>JAGMWU010000020.1:5750937-5810962 GCA_018697195.1 Certhia americana | reverse complement strand
GGCAGGCTGCAGTGACAAGCTCGGGCATAACGGGAAAAGGTAGAGACAAAGGCTGTGCCCTGCGTCGTGATGCACTCGCGGCACGCTACGAAAGGTCTTGGCTTGTGATTACTACTCTCGGCTTCCTAAGCCCTGCAGCTCTTCCCCCGTTGTCCAAACTCTGGCTGTGCAGTGTCTGCGATTTTTTGGTTGGGAATAACCCGCGATGCCGTGATCCAACTTCGACGGCACAGGATGCACTGACGGGACCACCCTTCGGTCCCCGCCGGACTCGGAAAGGGTGGGACAGCTTCCCATGGCTACCCTCCCTTGGACGAGCTTCTTCTCCACTTGCACTTCGTGCAGCCCGCGGTGCCTCGCTTCGGCACTAGTCCCACACAATACCGCTGCTCGGCCCTGGTCCTCCGCAGCCGTGCCCGGCTGAGCGCAGCCAAGCAGCGAGAGGGGAAAAGCGAGAGAGGACACCGGCAGCAGTACCGCGCGCTTTGGGATGGCACGGAGACGGGCTGCAGCGGGCGCTGGCACCAACAACCGGGCACAGCGGCACAGCAGGAGAGCGCTCTGGGCCAGGGACTGTGGGCGATGGCACGAGCACCGCTTTGCCCCTGCCGAGAGCACGGGCAGCGTGGTGCCAGCGCCCTGCCGCCTGTGGCACCACTCCGTGCTGGGGGTGCTGCGAGCGCCTACTCGGGGACAGACACCCTCCTGCTCGCCTGGACCCACCGCAGCTGCCACAGCCTTTCCTCACAGCCCTGCCGGCAGCCGCTCCGCTGTCGGCCTCCACCGCACCCGCCTCCGCTGCCGCCCCCGCACAGCACACATGCCCCGACCCTCCAGCCCAATCCCCTCACGCCCCGAGCCCTCACAGCCCCCCCCCCTCACAGCCCCTACCCCACAGCCCCCGAACCCCTCCAGCCCCGATCCCTCACAGCCCGATCCCTCACGCCCCGACCCCTCACCCCCCGACCCCTCCAGAGCCCCGATCCCTCACAGCCCCCGATCCCTCTAGCCCCCGATCCCTCACAGGCCCCCTACCCCTCACATGCCCCGAACCCCTCAACAGCCCCCGCCCCCCAGAACCCCCGACCCCTCCAGCCCCGACCCCTCCACAGCCCCGATCCCTCACCCTCCCCCTACCCCTCACAATGCCCCGACCCTCACCAGCCCCGCCCCTCACATCCCCGACCTCAGAACCCCCGCCCCTCACAGCCCCCGAGAGCCCCCGACCCCTCACAGCCCACCTACCCCTCACTGCCGCCACCGTACCAGTCCCTCAGATCCCCACCCTCACAGCCCCCGACCCCCTCACGAGCCCCCCGACCCCCTCCGGCCCCGACCCCTCACGTCCCCCGCCCTCACTCCCGGGCCCGTCCCGCCGCCTTCTCCCCTCCGCCCCAGGCCTCGCCCCGAGGCCGCTTTCCCGCCCTGCCGCTCGGCCTAACCACCGGCTTACCAGCCGCAGGCCCCATGCGCCCTTCCGCCGCTCACCCGAGCTCCTCACGTGCCGCCTCCCGCCCTCCTCTCCTCCCGGACTCCCGGGGACCGCCCCAGCCCCTCATGCCGGGGCCGGCCGTTACAGCCCCACCCGCGGGACACGAGCGCGTCCCCCGCCCGTCTTCCGTAGATCCGCGTGCGCGCGCCACGCCGCGCTAGGCCCCGCCCCTTCCGGCCAGAGCGCGGTCAAGGGGGCGGGCACGCGCAGGCCCCGCCCCACCCACCAGGGCTCGGCTCCGCCCTCGCGCGCGCCGTAGCGTTTCCCCGCCTCAAACGCGGCTGAGTCTCACCGGTAGCGCGACCCTGTACAGTGATAGTCCGTGCCCTGAGGGCTGCACCGGGAGCGCGCCCGGACAGGGAAGCCCGTGCCCTGAGGCGGCAGCGGGAGCGCGCCCCGTGACAGGGCGAGTCCGTGCCCTGAGGCGGCACCGGTAGCGCGCCCGGGCGGGCAGTCCGTGCCCTTAGCGGCACCGTGACGCGCCGGACGGCAGACGTCCTTGCCCTTGGAGGCGACAGTGGATCGGTACCCTGGGGTGGCACCGGGACCACGCCGTGGCCCGGGAGGATCCGTGCCCTGAGGCGGCACCTGGTCTGTGCCCTGAGGCTATGGGGGTTCTGCACCCTGAGGCAATGGAGGGTCTGTGCCCTCAGGCGGTACCAGGTCCATGCCCTGAGGTGATGGTTGTCCCCACCACAGGGGTGACTCCGCTGCTGCACTGCACCCTGCGTGTCCCTCCACGGTGATGATGTATTCCTGAGCTCCCAAGGCTGGCTTTTCCAGAGCACTACACCAAGCTGAGGCAGGTGTGAGGGGATGCCTGTTCCTGGCCGCACCACACTGGCTCACCAGGAGTGCTGTGCTGTGTTAACAGCTTTGAGGTGCTGTTGGACCACCTGGCCATAGAAACATAGATTTCTAACGCCGTGTTTGTGCACTGAGCTGAGCCACTGCCTTATCCCCAACCCCACGGAGTTGCCCCTTCAGGAGTGCTGTGCCATGTTGGTGCAGGTTTGAGATGCTGCCATGTCCCCATGTCCCTGCACAGGCTTGAAGTGCTGCCCTACAACCTCCTGAAACTGTCCCTCACACTGTGTTTGTGTGGGTCTGAGGTGCTGCTGCATCACCCCTGAGAACAGCCCTTCACCCCAGAACAGGTGAACACACACCTGCAGTCCCGCTGTTGGCTCCCTGCTGGTGGCAG
This sequence comes from Certhia americana, assembly GCA_018697195.1. Lineage (NCBI taxonomy): Eukaryota > Metazoa > Chordata > Aves > Passeriformes > Certhiidae > Certhia > Certhia americana. The sequence goes on along the minus strand of JAGMWU010000020.1, from coordinate 5,808,266 downwards.
CCACCCCTGTTCCTCGGATGGAATTGCTGTTGTGCTATGCCAGGAGGCTGCTGAGGAGGCTGGAATGGATGCAATCCACAGCTCCACTGGATTCCTGCTTTCATCCATGGAAAGGATGCTGTGTGGGGTGACATGGCCAAGTCTCTGACCTGCTTTGCTGTACCTCAAAGGCAGAGAATGAGATATAAGATACAGAATTTGCTTCCCCAGCCACATATCTGTCTTTTTGCTGGCCTCCAGCTGGTTGCAAAGCAAGCTACAGGCAGTCTTCCTCTTCTTCCCAGCACATCAAACAAACCACACTTTTTGGAGCTGGAAGTTACAACTGTGCCCAGTCACAAAACTGGGATGAAGTGACATAGGCCTTTCTGATCACTGGGATCTGGCTGTGAACAGACAGTCTGCATCCATTTGTATTTTACATTGCAATATTTGCTCTCAGACAATTCATTCAATCCATGATCTCAGGATGGAAATTCACCTTCCTGTCCCTCACGGCCCAGAAGTGGAGCAAACCCCGAAACCAAAGAGAGAAACAAGCTCCCCCAACTGAATCCAACTGGGAGCTTTGAGTCACAGATGAGAAATTGCAGAAGGATGCAGAGAGGTCTTCCTGCTGTGGACTTTATGTGAAAGGCACCCAGACCACCACCACGCTCCAGATTTTTGGTGAGTGCATTCATCTCCAAGACCATGCATTTGGCAGACTTGGATTAAAATTTTAATGTGTGAGTTTAATGTGATTTGATTTTTAGTATTCCAGATTGCTTTGAGAAATGATTTACAGAACCAGAAGTGACTGGGTGCAACAGTTTGTACGAACACTGGGATTTGAGAGGGGAAGAAAACAATAAAAGCCAGGTAAAGATGAGGTGTTCAGATGCTGTGAGGTGAAGATGTGCAGAGTTCAGAGACTGCTCGCTGGGAGCACAGAGTTCATGGCCCCATGGTGGGTCATGTGAACCATTCACTGTGAGCCTGGTAAAAGAGATGGAAAGGCAAGGGCTGGCACTGCAGCACATCATTGTCAGGTTTAAATGAGGCAGGTGAGCAGCCTGGCAGAGGTGGAATCTGCTTCCCTAACTCTGTCTAAAAGTCAGCTAAATGAACTAAACTAGGCAGAGGCTTCAGTCAGCAGAGAAACGTTTCAGAGGCCTCAGTGAGGGTGAGATGAATTGCTCCTGGCTCTTTGCAGCCTGGAGGGGGTTTGGATGGCAGCAGGGACAGGTGAGGGGAAGAGGAGGCTGTCCCTCTGCAGGGACTGGAGATTGATGACCCAGCAGCGAGAGATGCAGCAAGCACAGGCAGGTGGCAGAAGGCTGCCACGAGAAACTGGGAGTTTGAGATAAATTTCCTCTCTGAGAAACACACACAATGGTTGTTTTGGAGAGGCCTGGGAACAACAGCAGCAAAGCTGGTGTACTCTTAATGCCAGCTCTCCTCTTGAGCAGTAGATGGAGACTCTGCAGCCTGGAGCATTAATTTTGCTGATTTTCTACTGTGGCTCCAAAGGAATTGGTGGAAAGTTGAAACTTGCTTCTTCATAGAATCACAGAATTGGGTTTGGGTTGGAAAGGAGCTTAAAGCTCTTCCAGTTCCACCCCATTGCTGTAGGCAGGGGCACCTTCCACTAGCCCAGGGTGCTCCAAGCCCAGTCCAACCTGGCCTGGAATGCTTCCAAGGATGGGGCAATCACAGCTTCTCTGGACACCCTCCCCACCCTTACAGGGAACAATTTCTTCCCAATATTGAATGTAAATCTACTCTCTTTCAGTTTGATCTTGTCATCTTTTTTTTTTTTGTAGCTATCAGCTCTGAGACAGCATTAAGAAGTGATAAGAAAGTTTCAAGTTTCTTAGACCCTGATTTTTGGTCACTGCTCCTAAATGTTCCCTGCAAGCACTTTCCTCCCCTGAAATTGTAATGTGCATCTGCTGTTCTTATTGTGAGTGGGAAGGTTCATGCGCAACTGGAATAATTTCAATTACTTTGGGTTTTAGAGTCTTATTGGAATAAACTCCTCCAACTCCCCCTTTGGCCGGATGTACCTTCAAACAGCTGTAAGTAGAACAATAGATCAAGTGAATATAGCCACAAAACAACAGGACACTGAGTTCACTGAAGGAAAACCAGGAGACATATCCCTGCTGCTTCTCAAAGGATCAGGGAGAAATCACTGCTGGAGTCTCCCTTGGTAGCAAATACTGGAATTGCTGAGCTGAGCCTCTTAACATAATGTGCTCTCTATGCAAAAGGCAGCAGTGACAGAGCAGTAGAGAGGCCCCCAGGAAAGCAGAACTCTGTTTTAAATAGTTTATTCCACTAATGCCAGGAAGATAATGCCCAAAAAGTCAGATTTAAATGTTAAAGTCTGTCCTTGCTTAAGCCAAGTTGCCATAAGGAGTTCTGTCAGGAGTTAAGATATATGTGAAAGCAAAATAATGGTCTCAAGTTTTGCTTTAAGGGTTTTTTCCTCAGTGTTAAGAAGCAAAGAAACCATTTTAGCTTCATCTTAAACTTGTGTTAGAAACAGTTCATATAAAAATGTTCACCTTGTCCACATCTCCTAGGGATATCTTAAATTAATGCAGTCGGAACTAAAATTAAAGTTTCCTTGCAAGACTTCTGTCAGAGTTATATTCCAATGAATCCAATCTTCTTGGTATTGAGAAAATGTCTGGAATCTCACTAAAATCAAATAAAAGGAGGGAGATATTTAGAATTTTAATAACCCCAATGAACAACTATATCTCCCTGTCTGGCTGCTAAAGAAGATACTGAATCTGTACATGTGGTTTATTAAAATACAAGCGATAAGAGAAATGGAAAAGATTATAGGAAACAGACACATATACATTAAATACATTTGGCAAAAAGGGAAGGCATGTCAGTTAAATAACAGATCAAGAAGCCACGTAAAATGGATTTGTAGAGCTCAGTATTAGTCACTTATTTGCATTTATGTTCGTTGGTAAGTCTGACTTTAGGGAGGGCTTGGAAAGGAAAAGCTCCGTGGTCCAGTCTGAAGGGATTTGCAGTGTTTTTTGGTTGGAGAAGTGGCTAGCAAGGCTTTCTTCTGCCTTGTGTGGGGCTGAAAAGTGGAAGCTGGGTATAACAGGAATGAAATCCCTAATGAGCCTCTTTCTGCTGCCTCAGTTTGGTGGGGAAAGGGGAGAACATAATCTGTTGTCAGTTAAAAAAATAATTTACTGTTCTTCAGTTCCCATTTTCTTCTTAGTGTTTCCTGTAAGAGGGAAATGGATGTGATCTAAGGTGTAACACTGAAAATTTGAGGAGATCTCAGAGGAGCAGCTGTTCCCTGCTGCAGGGCATGGACCAGGTGTTCCCAAAGAGGTTCACCTTTCCTTCCCTCCTGTTCCATTCTGCAGGGCTCTGCCTGTGAGTCAGCGCCTGTGACACAGAGCCACGGAGCTCCTCTGCATCCCTGCTCCCATTGCAGTGACATCCCTGCCTAGGGCGGTGACAAAAAGATGACAAGGAATGTGGTATTATCCTAAAATTGGTCTATGCAGCCCTCTGTGGAGGAGACAGTTTTTGGAATGTGAACTTTGTCCTTTAATCCAAACACAGCAAAAGTCTGTCTCTGCCCTCCCTCTCACCACATCTCAGCTGTCTTTTTGAGGGGAAATTTTGACATTTGGTACATGGACATTAGGAACATCCGAGGAAAACAGACAGGAAATTTGTCATTTCTAGAGCAGATTGCCCAAAGAGTCATTTAACAGCCACCAAAATAAAAATGTGTCAGAGATTTCCAAAGGCACTGAGGAGATGCTCATGCTCATTTGCTATTAATACTAATGAGAAGTGAGTGTCCAAATCACTTGGACAGGTTTTGGAAAATCTCAGCTAGATACATGTCTTCCTGGGGGAAATTACATTTGACAGGAGGCTTCTGATGCAGGGGCAAGAAGGGCATTGGAGGCCACGCTCTGAATCCATTCTATTTCAGTTCAGGAATCTGTGTTAGACACAGAGCTGGTACCTCCACCTCTATTCTGCTGGCACCTCATAGAATATCCTTTATTTTTCTGCTTGCTGCATATGCTGTTAAATTAGATAGAGGTATTTGCAAGGTGAATGACAAGTGTAATTGGCTATAAATGCTCCATTTAGAGAGATTGCAAACTATGTTTAAGTTACACCCAAGTGCACCTGTACTTGAGATGCAAAGTCATTCAGCTCCCACAGCACCTTCATTATAACCATACTTCATCCTCCCACACAAATAGATTCTGAGGAAAATAATTTCTCCCCAAATGTACATCTGCTGTGAATTATCCTGGCATCATTACACATGCCAGGGTAGTGAACACAAATCTCATCCTCTGGGGTGGTGCTGATTGAAAGATGACACCTAATTTTGGAAAACAGAGAAAATCTAAAATAAAAGCTTGGCAGGTATTTTTGGGGGGAGTTTGTTATAGAGCCTTTCCCAAATTAATTTGTCATTTCTGCTTGCTGGGACAGGACTTCTTTCAAAATTTTAATTGAAAATTTTAGCTTTGAATACTTTAGAATGGAATTGAAACCACAGCTGATTTTTTTAAACTGACCTTGTCAGGCAATGACTATTACTAAAACCAGAGATCATTGTGATACCATTCTTTGAGATATCCAAAATAATTTCAGAAAATCATCAATGTTTTCAAGGCAGACTATAAAAGTTGTTTTTTTTTTAATTTTAGAAAGTCTTCAAGCCTACTAATTAAAGGGCTATTTTTGAATGCAAACAGCATTTTATTAAAACACTTTCAGTCCTGCAAAGGAACACTTGTGACCAGGAAGAAAATTATGAAATTAACTGGTGCCTACCTTGCATCGTCCCCTCAGATCTGGGCTTGGTTGTGGGGTGCAAATCACTGTTTGTTCTCTTAACAGCCAGGAACCTTGCAGGCTTCAAATTCCCAATTTCTCTTCTCTGTTCCTTGTTCTAAGTGGCAGCTGGGTATGACTGGAGAACAGACAGGGCCGAGCAGCTTTAACTTCTTTTTGTGGCCCAGAGAATCTCTGTTCTCCAGTACAAAGCAGTCCCAGGCTGCTGTGCACTTTCCCCAGGTTCTTTCAAGCCACATCTGTCATATCTGCACTCCACAGCTGCTCTGGCCTGGTGTCACACATCCAAAGAGAAACGAAAGAAACTCCTCAACAAATCCAATATTGGTTGTGCCCTGCTGCCTGCGGTGTGGGGCTGAGCTGTGCCTGATTGCAGATTTAATCTCACCCTGATACCTGAGGAGCAATAATGACACTGCTCCGTATCCAGGAAAGCTGAGGGATCTCTTTAGCTAAATGAAATAGTAGCAAAATGAAATATTAGCCCTTGGGCTTTCCACAGCCATGTTTTGGAAGGCAAGTGGAAAATCAGTTACAAGGTGACTTCTGCAGACCCCAGCTCTTGGCCTGGGCTCTTCAACACATTCAGGAGTTGTCATCTCTGGGTTTTAACAGAGCTCAGGAGGCACAGACAAACCTCTGCTTGGAGGGAAATTCTGCTTTTTAATGTCACAGGACCTTTCTTACTTTAGTGCTAAACTGTGTTATTTCTCTTTGAATCTTCCCTGAAGTAATTCTGTGATGTTCCCCTTTGCTGCACTGAGGGCTGGAAGTGTAATTAGTGACTTGTATGACTCCCAAAAGCTGCAGTCTAAACCTTAATCCAACCTTCCCGTTGATCACCCTGCCACATCACTTGAAAGCACTTATGATCAAGGAACTGCAATTCTCCGAGCCAATTCCACATTGGAGATGACTTTTATTGGGGAGATGGGATGTTAAAAAAAAAATTAAACTGGTCCTCATTAGAAACTGGAGACATAAAAGTCTCCAGAGCCAGACTTGGAGTGGCACTGCAGAGCTGTTTATGCAGCTATTTATGCAGGGAATAGCTCCCCTGGGATGGGCTGTTTGCTGTTGCTTCTGCTCAAAGACCCTGCACCTCGATGCCAGTGCTGGAACCGGGGGTTTGGGATCCAGCAGGAGCAGCGGGAGTGAATCCTGATGATGGCAAAATGCTGCCTTTCCCTCTCTGGAGGGTGCGGGGCTTGTCACAATGTCTCTGTCTCACTCGTGTCGCCCCGGGGTGTGGGAAATGGGATATAAACAAAGCCAAAGCGAATGCAGAACCTCTGACCTATCTGCAAATGTTGCTTCTGGGGCTATTTGTTTCTGTAATTCCTCAGAGCACGTTGGGGGAGGCCGATTTACTGCTGCCTGGGATATCTTAGCCCTGTCCTTTCAGTGAAATGGAGCTCCTTTTTCTTTCTGAAGGTTTTTGTGGATGAACTGAGGAGCTGCCACTCGGCTTCTGTGTATCTCCAGCCAAATAACTCCACATTCACTCTGTTGCTGTCAGGACCACCAAGTCCTTCCCTGCGGGGTGAAAAATCAGGGCCCAGCCTGTCCCTGTCCATGGGGTGCAGCTGTTCCAAGTAGAGGGGCTTTGTTGAGCACAGGATGTTCCTGCTGGCCCCTTTCTCCAGAGAATTGAGGCCCCTTGGCAAAGCCCAGCCTTCCCTTCCCTTCCCTTCCCTTCCCTTCCCTTCCCTTCCCTTCCCTCTTCATTAATCCAAATCTGGAATCTCATAGAAAACCACATCAATGAAAACAGCAGCACGTTGAAACAAACACATTTAAAACATCTTTTTAAAGCTCTTCTGTGCCTTGGTTGGCATCTACTGTTGGTGTTTTGGGGAAAGCCACTCCGTGTGCACCATCCCCTCCACACACAGGGTCACGTTTCCTGTCTGAGCTGGTGCTCAGAAACACCCGCCTGCTGCAGGTGAAACCCAATTAACCCAATTAACCCAATTAAGGGCTTCATGCTGTTCCAAACACCGCAAGGAGCTCTACGGGTTCTTTGCCTCGGCAGGGAGGGTGTGGCTGTGCTCAGGGCAGAACTGGGAGCTCTGTTCCTGAAGGTGTTTTACCCCTGAGGCTGGGAATGCTGAGCAGTGCTATTGGAGAGCCGTGCCTCTCTGATCAGTGAGTTTTCTCTAAGCCAGCTCTAATTGCATTACCTACATCAGGGTCTTTCCCTCCTCACTTCCAGCGGTATTTTTAGACTAGTTGGTAAGTGAGTGCTATGCCAGGACCCCTGAAAAGCTCTTGGCTTGGAGAGTCTAAAGGGAAGGGGGATGGGATCTGTCTTGTGAAGGGGCTGACAGCTGTTCAGAGGTGCTTAGATCTATTCCATACTAATGAGCGAGTTTCTTATCTGACTGTCCTACAGCTTTGCTTAACTGCTGTCCTCTTTTGAAAACGTTTGTGTTAAATTACCGTGAGACAATAGTTCCTAAAAGGCACTCCCCTAACCTTAGTTTCTTCACTAAATTGGATGAATCTAGTGAAATGCTTCTGAGAAACAAATCTTTTTTAAAGCCTGCACTCTATTCTTCTTAACCTCTCTGCCCCAAACAATTTCTGAGACAAGATGAATGCCAGCCTGTGATGATCATTGTACGTATATTCCACTTAAGCATTCGCTTGGCTGATAGCCTGGAATAAGTCACTGTTGGGGGTTAAACAACTTCTGGGGCTATAGATGGGACCTCATTATGGAAAGTGAGGAGAGTTATCGCTGGAAGCAGCTCAGGTGGAGCTGTCGTGTTCAATCCACAGGAAGTACAAAAGCTGAGGTTACCTGGTGTTGGCACCTCTCAGCTGAAATCTGAAACAAGTGGGGTAACCTCTTTCCCACGGGGATCTTCCACACTTTGTCTCGGTTTTGCTAATTTAGGATACCATTCTCTGCTAGGATATGTAGGAAAGGAAAGTTTCCACTCCCTGTAAGGATTATGTCGTTACCTTGAGATGCTTTGAATTGCAAATGCTACCTTAAATCTGGTGGGGACTAAGGCACTGCTGAGAACCAGACCAAAGCTTTGACAAAACTTTCAAATCAGGGGCTTCGCATTAGAATTTCAGATGTGCCCAAGGCTCTGGAGCACCAGAAAGCAGTGAATGGCAGTAAACACGTGAGGTGAATGATCCTGCCTTTGTACTTCTCTGGGATAACCAGCATGGCAGTTTCCCGAGGAGTGTGCTCCCAAGCAATCTCCACTCTCCATTCCCTGGTATAACTGAACCAGGTTTGGACATTCCCATCTCCTTTGGGAGTGTTCTGAACTGAAACTTTGTTTGGATTCAGGATCCAGGGCTTTAGCAGATGCTGCTATGTCAACAAAGACTTGGTTGGGAAATAACTGAACCAAGAAAATCAACCAAAAGCAGTTGTTCTGTTAATTCATTAAATAGTCTTACTAGATTTTTTTTTTTTTTCCCTGATAGGAAGTTACTTTCCAAAGGCAGATAAAAAATGTGTCTAGCCAAGTTTATTCTCAAGTGGGACTGGGAGAGAAATCTGGATTGTTGGTTTGGGCTTGCACAGTGAGGGGGAGCTGCTTTGTCATGTTCAAAGAACCACAAAATGATGAAAGTTCTAAACTTTTCTACTGCAACCTTAGGTGTCTCTGTCCTAGAAAAATCTAGGAAAAAACTAAACTAAGTAACTTCTTTTTGGACCTATTTGGAATGCTGAGGTCTACAGGCTGGATTTTGAAATCTCAGTTATATGCATAAAGTCAGCTTAGATCAAGAATTTAACTCGCCTGTACTGTGAGCTTAGAGTTGGCGGGGATGAATAATGACGTGATTGGATCACTCTTCCCACACAACAAATGACACTCTCATGTCTCTGCTTGGAATTCAAAGTGGAATATGAAACTTTGGAAAAGGAAAAAAGGAAACTTTTTTAGCTGAGCTTTGGTCTGCTCTGACTCTGCATTTCTCTGTGAGCTTGTCTTCCTTCGGAATTAATTTGAATTCCCAGTAGATCTCGAGGCTGGTGGGGTTGTGGCATCCTGGGCTTGCTTTCAGATATCCACATCTTTATGGGGAGCCCGTGTTGTAGTTCCTGTGTTGGGGATGCTTCTTCCTCCTCTGTATGCAGAACAAGCCCCAAAAAGCCTTTGACCAAATGCTCCCCAACAGTGCCAGATTCCCTCAGGATTGGAATCAAGCAGAATGTTGCTGTGTGCTCAGAGCTTTGCTCATAAACATGCTGAACTGAGTGATGGGGATGGAGGATTAATTCCCTGATGGTTTGCTCACTCCCTGCATGTAAATAGAGACGTGGAGGGTGCTGCCAGGAGCCTCCAAAGGGCTCTGTGATGTCAGGGAGCTCTCCCTACAAATGCTCCCCCAGTGACTCTCCTGCAGATGGAGTGGCTGCCAGGGCTGTTCTGTTTTCCAGTCCCAATGGGATCCTTCTGCAAGTCCTCCTCAGCTTGTCATTACTTCAGGGTAACAATCTATTTGATCAAGGTGTTTTTAACCCTTTCAGGACCCTACAGAGGTGGTTACCTGCTTCTCACCTGCCCCTGGAGCTGCTGCATAACTTAAATCATCAAGTTGTTCTTGCAAACTGTTCCCCCATTTCACTTTAATACTTCAAAGAATTACTGAACCTTGTAATATTGATCTATTCACTTCCAATCCTTTTACAGCTGCCTATATAATTTCTGATCCTTAAATCTGACAACTGTGTCCCCAAGATGACTGTTCTTAATGTTTAAATGATTGCTACTTTCCATCAAAACAATCTAGCATTAAAACTGGAAATACAGTGCAAAAGCAGTAAAATAGTGTGTCTATGGATTAATTTCTGACTACCCTCTAAGTATAAAACTGATGTGTGGAATATAACTTGATTTTAAGCTAAAAGTAGATCAAAGCTCTCTAAGCACGAACAAGAAATCACCTGGAAATAGTGCAGCTACAAGGAAAAGTGCCCTAAAAATTTTGTACATTTCATGTATCTGAAACTGCATTGAAAGAATTATTTCAGAAAGAAGGAGGGGTTTATGCTTTTATGTAGATATCAAAGACACAGAGGATTCCAAGAGTGCTAGAAACAGCAATTAATGCACCAGGTCTTTCAGTAATGCCATTTTCTCTCTGTTGAGCAATACAGTATTTAAACATTATTTTTTATTTTTTTAGTGGATCTGTATTTCCGTGCTAAAGCGTTTCATATAATTTGGGAATACAACCCCTTATAAATGCAAAGAAAATTTCCCAACTCCTCTCCTACCTGCTCTGCAGACCACCAAAAAAACGACTAATGCAATTTTAATTTATAGCTCTACCTTTTCCTCAAGCTCTGGGACAAAGGTTTCCTAAAGTGCTTTAGAACAGAGGTCAGGCTGCATTTCTAACAGAGCTGTGAGGAGTCTCTGCTCTGTAATATAAACCCCTCACTCTCCATCTCCACAGCCTAACCCAGCTGGGAAGCTGCTGCTTTGGGAGGAGGGTAAGCATGCACGTGGCAGCTGTGCTCATCACAATTTCATAGGAGTGGCTGATGCTTTGGACAGCCAAATTGCCGATTTTCCCCCTGTTGCCATGTCCTTTTCCTGCAGAGCCGTCCCTCCCGCATGGGAGGTGCCTTAAACAACAACCCGAGCTGCCTGCCACGGAAACGAGCCCTCTGCCAGGACTGTGCTGCACGGGAAACTCTTACAGCCTCTCTCCCTGGGTCTGTTAAGAGCTGCAGCCTTGGCCAACGCACTTCCCAGAGCTTCTGGCTTTTGACTTGACATGTTTGTCCATTTCTTTGTTAGCTCACACCGCAGAGACGCCCGGATCCAGCCTTGGCTGTTTGCTCAGGCTTCTCAGAGCAAATGTCAAGTGGCTTGGAACTGGCTGTCTTTTAAGTAATGGTAAAACAGGCGTGAAAATCAAATGCAGCAACTTTTGAATCTGGGCAACTTCCCGAGTATGAGCTTCTAAATCTCCATGCTGTGAAGCAGGTGCTTTTTAGCAGTGTTCTTGTTTAGCTGCTAGTCAAATCTCCAGACAGTTATGTGATAAATACCTGCCAGTCCTGCATCTATCATCCCAAATATGCTTGGATTGTTTGCTTGTGCAGATGGAGCATGTTGGGTGTTTGCATTTGGTTCAGACCACATATGGTACCTGTCTGATGCTTCTATTTTGTGCAAAGAAATGAGATTTGAGCCATTTTGTATTTCCATGGTACCTTCTCCCAATTCCTTCTTTTCCTACCTCTTTTCTTTCCAAGATGCATGACCTATATACCTCTTCCATTTTCCCTGTGTTTTCACCCCATTCCAGCAAAGGTGCACCACCTGTGCAGACAAATGTCTCAAGGACAGAGAAGTGAGGTACTGTAATTCACAATTTTAAATAGAATTCAGTGCAATGTCTGGAAAATCACTTACTGAGGTGTCTTTCTGCAGAGTAAAATGAACTTTTAGTGAACAATCTGGAATGGATCTGGCTCGTCTAGCCGGGCCAGGTGTTACAGTGTCACAGATTTTGGGAACTGGAGTGCTGAGACAATAGTGGGAGTTGATCACTGCAAGTCAGTCACAAAAAGTGTAACTTTGTTATCAGCCCTGTTACTTGAAATGTTAATAAAACCTCCTATTCTAAGTGCTTAATGATTTGGGGGGCTTAAGCTCACACCATGCTGAGTTTACAAACAATCTTTTGATTAATCTCTTTCAGGCAAAGCGCTGGTAGGTAAAGCTGAGAAACATGCAACAGGCAGATCTCAGGTTTAGGACTGATGCTGTAAAATCTGTCAGGGCAGGAAGGTGCCCTGTTTGTGCTGGCCTCTTGCAGCATAAACACAGTGCTCAGCTTTTCCAGAGAAGGGCTCAGTGGGAATTTCTGTAATACAAAGAATGAATTTTATAGGTTCTCCCTTACAACAAAAAGGAGTTCAGTGAGATTTATCAAATGTCAGGTGAGTAATTCAGCTTGGAAAAGCTGGTTCAGAAGGCTGCAGCTTTGAAGCAGTGAGTCAGTGTGCCAAACACAGCTCTGCTGGCAGATTTTGGTGACCCTGCCTAAAACTTCAGCTACTGGTGGCCACTGAAGTTCTGCAGGGAGCAAACTCTGCCTGAATGAGAGCTTCACAGTGTGGCAAGGAAAACCAACTTCAGAAAATCCCCTCCACTTGCCACCTACTCTCTTTTTCCACTGCTACAAGTTTCCTTGCAGGGTTTCCAGGGGAGCAGTGTAACAGGGTTGTGCACACAGCAGCACTAACAGGGCTCCTTTCCCACTGCAGTGCTCTTTTTTGCACCCTGTTTTGTCATCCTGGCTCACCCTGCGAGGCCAGACACTGTACCTCAGTCACCCACCTGTCGGAACTACTGAGAGCTCCTGCAAAGTTCTCCTTAGGGCAGACTGGCAAAATAAAACCCTCTCTCATCTCTCAGCTGACATCGTGTTGTTGGGGCTGCCCTGGTATTGTCAATCTTGTTTGAAGCAAAACATGAAAAATTGTTCTTTGCTTTGCTGCTGAGGGGGCTGCAGGATAGAAAAGGGCAATTTAGCAGCTTGTCTGCTGCCTTCCATGTGTAACCTGCCTCTTGGAAAGGTGCTGCAAGTGCCAGAGTGGTGCTAAACCATTATTCTCAGACATTATTTCTTCCTTGTGCTGGTGGTAAGAGAAGCTTTTGCAAGAAACTGCCACTTGAGCCTTCAATTTGCAAGAACAGAAATACCTTTATATAAGGTATATAAAAACCTTTCTAGGAGGAGGAAAGGGAACCTGCACTCACCTTCTGATGGGAGAAATTTGCCCCTCCAGCAGGCTTGCCTGGGCTCTTATAACAAGGTAATTATTTCCGTGCTGTACTTCAGTTGTGGCCGCTTGCTGCCTCTTCAGATTTTATCTTCTTCCTTTTGTACTTTTTCCCTATCACTCTTTAACGTGTTAGAGAAGATTATAATTTCTTTCTTAGTCTGAGAATGAGGAATGGCACAGAGGGAGTTGGTAGCAGAGAGGAAAGCAGGGCTGTGGTCACGTCTTCCACCAGATGAGTTTCAGGTGCTGAGCAGTAATGTGGTGTCAAAATCCCGAGCAGAGAAGCATTAGGATGATGCATCTCAATTTGTCTCAATCCTCTGGAAACTGAAAGGAAATCCCCTACTACTTCAGATCCCATCATGAAATAATGGCATTCTTCTCTTCTGCCTCCCTCCCTGCTCCCTGGGGGAGAGATCATGCAGGATTTAGATAACCTTCATTCAAGTGGCATAATGATATTGTAAGGGAGAAGATTTTTAAAACAAGGAGCAGAAGGCCTGGGCTCAGGCTCAGCTCGCTCTCCTTGTGGTGGATGGGTAGGGAAGATGGTTCTATTTTTGGAGAACAGCTCCCCATTTCTGCTGCTTTCCCTACTCAGTTCAGCTCCCTCAAGGCCAGTGTCTTGCATCCCCTTGGTTCCTGGCTTCTGAATGACTGAAATATGGAGGAGGAGAGAGAAGAGCAGCATGGCTGGGTGACCTGACAGGCTCCCAGCCCAAGGAGCTGAGTGAGAGCTCTGTTCCTCTGTGTGACCATTCCTTCCCGGACTCCTCCATTTGCTTCCCACCCTCACTGTTCAGCACATGAGATGCCCTTCTCTCACAGCCTGTTCTCTCTCCTGCTTCCCTGGGATGTGGCCAGGAAGGAAAAAACAGGCTCTCCCAGGTTTTTGAGGCTGGCAGATGAGTCTGAAGCCTGCAGTGCTCTGGGCAAGAACAAGTTCCTTTTGATTAAAGCTGGGCTGTGTTGGTAAACCAGCAGTGGATGAGGGACAGCTTGAAACACTCAGATCCTCCAGGACTAGATAAGCATAATTGAGTATTTGGAATTAGCAAAACTGCAAGGATCAAAGCAATCTCCTGGATGGATAACTAGATCAAAGGAGAGACTTTAAAAGGAGAAAACATGGATGTTAAGTTCTCCATCTACACTCTATAAATACAAGATGCCAGCGGTAAAGAGGATATAGGAATAAAGGGAGCTTTTGCACATTTCTCAGCAGGAAATAATTTTGTGTCTGACTAGTTTGATTTTAAATTATGATAAAATAACAGGCACAAAACTCCAGCACAAACAAGGTTCTCCTTGTGAAAGCTAAGTCTGAATCCTTATTAGGATATAGGATAAAATCATAACTTCTTCCATAAATTTACATGAAAGAGCAATATCGTGTTTCTCTGCTTGAAGAACAGAAGTTACCTGACTACACAACAAACTGCAACGTAACCAAAAATCTATCAAGGACTATTACTCGGTCTCCCTTTGAATCTCTCCCTGCCATCCAGATAGAATCAGAGAATACAGATTTCTCTCCAAGCACAAGGGGCCCAGCAAAGCGCACGGCAGATTGGAAACGTGACTGCTGCTTGTTTTGCGTGTGGCTGTTCAAAGAATGTGGCATTCTGGACGAAAAATCGAGATGAGAATCTGCCAGGTCTGCCTTATCTTTCCAAGGGGAAGATGCTGGCTTTTAATATTGGTCAGTCTTATCTCGAGCAGCCCGTGGATGTGGTTGTCCTGCTTGTGGATTGCCTGTGGTGCTTTGAGCAGGGTGGAACTGGGATGAGAGCTGAGCTGCAGCCTCAGGAGTGTCTCTAGAGTCCCTGTGCTGGGGGATGAATTCTCCTGTCATATCCTGGGGGATTGAACTCCCACGCTGACATGTGCTTCCTGCTGCAAGGAGCTCTAATGAACAAATACTTCTCCAGTTAAATGAGGTGTTTCAGACAAAGCAGCTTTCTGGGAGGAGAAAATGAGCTGAGCGGTGGTTTATGCAAGAAGAAGGTGCAAATGGTACATTTCTGCACGCTCAGCCTGCTGCCCTTACCTCACTTGTGTGCGTGGATCTGGGGGTATTTAAAGCATTAGGCAGCTCTGAGGATCCCGGTTTTGGACTGGACTGCAGGTTCTTCACTGAAATCCTTTTGTTAATCTGACCCCTCAATCCTATCCCATACAGATGTGAAAATCCCCTGAAATATGGAAGAGCTGGGTGTTCGGAATAAGATTGACTTAAGTTTCGTGACGAGGCATTTAGGACAGCATTAATGTTACTTCTTGCTACAACTGAGTTCTCTGCCTGAGGCTTTTCTTCATTACACTTTGGAGGGGAGACAGGAAAGAAGCATCCAAAAGAACAGCCAGCGCTGCCGTGCTTGGCTTCTCTTCTTTTCTGAGCAGAGAAAGCTGTGAGGAAATAAAAGATCTTTTATTGTGCTCTGCTCTTTCGCCAAATTCTGTGATCGGTTAACTGCCAAGCACTTTCCAATCCAACCAAATCAATTTGCAAACTTTCACTCATACTATCAGGTAATCTGCAAGCTGTTTGCTCCCTGCCTCATTGGAAGGGCCATTAATACACAGGATAATGGATACCTCAGGGAAGCCAGACATTAAGTTAATAATTAATGTTTACAGAGGCCTTGAGGCAACTGAGTGCATTTACCTCTGTGAGGATATTGAAATTGCATTACTGTAATTTCAGCTGTCTCCCCATAGCTGGCAATCAGAGCTGGGCTGGAGCCTGGCTCCAGATGAGCTGTTCTTACCCTGGATTGCAATAAATAAAGTGTTCCTGGGAATTGCTGGGCTTTCCATGCTGTCCTGTTAGTTTGTGTTAATGCTGAGGGAAGGCATGTGGGACTAATCCCTCCTGACAGGCTGCTGTGGTGCTCTGCTGGATGTGCTGCATCTGGGCTGTGGGTGCTGAGTGCAGGGGGATGAGACTGATGTCACAGGAAGTGCTGACCCTGCTCTGTCTTCTGAGGACACCACAGAGAGTTTGTACAACCCCCAAAGAGCCTCTGGGAGTGGAAAGGGTGGATCCTAAGAGGGACATGCAACCCAAACCCCAGCCCTGGTCTTCAGCCAGCCAGGGTGGGGTTATTCACTGAAGATACCTCACAGACTTTGTGACAGTGGATTCAGAACAGCCTTAATCCAGTCAGGGTCTGGGATATGGATGGATCAGGATCCACCTATAAACCTGAGAAGCTGGGAATCTTGGGGAGTGGTATGCATGCTTTACCTCTGCAGGTCACAAATCAATTGTGTGTATTCATTGAAGAACCTCCCCTTTTCATAGGTTTACCTCCAACTTTTCTTCCCTTCTTTCTGCACCATCTGCAGTTTGATACATTCCCTCCAAAAGCCCTGGCTCCACTTTGTCCCATACGCAGTGGACGTTCCCTGTTCTCTCAGCCCATGTGTCTGCTGCCTCTGAGGTTTCCCTTCTGTGCTGATTTTGTTCCATTTCCCTCAGAGTCTGTTTTCCTGTAGAGATTTCTCCTGTTCCAGGGCCAAGCTACATCTCTTTGGGGTCAGAGTGCTGGGCTGGGGCTGACCCTACTGCTACTTCAGGACAACACTGAGCTTGTGCTGGGACAGTTCTGGGATATTTGGGCACAAAGGCTTTAGCACAGGCATCCTCACATATCCAGGAAAACTTGGTTGGGTATAAGTCACATTTGTTGGCCCCAACTCCCATGTCTGGACAAATTTTTGCCAAGTACTGGGATGTTTAAAATAACATTAGACAAACCTTCCCTTCAATTTATGAGCATTCATCCCCGAAGAGTCTGCTTAGGAAATGTGTTTAATTCCTAAAGCCATTGTTTGCCACTCAGAACCTCTTCACTTTGGACAGGTGAACAGCTACACTGAGCTGCTTGTCTTTCATCCAGTCTCCTGAAGATAGGTCTTATCTGGCTGCGAGGTGTAATTTGTTTGAAACTGTCCTCACTCATCAATCCCAATGATGTTAGCTCAGTGCTTAAGCCAGTCCTTTTATTAAGTTCCAGGGGTTTTGTATTCCACAATCCAATTCTGCATTATTGATAAAGTCTTGAGCAGGGGATTACTTGAGCCACGAGCTTTCTGGCACATTAGTCATACCTGAGCTGTATTTTTCAGAGGAAGCTGCTCTCCTCTTTAGGTCACTTACTGCCAATGTGGCTGTCCTGTTCCTCTGGAGCTCTGGGGTGACTCCAGGCACAACTGCAGGATCACGGCAGAGAGGTGACAGTGACAACAGGACAAGCACAGTCTGTGGCCTTGCTGATGAGTGCTGCAGTGCCACAGCAATCCCCAGCAAGAACAGCAGAGCAGCTCCAAGTGTAGGAGCTGGCACAACCACAATTCAAAGTCACTCTGATTTCCCCTCAAGAGGCCCAGGCATTGGTTTCAAGGCCTGGGAATCATTTGTTAAGTCAGGGTGAGCCCCAGAACTCATCCCATAAGCGTTTGAGGCTATTATGTTAATCAGTCCAAGCTCTGTTCCCCTATTGGTTATGTGTTCTCCCTATATGATTGTATTTCCAGAATGTTCTACCACCACATGTATATATTGTTACTTCTCTCTTGCTTCTGGTCTTTGGAGTTAACCCCTGGATGGTGCTCAGTTTCTGGGCACTGTCCCTGTTTTCTTTCTCATTAAAGTATTTTCTTTTTGGGCTACTCCATCGTTCTTTATTTCGCCACCCTCGCCCTGAAGTCAGGGACCTGAGAGGTTTGTTGCAGCCACCCTTACTGTGACACTTCAGTAACAACACCCAGGGCCCAAAATCCCTCTCCAAGCGCCCAATGCCGAGGCAGCTCCGGGATCAAGCTGGGAAGTGACACCAGCAGGTCAGGATCAGCAAGGGACACGGCCAGGCACGGGCACTGCTGCTGGCTGGCTGTGCATCCATGGTGGCACCACAGCAGTCCCTGGGGGTGGCAGCCAGCTCGTCCCTTCCCAGCCCTGCAGGGTGGGGAGGGAGGGGCAGCTGACTGCTGTGCCAGCAGTGGGGTGTTTGCCATGGCCTGCAGAGACCAGCTCATCCCTTTGGAGAAAGGAGGGCAGGGATGTGCTGCAGGAGCCTGCAGGGCTGTGCCAAGGTGTGGAACTAACTCTGCCTGGAGCTGGGGAGGAATCTAAAGGTTCCTCTGTGGGGAGGATTGCAAGGTCTTTGATGCACTCAAGGCCCTGATGTGTGACTCCTAAATGACACATTCTCCCTATGGATGGGCAGGCTCTGTAGTCTTGGGATCACTGGGATTTTCACGTATCAGTTATTTATAAGTCTAAGAAAATGGTAAAACAGATCTTTTCCCCCCAGATTTCAGCAAAATGATCAGAAAGGCATTGAAACTAGTGAGAGCCTTAATCTGTCAGCTGTCTGGTAGATATGTGTGTGTTGGTTAAAACCAGGCTCTGTGCAGCCTTGCACCTTCCCAGCAGGGCAGGGCTTCTGGAATCATCTTCACAAGCACAGCTCTGCCATTACAAACTTGCTCACAAAACAGCATCAGCCAGAAAATGGAAACCAAATTAAAGCACTTGTTGTCTTTGTTGCAGAAGAAAAGAGACGTTTCTTTCTGCAACAAATTTGTCTTGTGTTTTCCATGACTACTTGATATATTTTTTAACCACTGTAGAACTGCCAGAAACAAGGTATTTACAACCCCACTGTGCAACTCAAAATAGACTTGAAACTAGTTGGTTCTTTCCTCTGAGGGTTTCTTAGCGTGGTTTGCAAAACTGTGCAGTGAAGTGTGACCTGTGCTGGCTGGTTTTGCTTTCCCTGGCTCGTGTATCATCACTTGGGCAGGTCAGTGATGATGGAGGGGTGGTGTTCAGAGGATGTGTGTGCCCCTGCAGGGGATGTTAAGGCATGTTTTACAGTCACACTCCCCGTCCTGTTCATGTTTCTTGTCACACACTCATTGCTGCAGTATTGCCTTCCAGACACACCATAAAGGCTGGAATAAAAATGTCCCCTCTGTTTTTCCTTCAGGCTCTTTCCTCTCCTGTTGGTGAAGGGGGAAAGATGAAATAAAATTATTTTAAAATTGCATTCTTCTCTGCGATGTCTCAATGGGCACGATCAAGGCACAGTTTCTTTTTAGAAACCATGGGGAATGGTGGGGTTGGTGTGACAGGAGAGCTCCCCACTTCACTTGGGGGGCATCTTCTGAGCTGATCCAGCAGAGCTGTGCCCTGTGGACTGAGAGTGTGTCCTGCACATGTGGCTGAACCCCAGAGAGTGGGATGGCACAGGGCTGAGAGTGCTGCCTGGTCCCACACCACACCCTACCCTGGCTGCCCAGTCTGGGAGCTGGATCCCAGCTGCCCCACCTGTTCTCCATGAACCTCTGCACTTGAAACTCCTGCAGGTCCCCCCAGAGCTTCTGGAGCCTTTATTAGCTGGAGCTTTGACAGGCTGACATTGCTGTCACAACTCACACGCTAAAAGGCCTTTTACTCCCCCTCCCTGCCCAGCCTCTGTTAGAGAGGGCTGGGTTTATAAGCCTTATTAGAGGCTCATCTCTCAAAGCCCCTGGGGACTATTTGGCTTGATAAAACACCATATAAATTGGAGTGGCTGTTGATTTTGGAGCCCTTCTCACGAGACAATTGTGTTTCCAATTAGGGATTTCCTTCTCTTACATGCACAACATGTTGTTTTTTTTTTCCTTTGCAAGATGGCTTAAAATGCCTGCCATGTGCTGATAAGCTCTGTGCTAGACCTTTTGTCTTCTCTGCTGCTGATGTGCAGGCCAACATGCACAATGGCGAGGTAGATACAACTCCCCAAATCTGCTGCCAGTCATAAAAAACCTGATCCAGAACAGTGCTTGTTCTCCCCAGGAGCTGTGCGGATGTACAGAAAATTCAGTAATTCAGATGCTCGTTGAACACTGCCAAATGTGGAATTCTTTGGTTTATAGATGGCCTCAGGAGGCTGAGAAGGTAGAATAGCAAGGCAGGAGCGCTGGCTGTTGTGGGCATGGGGTCTCCTTGGGAAGAGGGCTGGCCATGGGGAGCATCCCACAGAGCTGGGGAGCAGGAATGAGGAGCAGGAGGCACTGTAAAGCTCCCAGGCTGGTACCACCCTCGTCAGAAATAACTGCAGGATCACAGTGAGATTTCTGGTTACCCTTTCTTTACTTTGTGTCTTCATTTCCGTCATGAATTAGACTTGACCATAATGGGGTTGCAGAGTTCCCCCCATCCCCTCACCACAAAAGGGTACAAGAGAAATAAAACCCCCCAAGATTATCAAGGGATATAATCTCTTGGGATAACATGAGTTGTGACTTGGGGGCCTGAAGTGATCTCTTATCTGTTAAAAGCCTACAACTGCCTGGGAATCAGGTCTTGCTGATGCTTGCAGATTTTGAAGGGTGGAGGAGAGGTGGGTAATGTTCTGATCCTTTTTAAAGAAGAGCAGGAGATAAAGTTTACTCTGGAATCTGTAACATGCTCCAGCACTCTTGTCCTCTGGTAGTGGCCTGTGCTAAAAGCACATCAATAAAATTGCTGATGCTGCTGTTAAGTAACAAGGTAATTACCAAGGATGGGGAGGGGAACAGAACTAAAAATCTGAAATGGTAGTTAATGCCTTTCCCATTAAGTTACCAGCCTTAAATACATGGCTTACTGCATCTCTAACTTTCACTGCTATAAAATGGTGCAAATTGCAGACTTAAGAGATCATTAGAAAAATACACAACGGATTTATCTTCATGAATAAAAATGATGCAGCACAGAGCTTTTTTCTTTTGTGGGTAGGCAGATGCAAGTCAAGACAAGAAAGACCCTGTTTCCAGGTAGTATTTAAAAACAACAAATCCAAAGGTTTGTGCTGTCTGTGTGGTTAAAGCTGTGTCTTAACCTCCTTGATGTAAATAGTTCTTAAGATAAAAGATGAACCTCTTCCGAGAATATTTTGCTGTTCCCAGGTGACAAATCAAGGGAATGTTTTGTGCTGATTAAGTCACTGTCAGCAGGTCAGCCATCTCGGGGAACTGATTTAGAAGCCTCTTAAATAAATCACCTCTTCTTCTCACCTCTGCTCATTCCTCACTCAGCTCTGTACCTGCCCTGAAGGTGCAGATGGGCTCTGTGCTGTAACCTCTGCTGTGACCCTCCCCTCACCTCTGGGGAAGCTCGAGCAGCAGAATCTGCAGGAGCTGCTGTCTCCCAGCTCCCTGCAGACCAGCTCTTGCAGAATGAAAAGGGAAGAAAATGTGTTCCCATAGTGGAGGTTTGGGTTTTTCTGCCCTTACATTACTTGTGGCTATTCAGGTTTCAGACTGCATCCTGCTTTCAGATACAGTGAAACTCTGCAGGTTCTCATTCCAGAATGGTTGGAAAAGTATCCTGATTATCCTTTGAGTGTCTTATTCTCCCCAGCACGTCTGGAAACCAAGTGCCTCACTTCTGTGCCTTATTTCCTCTCTGAGAATGACAGAAATGCATGAGCCCCCTGTGCTCAGCTGGGCTGCCTGCAGAATTGCTCTTCCAGGTTGTTATTTCCCAGCTACCCTGGGCCTGGGTGCCCTGCTTGTGTTTGTGGTTGTGACTCCTGGGCTGTGCTTGTCTTCCTGTCAGCCCAGGGCAGGCACAGCAAGTATTTGCTGGCAGTAAACCCCCACTGGGTCCTGGCAAAGGAGACTCAGAGCTTCAGTCTTAAGGCTGAGGGAGCTGTGCAGTCACCTACAGTGACCTCAAACAGCATCAGGAGAGGGAAGGGTGAAGAAAGGATTGTGTCAGAGACCTGGGGGGGTTTATTACAAGACATTAACCAAGCATAAGTTCTTTTATCATCATTAACATTTTCAGTCCAAAGCTGAACAGATCCAGGAGCTTTAGACCAGATCAGGGCTCTGTATCATCTGGCCATTACAGCTTTTGATACTGAGCCAACTTCATCCTATCTCTTTGGCTAACAAGAATCTGAGAGGCTTTTGCTCTGTTTTCAAAGCGGATGAGATGTATTACCAGTGCCCCAGCTTTCCTTTTCTCCCATTTCCTAAACCAATAAATATTTCTCATAGATGAGCCTAATGGTCTAAGCATAACCTGGCAGCTCATGAAATATTTCTTTGCTTTAATCAGAATCCTGAAGCAAACAAGGAGGGAAATAAAAAGCCAATAATATGCTTGGTTGTGTGCACAAAAGTAGAATGAAATATATGAAGCTGGTAATGGCTCTGCTGTCACATCTTAAAAACATTTGCTTTGACTTGCATAAGTGTCAATTCAGCTTGCATTGACACATTATACCATGGATAAAGCTGCTGGCTTTTAAAATCAGGTCTTTAAACAAACGCAGAGATACTCTTAGTAGCTACTCTGTATTGTTGGGTAATGATGTATGTAGCAGAGAAAGCTTTTCCTCTAAAAGCACAACTTTTAGGCTGCGATTTTTTTCTGCTGTGTCTCTGCATTAGGGAAAGAGCCCAGAAGCTCATCCACTGTCATGATTAAAGGCAGATCTCTTTAGCCAAGGTCACAACTAGCTGGGCCTCTTGGCCATTTGCTGGGGAGGTGTGTTCAGCCAGGCTTTCTTCCCAGCTCCTGGGCAGCCTGGTTGGGAGGAGAGCAGAACACCTGGGGGCTCTGTCCTGGGGAAACAATTGCAAATCTGTTAAACCTGTTCACCGAATATCCTCGTGCTTACATCTCCTGAAAAGCAAATTCCACTCGCTGCCCCAAGCCCAAGATCATAAAAATTTGGTACTCATACCCAGGAATATCTTTTAATTTCTCCACTGGGATTCAAATTGACCAGCAGCCCCATACCACCCAGAGAACTTATTTTAAGTCTTTCCCCAAGATGAGTCACACAAAAGCTTCCTGTCTTCATCCTCCCCCCTGTCTGCCCTCTTTACCTGCTGTTCTCATATTCCACCTTTGCCTCCTTTTGATCCTGAGCATTCTGTATTTCCTTTCTGTCATCAAATCGGATGGGTCAACAGAACTTTTCTCACACTGGGGTCACGTCTGTCCTAGGTTTGTTCATGTTTTTGTGCCAGCCCTTTCTCTGTTTATCATGAGACACAGTGGGCCTAAGATCCCTGCCTAAATGCACCACTGGCCCTTCTCTGGCTGTGCTCCTCATTTCCTTCATAGTTTCACTCTATTTGCCCTCTGCTAAGTTTTTCCTTTATCCCCCCTAGGACTCTGTAGGTTTTCTAGTCCTCTTGCCATTTCAATCCTGCTGCATAACAGGAAGTGGTCTCTGTGCTAACGGTCTACTTCCATTTCTGCTTTTGCATTGCTTCTCCACCCACCCAGTCCCTCCTGGATGAACAGTCCTCCTTCCAGAGGCACAGCCCACAGTTCCAGACCTTCATTCCAGCACTTCTTTGAGCCACCTCTGCTTTCTGTCTCTCTGGGGTGGAGAAATCCTATTAAAGGGCACTCGAGTGCTGTGTCCTTTGTGTCCCCACCTGTCAGGTTTGCAGTATCCATGTCCATGGTGTAGCTGAGTGACTTCTGGACTATCCCGGATCTCTCCTGAGCAAAAGCTCCAGGCAGGGAGCTGCAAGTTAATGCACCTTGCTCTGGGCAAGGCAGTTTACCTTACAGCTGCTTCTCACGACTTCACAGCCTCTAATTTTCTTGTCGTACTGCCTTGAGCTTTATTTACTCTGGAGACAATTGGAGGAGATGGCTTTGAGTGTTTCTCAAACACTGAACAGCAAGAACTGGGTTGGAATGTGTGAATTGCTGAGAGCCTTAAGTGACAGCTGCTGTACTTGTGACCCTTGGGTGAGGAAATTAGAGGCTATGAAACCTCTAGAAAGGCTTTCTGCCACATTATTTACTTTGCCCAAGTTCCCTAAGGCTCACTCAGAAATGTGCTTCAGAGCACTGTTCAGTGCTCACATGTTTACAGTGCAATGGAGTTAAAAGCACTTGGGATTTGCTTTCCTGCTGGAAAAGCTGGGTGGGAAGCCAGGCTGCCTTGAAGGCTTTTTAAACAGGATTAAAGCTTTTCATACTCGGAGAATAGGAATGGGAGGGCTTTTGCCACACTGTTGTTTGATCAGTGGGAAGGGGGTTTCCATCCCCAGGATTAGCTGTTATCCTGCTCGAGGGGCAGCCCCATGACATGCGTGAGGATAAATAGATCTGGACTTTTCTGGTGATATTTTCCTCTGTAGGCAGCTTTAGGATTTCCAAACGGAACCCTCTCCCCTCAGAGAGGGCAGCAGTCCCTAGATAAAAAAGAAGGACAGAGTTCAGAGAGGCTTTAAACAGGAATTTTGTCTTCATAATACCTCCTCCCTCTGCAGACTTTTGCATTTTCTTGGAGAGCTCCAGCTCTCCAGGTAACATTTACCACTTGCCCTGTGGATGGAGAGGGTATTTCTCTTCCCAGCCTGAAATCCTGGGGAGAATCTTCTTTTCCTCCATGATGAGAAGTGTCTTTGCATTCAGCATCATGTTCCAGCCTCCTTGGGAAGAAACTTTCCTTGGGGAATGTGCTGGCAACTAAATTCCAGGGTCAAAGCCCTTTCTGAACAGCAAGGTGGTGTTTCAGTCTTTTTCCAAATCAGGAGCGAGTTTGGGATTCTACTGGTGCCAGATTTATAAAATAAAATCTGGGAAATGGAGCCTGATTCCCTGCCCTGCCAGTGGCTCTGTGACCTTGGATAAGCCCTGATCGTAATGGAGGTGGCTGAGATGTGAGTTTGAAATGTTTTTGTCAACAAGAAGTGATTACATAGGCATAAGAAAAATAAATAAGTAAGTGATCCAGGAAATTCTGTAATTTTTTTTTTTTTATCTACCAGTACCTGGAAGAAAAAAAAAAATCAAGGAAACTTGGCTGGAGTCCCTATTCACTTAATCCTTTTCTCCTTGACAAATGCTGCAGATTCTGTATGCTGGAGGATATTCTTCAAGAGAAGCCTAGCTGTTAGTACATTAAGAGGCAATTTAATATTGAATGCACACTGAAGAAGCAGAGCTCTTGACTAGAAAGCAAACAGGACCAGAAAAGGGATACAAATAAATAGAGCAAGCACCAACCTTTTCCCAAGTCTCACCTTAAATTCCCTTTTAAATAAAGGTAAAGCTGATTCCAGCACTTCTCTCTCGAGGAACTCCTGCTACTTTATCAGTGTAAAAATGCAAAACAAGCTGAGCTCTGAAACAATCCTCAGGTGCTCTGGTGTGTTGCTGACATCCCCGTGGCCATGGCTCTTTCTCCTCTCAGCACAAGCACAGCTGGGTGGGATTTTTGCTGTCCTGCCAAGCCAAATGCCTCAGGTTTGCCCCAGGATTTCCTGCTGCCTAATTCATACACGGATAGCTGGGATTTGCCGTTTTACTTTGGAGCATCTATTTCCTGTGAGATGGTTTTCAAACAGATTGGGGTGAGAGGAGAGTTTGCAGCACAAATATTGAAGCTCCCTCCTCGCTGTGTCAGCTTCAGAGATAAGGGAGCATCTTTGGAGGTTGGCATTGCTGAGCTCTGCCTGTCCCACCCCATGGTGGCTGCAGGTAACAGCTGGGTAAACACAGCTCGAACTCATCAGGCAGGATTAGAGCTGATTGTCCTCTGCTCTCAGCAGCAGGAGCTGAAAGCTGAGCTGCTTCCATGGCTGAAGATCTGCGCGGTTCAACAAGTAATGCAAAGCTGAAAACCTGGGGTGGAAGAACCAAGTGCAAGCTGGCTGGGAAAAAATGTGAATTGCAGTGTTTTTCTTTCCTTAGTCCTGAGAGCTGTACTAAAGCTCCCCACAAATCTCCTCATCTCTGCAGCAGACAGACACAGCACTGATGGAGATGCTGCTGGATTTGGTGGATTGTTGGCTGGCCCTGGCTGGGTGTCTGGCTTACCCAGAGATGCACTGATTCACACTTCACTCTCCCACCCAGCACTTACCCTTCCAACCTTTTACAAACTTCATTTTGCAGAACCTCTCCACGTGCAGAGGTATCCAGACATTCTTTCTCCCTGCGGGAAGCTTTAAGCAGCTCCCACACAGGCCAGGCAATGACTGCCATGGCTTTGCCAGAGTGTGTCCGGGTTTCCTAGAGACTTGGAGAGGGCTCCACCCTGTGTTTGGCACTTCGGAGCTCTGTGAAGCGCAGAAGAGTTGTGTCCTATCCAAAGATGTGTTTCACCACTGCAGGGCCTGAGGGCACGGTGAGGTTTGAGGAGTGAATGTCACAGTGTGAGGGCTGGGCACAGGTTCTGGCTCCTGTGCCGCTCAGTGTGGCTCTTTGGCACTGCAGCTGCCTTGAGCTTTTCCATCTGTTCCCTGTCCCCTTTGTTAGTCTGTAGCTGAGAAAGGATGGACAAGCTCATGGAGACTGGATCAGCTTCTGCTTGTGATGGGAATGGGCCTCCCCTGCAGGCCCCGAGGCAGGGCAGGATTCCTTTAGTGCCTGAAAACTCCTCTGAGGACAATGCCTTCCCCTCTCTCCTCCTACCGTGCTCTGTGGGTTTAACTTCATCACCAAAAGTGTGCCTGCTGAAAGCCAATGCCCTTCACAGGTGCCTGGGGAGAAAAATGCCTCTGGAATAACCCATCTGGTGTGTGGCTTTGGATTATTCCCTCTCCCCTCTCCCTGCCCTCATACTAAGAAATGTCCAAATGCTGTTAACAGTCCATTCCCATAATAACAGTGCTGCTTCATCGGGGCAGCCTCCATCACAGGAAAAAGCAAAGAAGCTTTTTTTTCTTCCTGTGAAGATGGGGAAGGAGGAAATCATGTCAGGAAATCGTGTTTGGATGCAGAGGAGGGCTTGGGAAGGGAAGAGGAGCCCTGGGGCTGCTGATCTGTCAGGGTGATGGGCCAGTGGGTTCAGAGCAAAACCCTGAGGTACCAGCACTGCCTTTGGTCACCCACATCCCCCAGGCAGCAGCGAGGCAGGTCAGTGTCCTCTGCCAGGACAGAACTGTAAAGCTCCCCAGCTGTTCTGGGGACATGGCATGACCTCTTCCTCAGAGAAATATAGCTGTTGGAATCCACAGTGTTGGGAAATCTCAGAATATTAGGTCTATAAGTTAAACTTAGAATTAGAGATAGGGTTTAACCTGAAACCAAAGGAAAAGCTTCCAAGTTTAGGTGCTAGAAGTAAGAACGTAGATTTATAACTTAAAGCAGAGTGTGTTGAGTAGAGGAAAGTTTAGTTTTAGAGCTGAAAGTCACAGACAAAGCGAAAGTAGTTACAGTTTTAGAATGTAACACTGTAAGGTTTAGGTGTTCAGAGGTGATTGGTTAAGAAAGTTCATACTGTAATAACAGGAATTAGCTCAGTATTGGTTTAATAACATAAATATCTAGTTGGCAGAATTTTAGTGGTCCATAAAGGCTTAAATAGTCTGATAAGCAGAAATCTTATGACTTCTTCAGCATACTTCTAACATCTGTAAGAGGGATTTATCCTCTGTAGAAGGTAAGAAAAATAAACCACACTTCTCCACGAAATACAGAAGTTCCATTTCTCTGTTTCAAGAAGAAATTCTCACCCAGGAAATGTAAGGTATAAAACTGTTATGTGAGAAATCCTAAACTCACAGCTGGCCTTGAAAAAGCCCAGTTATGTTTGGGTCTGGAATAGCAGATATTTGAAAGCCACTTAGATAGGTCAACAGTGATTTTAAAACTAGCAGAAGTGAAGATATGACTAAGAGACAGCTAAATGAGGAAATTAGTTGCCCTGCAAAACACTTATACTGCAAAATCAGATGTCATTTAAGTTGCTCCTTTCTTTGCTTGTGTTCCAAAGTTTCAGTTTCTTCTGCTGACTCCTCATGCTCCCGGCATGACCAGACCATACCCTTTTGCTTGGCACTGTGACCTTTTATCCCTGGCCTCTGTCTTGAAATATAAATTGTACTGCCTGGACATTTGTGCTGCACAATTAATCTGTCTTTTGGACAAGCAGAACTTCAGTGTAGGGGGAAGGAAACAGTAAATTGTGGGGAGATATTTCTGTTTGTTTTCTCCTGATTTGCTGCTCTTTAAAGCTCCCTGCCTGGCTTTTGAATAGTTGTTGAGACAACTCTTCTTCCTTGCATGAATTACCAATAAAATAAAAGGGAATTTTTCTTGTGTCCTTATGGTCTTTTGTTCTTATTCCACAGCAGAAGTGAGTATCTTTCAGGAGCCTTGTTCCCTTTACAGATGAGTTATCAGGGCTTTCAGTACCACTTGCATCTAAGGCACTCAGCAGCATGGAAAGTGGACTCATATTGGTAGTTCAAAAAGCAGCTTCTACAGTTGATTTAATGTCTTTATGGAGGAGGCAACAGAGACAGAACTGGTGAGGAGCCATTGGAGTCAAATTGTGCTTGTCAGGAAAACAAGCTAAATTTCTCTCCCACTGTGTCATCATTCTTTGGTTTGTGAGAAGCTCTCTGAGTTGACTCTCCCTTGCCTGGCTGGCAGGAATCTTTATTTCACTTTTTCTCTGGCTCTCCCCTCTGGTGCTCAGCCCTTGCTAATGTTCCACAGCTACTTTAGGGCTGCATGTCCCTTCACATCTGGACTCCAGCACAGACTGGGTTTTTAAGCCCTAGCAGCCAGATGTGCCACACAAAGCTGGACTTAACTGCTGCTCTGTCCAAGAGTTACCTCAGAGAGCCCTGCTGTTCCTTGTTCCCTTGCAGCAGAGTGATTCTCAGGTCAGCCTGGTGTGGGTGCCACCTCAGAACTGTCACACAGCTGCAATGGGACCAGCCTGAGGTTGTGGCTGTTCCACTCACAGACCCAACAGGAGCCACCTCCCAAGGCCAGGAGCTGTTGGGAGCCTTCTGTGCAATCCACCACCACCACCACTTCCACCAGTGCGGGTTCCTCAGGAATTTCAAAGCCCATTCTGCACCTTGGGCACTTTCTCCAGGTAGGATTAGTGTCTGTTGAGCAGTGCTGGAAAAGGAGCAGCCTCAGCCACCCACCCCAGGGAACATCCCTGTGAAGACACAGCCCAGCAGGGCACAGCTCAGATTCTGCTGTGGTAAAGGTTTAGCTATTTAGCTCTGCCCTGCTCTCAGGACTGCCCTAGAAAGGCAAAGGAAAAGTGTTGGTGATGAGGATGAGGAAGGAAAAGTTTGGACTTGATTAAATCCTGGCACGTTCAGCTCTTTCCATAACAGGCAGGATGAAGGTGCAGGGCCAGGAATACCCCTGGCAGGTCTCTTGATGCAAATCACTATCAAGGGATTTCCTGCATTTCTTGCAGCCGGGACTTGTTTCTGAAATTCTCTTCACATGCATGGCTGGGCAGAGCCAGCTGCACAGACAGCAAGAGGAAATCTCCTGTTTTGGAGTGGTGTGATGTCATTACACAGTGGGCAGGTCAGAGGGACAATAATGTGTGTGGACAGCAGCCGAGATGTGCTGGAAAGGAGAGCAAAGCAAATATTTGAGAGAGTTGTTCTCTAACACAGCCTCTCAGGGCCAGGGCTGGCACTTACCTTGAGTACTGCAGGGTTCAAGTTTATTCATTGTCAAGCTAATCCAGCCAAGAGGAGAAGAGCTGGGATATGTGAAAATGAAAAAAACCCAGCCATTATTTTCTAAAGGAGACTGTAAACTTGTTAGACGTATAAATGCACACAAGGGCTCAGATCCTTTCCAGCTAAAAATCAGTAGAACCACCACTTATCAGGGGAGAGAATTTTATCTGCCCTGCTTTCCACAGCTGCTGTCCTGTGGCCAACTGGTGAAAAATTCCAGGTCCTGTTCTGCCAGCTCCCACATCTGAATCCACATATTATGTCCTGATGCCCTGTCCTCCCAAAGCTCTGGGAGAGGTCAGTGGGGACAGGGAAAGGACTGCAGAAGGAGTGGAAGGAAGAAGTTCATCTGTTTCCTAACAATTGTAGAACTGCCAGAACCCCCCAGGAAATTCCAATTCCTCTCGGGTAGCTCCACCTGGGAGCACTGCTCACTGCCCTGCTCCCTCCTGCCCTCCCCAAGCTCCCCAAATCCCAGAGGTTTCCCAGGAGAATGCAGCTCCAAGAGCACTTGGCACATGCTGTCCCTGTTTGATGGCTGTCACTGCAGTGAAACAAATCTCCTTGTTTCGGTTCCCTGACCTTCAGCAGCCAAATCATTGACTGACATTTCCTACTCTCCCCTCTTCCCTACACTGGCAATAACTGTGTGCACATAAAAGCTTAGGGAATGCTAATCAGGATAAATGTAATGGTGTTTCTAGCCCTGTGAACACATGCTTTATGACTATTGTGAGGTTTGGGAGGTTTTTTTGGTAGTTTTTGTTTTCTAGAAAGAAAAAGTCCCACAGGGTTTTTGTTCACGTAATTGTGTTGAGAAAATTTGAAATATTTGAAAGCTTTTAAGTGCCTGTTACATATACATCCAAGGTTTGTCTTGGAACATGCTAGGTTGCAATAGACATTTTCCAATTAAGTGAAACAGCAGTGAGGATAATGGGTTTATGGAAATGGAAGAGCCATGCTGGAGGGAGATGGAAAGCCAGAAAGCATTAATCTTAATAGGATGCTTCTTCTTTTTGAGCTTTGCTTTTTTCTAAAAACTTTAAAAAAATTTCCCTAGGCATGTCCTTGGTTCTGCAGTGGCATGTTATGTATCTAGAGAATCTCTTCCCCTTTTTTCCCTCATTTACTCCAAATTACTCTTTTTTTTTATCCTTTCTCTCCAAGAAATCATCTGCACTACCCTTTCTTCAGTGATGGAGGCTCGTGCACACATCCAGTCATCTGTCACTTTAACTGAGCGTGCAGTGTGGGAATGGGAATTCACAGCCTTCTGCTCTGGAAGGCAGAGTAACCCTCCAAAGAGCCAAACCCTCCCTCCCTCCCTCTGCCTCTCAGAAAACCTCTGGGAGAGCTCTGGGCTCTGGTCCAGTCCTGCAGCCCAGTCACCTTGGGCCAGGCTCCTCCCTTCTCTAGGGTGAGTAAATATCTTTTCCAGGAGATTCCCAGTGCAGTAAGCAGGACCCAGGGTGGGATCAGTGCCTGGGACTGGCATCTCTCTGTGCTGCTCTGATTGTCACACTGTGCCTTGCTGGGACAGGCCCTGGGGACTGGGGCAGCCCAGTGAGGGCTAAGTCTGGCCCAGGAAGGTGGCGCTGAGCTCTGCTGAGAGGCTTTCCCTCTTTGGGAGGAAGGTGGGATCAAAGGGGAATTTGATAACTTCTAGCCAGAAATCAGGACTCTGAGTCCCCAGCCAAATCTGCTGGCAGTAACTGGAGCTTGAAGAAAGGAGGCAACTTGTGGGTTGTAGCTGACACATCATACAGAGAGATGGCTGTGCCATCTCCCAGGGGGGCTGCTGGGCTTAACCCACCCCTTCCCTGTGCCTGTCACACCTCCCACCATTTCTGACCTGATCTGTGACACATTCCCATGCCAGCTCTCCCCCCTGGTTCACCCTCACTGTGAACACCAGCACAGATTCATGTGAGATGCTGAATTTGGATCATCTCTGTAGGAACAACCACCTCAAGTCTGGCACAGATGTTTTTTGTTCCCTCCCTACCCTTGGCTGTAAAAGTGGACTGTGTTTCTTTAAATCCACTCACTCATTTACAACTGCTGCTTTGCAGGAAACAATGCTTAGATCTTTAATCTGAAAAAAAACCCAAACCAAAACAAAAAAGGCTCAGGCTTCCCTATTGTATTTATCTCTGCCCAAATCAGAAGGGCTGGAGCATTAGACACCTCATAGGTCTCCCTAGGGGTAAGTGCATTTCAATAGTGGATGAAGGGATATATATATAAAAAACATTCAGGTTAGATAGGCTTCTGCATGGGAAGAACCCCAAAGGAACCACATAATTCCACTCTATTGAGGTTCTAATGCTGCACCTGTCAAGGCAGTGTCAGAATGATCTCAGAGCAGGGCACTGGGGAGAGAATATTGATCCCATCTGGATACAGAGCACAGCATCTTCTGCATCCTTTATGTCCAACACAGCAGTCTTTGCCCAGCTTCCCCCCCTCCTCTAACAGCAAAATCTTTCATCCATGAGCCAAAGCAAAACGACTTCACCAGCTCTGATGTCCTGGGGAAATGTGTTGGGCCTCTGCCATGAGTACAGAGACTCCTTCCACACCCAGAAGCTTTCAGGCAGTGAGCAGGATTAAGACACGCAGCCCAAGGCTTTGCTGTGACCTTTGGGTATTTAAACAGTCTTGGCCTGGCTTCATGAATATGAGCAGCCTCCTGTCTGCTTTCCAGCCCAGCACTCTCCCTGCACGGATATACTTGAAAAAGCAGGTCTTAAATGGCTTTCTTGGAAAAGTAAAAAATAGTACTGCAAGTGATAATCAGACTTTATGACTTTATTTCCCCGAGATATTCCATTTCCCTCTGTTTTCAAGCCCATTTTTATGGTTAATCTCAATGCAGTTTTTCTTTAGCTCTAAAACCCCTGCATTTGTGTGTGTGTGTGTGTGTGTGATGGTTTGAAAGGTTTCTCCAGGCTGTTCTCCCACTAGAGGGTACTCCTGCTACATCAACCGTGGACATTCTGGGCTGGACCGGGTTCGCAATGCGTCCTTCCCGTCTCGGAGCAGGCTGTTCACTGTCAGCACAGCCTGCCCGTGTTCAGTCCTGCTGCTCCCCTGCTCCAGCAGCCACGGAGCTGCCTCAGTTCTGGCTGTGCAGAAATGCTGGAGGGCCATTTTGGCCTCTCCTGTTTTCACCTCCATGGCTACACAACACTCTGTAATGTATAATTTGGGGAATTTGGGGGGGGGGCTGAGGTAGGTGCCAGCTCCAGGGATGTTGTGGAGAACTCCCCCACACCACGCTACAACATTTTGATTGGAAATGCTCCCATGGTGCTGAGCTGAGGGGTAGAGTTTGGGTGCTCTTGTTTTTAGGGCTTGCTTATTGGGGTGAGGAAACAGAAATTTTCCTGGCCACCTTTTTTTCAGGCAGGAGATCAGACCCTGTGGTCTATTCTGGCCTTGAACTCTGTGTGTGTGTGTAGCTGTTGATGGATGGGAGGCTCCCTTAAGAGCAGATTTATTTGGCTTTCATGTTGTGAGACTGCAAAAGCAGCTTTGGCTGTGGCTGGACCCCTCCTTTCCCCTCCATGCCTGAGCGCCCCTCTCCATTTGCAGCAGGCAGGATGCAGCACATGCTGTGCTTGATGTGGCTCTCGGGGCTGCAGTCTCTGGAATGGCACAGCCAGCAGGCTGGATTTTGGCTTTCCACCCAAGGAAAAGCCCCGGGTTCCTTGCCTGGTGTGAGAACTCTCCCTGCCCTGTCCCCTTCACACCTCCCTGCTCTGCAGAGCCACTGGAATTTCCACCCCTGCCTGCTGCTCTCTCAGCAGCACTGCTGCTGCCTGCTCTCACTGATTAAATGAGCAGGCAGGAATTACAGTCAACCATCCATCACTGGAGCCACTGGTCCCTTGACCCAGTCAGGATGAAAGAGGTCAACATTTTTCTTTCCCAAGCCATTTGCAGCAGTGGCAAGCACAGAGAGAGTTTTCTGGCAGGGTGATTCTCCTTCCTAAAAGAACCAGCCACAAAAAGTGGTATCCTCAGAGCAACAAGAGTCAAAACTCAGCACCTGTGGTTGGTTGGAAGGTCTTCTATTCTCAGGAGAATAAAACCTCATCTTCTGCCTTGTGTTTGGAGCCATAAATCCCTAATGTGGACCGTGGAAGGGAAGGCCACTGTCCCATCCAGTCTGTCTTAGGTCTCTCCAGAGCAGCTCTTTGTATGTGCTGCCCACAGGTGTGTGCTGTCCAACACAGGGGAGGAGATAATCCAAGACACTGAATGCTCAAAGCATTTGATCCTCTTGGGCTGGATCCATGGGCTGTGCAAAAACCTGGTGGTGGTTGGGATATAGTTGTTCCTGGAAGCATCAGTAGAGCTGGCTCCTCTTCGGAAAAGGGTTAAGGAAGGATGTCCATGAAGCTGGAGAGGAAACTGTACCCTAAAATCCAGCAAAACCTTCTGTCTTCCCATAGACTGACAGCACTGAGGTAGCAGAGGCTCTGATGGGAGGCTGGAACAGCACTCTGCTCTCCAGGAGTGCAAAGGAAATTGGGGTGGCAGTTAGGAAGGGGAAAAACAGAAAACAGAGCCTACAAAGGGGAGTAACTCACCACTGTGACTAACTGTTCCTCTTGGAAAATCTGGAGAAAGTAATCTTGCAGCTCAGAATTACAGTAAATGACAGCCCTGGCTTCGTGTGGCTGCTGAGTGCTCCCAGCCTGCATTGATTTCAGAATCAGGCTATGGATTGCTGCCAGGCAATGAGCTGGCTGGTGGCTGAACCCTTACATCCTCCCCTGGACCCAAGCCCTCTCTTTGTCCCAGTTCCCATCAGAGGCTGTGCCTGCCATCAGTCAGCCCAGCTGAGTGCAAAATCGACTCCGTTTTGCCCCCGTGTAAATCCACAGGAATTTCACTCAGCTCTCCCAAGCTTGCCTCAGGAGCTCCTTTTTCTCTGCCACTCCTGGTCATTATTCAGAATGTTCCTGAGAGCAGCAGGGCATCTTGAAGCTCTGCTGGAAGGAGGGATGTCTATGTCCTTCAGCCAGCCCCAGACACGCACGCCGAGGGCAGCCTGCTGAGCATCTCCACGCCGCGTTCCCCTTGCTCCT
The DNA here is from genome assembly GCA_018697195.1 of Certhia americana. Classification (NCBI taxonomy): domain Eukaryota; kingdom Metazoa; phylum Chordata; class Aves; order Passeriformes; family Certhiidae; genus Certhia; species Certhia americana. The sequence goes on along the minus strand of JAGMWU010000020.1, from coordinate 5,774,045 downwards.
TCCAGCTGGGAGCCGATCAGTCTGGGAGCTGGGGAGGAACATCCCGGCCCACCTCATCTGCGAGGCCTCTCCCGAGAGCTGCTGTGCAAACAAAGGGCTGTTTGTTTGTTTGTGCAGCCCAGAGCAATTAGGATGTGCTGAACTCTTGTGTTTGTCAGGCAGCTCCTGAGGACAGAGCACTGCCTGAATGCTCCCCAGCCAAACTGGGGGCAGCTGGGGCTGGGAAGCCGCTGCTTCTCAAAGCCAGAGCTTCCTGATGGAGAGGTTTGGGGAGGGAGGATTAGCTTTGCTGATCAGGAGGTGTCTGCTGCCCGTGTTGGGGTGGCTCAGTGCTCTGTGAGTCATTCCTGCTCAGGTTAGCAGCCTCGGGGGCAGGCAGTGCAAACAGACAGGACTCACTCCTAATAATGCTTCATCCCTCTCATGAAGGCAGCTCCAGTCCATGCTGTTCCCAGCCTCCAGCTGCACTTTGTTCAGCTACAAGTCTGCAAGATTGGCTCTGTCCTCCAGCTTTTCTCCTCTGATTCTCCCTTGATATCATGCTGTGCATGAAGTCATTTCACTGCCCTGTTTTATGTGGCTTTGCTTAACTTGTGGTGTCTCTTTTGGGACATCTGGTGTGACAGTCTCTGAGCTGGGAGTCTCTTTACTCCAGGTGGGGAAATTAATGATAAAATACACAGAGCAAAACTAGGAGGGAATCACTGGGAAAGAGCAGCTCTCGTGGGTGATCAGGCAGTGAAGGATTCAGGATGTGTTCTCCAGGGCTCACAGGAGACCAGTAGTGGTGGCTGGGCTTTGCTGGAGGTATGGCCAGCTTCGAGGTCTGGAGTAGGAACAAGGCTGGAGTGTGGGATGGAGCAGGCAGAGAGGCAGAGGGAAGCCAAACTGCTGCTTGATTGAGTTTGGCCAGTAGGATTTTGGAGAGGTACATCAAAGAATTAGTTTAGGACTAGGAGATAGTCATGGGAGAACAGCATTTGGGGTCTAAATCTAAATCCCAGAGGGTGGACAGATCCCATAAGGAAATCCTCCTTGAGAAAAAACATGAGAGGGAAGGGGAGATGAAACTACTGGAGATGGATGCTGTACCTGCAGGGATGTTTGCTCCTGCTTCCATTAGGTGCTGAGACATGAGAGAAGAGGGAGCAGCCTCACAGACCCACGGGAACCTTGGGAGCTCTGTCAGGACCTGTGCCTGTGGTTCCCTCCCCATGGGCTGACAGAAATGAAGTGAGTCGTGGTAGTTCCCAGTCACCACAAAACAGCTTAAAAATGGAGCTGTGTCAAATTCAGCATGTGCTGTCACTGTGTCTGCAGAGCTGTTTGTTTGCCTGATGAAGGGGAAAAATAATGTGAAGCTGGAGATGAAACTAAGCTGAGAAAAGGTTTATTTTTTTCTTCTCAGTCTCAGCCTTTCCAGGCACATTCCAGTAGGTGCCAGTCTCACCTTGTGGAGCAGGGGAGGCTGGAAACTGCCAGTAATTCTTCACAGAAATATGAAAAAATAAAGCATGAGAGGGGGTGGGTGGAGAAATGAAAGCCTATAGGAAAGATCTCTGCTCTCTGGGATGCTCACTTAATTTCTTCCTCCCTACTCAGCAAAGTTTATCTTGGGCTCGGCAGCACGGACCAGTCTCTCCACCCTTGTTCTTTAATTAGTGTGCAGTAAAGGGAAAGGTGTTGGGGGAAGGAAAGGGAAATGGGATATTGTGTTTGGATGCCCCAATGGGTAGAAAATTGCATGGTTTCCAAATATGATAGTTAATGCTTAATCTGACAGGCTGTCTCTTATCAACAGGCTGGATGTGACTCTCCATTACATGATAATGGAATTCTATATGGAGACCACAGGAGACCCAGTTCCATTCATTTAACTCACAAAAAAACCAACCTCTGAAAGCATCTTTGTCTTCTCTTCTCCCCACCTCTTTCTCTCCATTTTTTTTTCACCCTGAGAAAACGAGAGAGGGAATATTTCCATTTTGTTTTGCAGAGGATTAGTACCAACTAATAGGATTAATATCCCAAGTTGTGTGGCAAATGGAACACTGTTAATAGGGTGATTATTAGAGAATTATATGGAGGGGCAAAAAAATTAAAAGCAGTTGAAAGAAAGGCATCCCTGTGTTGGGGAGACTGCCATTTCTGTGCAATATCCTGCTGCTGACCTCCCTGTTCTGGGTCAGACTTCTTTATTCTCAGGCTTGCTCTGCCTCTGGGATTGACTTCCCCATCAGCACAGGGCAGGAAGCAATTTCAGAGGCTGGAAATGCTGGATGCAAATAGAATCTCCCCCAGTGATAGCTGCAGAGGAAAAGGAAGGTAAAGGATTGTCACCATTGCACCTGGCATCCCAAGGATGGGGACAGGTTTCTCTCAGGGTGAACATCTCTCCATCCCTCCCTCATCTCACTCTGTTTTCTTTAGCTTTGCCCATGGGATCTGCTCACAGAGCCCACGGTCTGAGGGGCTGTGTCCACTGGGAATGTTTGGTTTGGACACTGGTGGCTCTGTAGGACATGCTGGAGAACTTTAAATGAGATTGCAGAGCCAAATAGAACTGGCAAAAATCCCGTGGAGGCTGCGTGCCAGAGGTGAAGTGGTTGTGTGCCATTGCAGGTGTAGGACAGGCACCTCCTGCAAACCAAGGGTGGAAAGGCCCAGGGTTCTGCTAGAAAAACACGGAGTCCTCAGGAAATTAAAGCACTTTTATTTGTTTCCCAAGCCCTCAAGGAGGGACTCTTGGCAGGCAGGTTTCAGCAGCAGCACAGTTGATGCATGGAGATTTTTTCTGACATCTGTCTGAGAGAGTCTCCTTATGCTCTGCATGCATCCATCTCTCCTGGGCCACAAACCAAAACCATCCACAGCACTGGTTGTTTCCTGGACAGGGACTGGCACAAAAGGCTTTCTGCCTGGGAGGTATTATCCCAAACTCTGTGTTTCCAAATCCCTGGAGGTATTTAGGCCCGTGCCTTCGGAGGTGTTTGCTGTAGGAGGCTTTGTCTGAGCCACTGATAGGGATTTGTTCTCCTGAACTGGATCCCCATTACACCATGAGTCACTACTATTTATATCAGCTGTCGGTCTCTCTCTCTGGCAGCTATTTCTGGCTACCTGCATTGTATTCAGAGGAGATTTAGCACCTTTTTTAAAATTTTTATTTCTTTTACTGAACCTGCTTATAATTCTTTTTTCAAATGTTTTTTTTGTCTTGGTTTGTTTATCAGCAGCTGTTGAGCTGTCTGCAGCTGAGCTGCCCTCACCTGCTGCTATTCTGCTGAAAAAAAAGATTTCCAGTGCTACTTTCAGCAGATTCAGCTTTGTCTGAAGGAGTACTTTGCCTCAGAGTAAGAGTGTTGTGCCATCTAGAAATGAAAGGCTACAACAGGAACCAAAGCACTTTGCATCAAACAGGGTGCTAAACGCCGTTGAACTGCAATCCAGGGTAGCAGGTCTGCTTTGTTTATAGCCCTTGTTGTCCTAGGAACTCTTCAAGCAAACAGTGAGTAACCCACTCGTGCAAGTAGATCAAAAAGGACTGACCCCTTTTATTGCAAAGAGAAGGGAAATGGGCCATGAGAAGGGTTCAGCCTCAGCTGCACTGAGCAAAATGGTAGCAGGGCTGAGAGTCCAACCAAAATCTCCTGAGGCCTGTTTGGATGCTGTTCCCACAAGGCTGAGCTTTCTGCTCTGCTCTGGTTTCCCTTCCAAATGTGCACACTCAGAATTTCCAATCCATCACCATCGGTTAAAAACCCCACTGTCATTCTCCTGTTTTTTATCAGCACCAGGATTTTCCTTTTTTCCCCCAAATTCAAGTCAGCCTAGGGATGTCCTGCCTGCCTTGGGCTCTCTATGGAGCAGATCAAAGGCTTAGGCTGGAAGCAGTTGTGGAGGAACTGAGTGCACTTCCAAGAAGGGGAAGGTGCTCTGGGAGCTGCTGGGAGACTTCAGAGCACGGTTGGTTTTGTGTTGCACGAGGCAGGGGCACAATTCCCTGGTGAGTTCCCTGGTTTACAGCTGGCTCAGCTGAGGGCAGGCACTGGGAAAACAGGAACGTTCTGGGGTGCTCAGATTCAGGATTGTGTATCCTAATCCTGTCACAGACAGGCTGAGGAGCCACCTCTGGTCCTGCACAGAGCCAGCTGCTCTGAGACAGGACCTGCTGGAGCAGCAGGATGGTGTTTTACCTTCACCTCCGTGGAAGGTAAAAGGCTACGTAATTTAAAGATGAGTTCCCTTATGCCAGGCTATGAAAAAAGTCTTCCGAACACCCCCAAGGTTTCCATTTAATTACCAATTGCAGCTGATTTCACAGAGCAATTTCTAAGCCTCCAGCAAGGCCTTGTGGCAGTTCTTTCATCTCTCAGGCTTATTGGGAAAAGCTGTATTAAACGTCTTTTAATCCTGCCTTGGATGCACTACCTTTGATCACCTACAATTTTATACATCTGTGCTCCTGCTCACGTTCCTACGTACGTGCCTCCCCATCCAAAATGCTTTAAACTGTGTCAGTTGATTAGAAAGTCTCTCCTGACTGATAGAAAGAATCTTGCAAACTTGACTGAAACACCCTGAGAGCTAATGATCATCCAGAGGGTCTGGGTGAGCCAAGCGGATGGTTTAGCATTGCTGCATCAGCTGATGAATGTCAATTCCTCATTTATGTTTTACTTCATCTTCTCCTTCCTTAGAGATCAAGTTTCTGCTGGGGAAAAGGAAGCAGTGAATGTCTTTGCATGAAAAAAGAGAGCTTTAGCCAGATCTGGGGTGAGATAAATTAATTTGTTACTATAACATCTCAGTTGAGTGTGGGATGCAAGAAGGTGGGCCATTCCCAGAGAAGATGCAGAAATCCACACCCTAAAGCCTAAGATTTCTGCAGCTCCTTGAGGGCAGGGTCAGCTGGAGCTCTGATCTCTCAGTCTCATGTCCCAGGTACAGGACACTGTGCCCTTGTGATGATTTTCCTGTCCGAGGAGAACCCGATCTCTTTTCTGGGAGGAACACAGTGGAGCCAATAAAAGATTTCACTTGGGATTCAACTGGACCTCTGAGCATGGAGTGGCACGGGAATTGTGCCACTTCCCTGCAAGAAATCCTCACAAAGCTCTGGTGGGATTGGCTGCCTGGAAAAGGGGAAGGAGCAGTGCCCTAGAAGTGCCAGTGTCTAAGTGGGGACATCTGCCTGCACCAACAGCTCTGTGCGGCCACCTGGACACGCACTCGAGTCAGGGCTGTTGGAACATATGTTTGCTTCAACTGCAACAAGAAATCCGAGTGTGGGGTCGCGTTGTGGAGGCCTTGGCTTTGCTCACTGGAGCAGGAACAATCTCTCTCCTGGAAAGTCATTATCTCCATGCGCAGAGAGGGAGAGCAGCCGGAGAGCTTTGTGATCTGAACAGCCACAATAGCTCAGCTCTGCAGGAAAAGTGAGGTCAGCTGCCAGATGGGGCAACTCCAACATTTTGCTCTGCCAAGACCAGCACTTTTAGCACTTTACAGGTTTTCTGCAGGATCTGCAGGCTGTGGCATTCCTAGGCAGAGCCCCTCTCTGTATGTGTCCACCACATCCCTAGGGCCTGTCTCTTCAGGAGCCTCCTGCTTAGAGTTACAACAGGATGTATTTTCTACTGCTCCTTTCTTGAAATCTTGGTGCTTCCCTGCCCTGGAAGGAGTGAATGAAGGAGTCTGCCTCTGGCTGTGCTTCGTGGACAGGGGGAATATCAGCAGATCATCCATGAGCTCCTCTTTCTGCACAGCAGCTGAACCTGGGGTTTTGGCTAGGGGGGATTCATTCCCAAGGGATGAACGAGGCAAATTTCTTTTCCTTTGCTCTATCAGAGAAGAGAGTGTATCCTAAAGGAGTCAAATCCAAGAGTTAGATGTGAAGATCCAGCACTGGCACGCTTTCCAGGTCTGATGGAACTGTGATCTGATGTGTCAAATGCATTTTAGGGTCTCAGTTCTGTGACAGCTTGCTAATGACTCTGAGCTTCAGGAAGCTTTGACTGATCCCTCTGGGAGCTGGCAGAAAAAACTGCAGCAAAACTTTTTTCTCTTTTTTTGGAAACATTTTTGTCAAAATCAAAACATTGAATGGAAACATGTCTCTTCCAGCATCATTTTAAACTGGAATGTGTCAAAACAAATGCTTTCATTTTGATTTGAGTGAGACATTTATAATTTTTACTTTATCTTGCAATAAGGAAACAACATATTTCCCTTATTTTTATTTAGATCTTTGCTTTTTTGGATAATTATCAGAAATGAGGAACCACATGCTTCCAAAGTGAATTCTTGGCATTCCTATTCAGAGATTTTCAATTTCTTGTTGGTTATGGAAGCAGATGTGGATGTTCAGCCAGAACTACCAACAGGGACACGGCAGAACACATCTTCAGGTAGAAGAATCAGGAATTGGAGCCATCCAATGAGACTGGCAGAGGAAGGGTGCCCTGCTGCTTGCTTACTTGTTTCTTGCAACCTGTTCTCTGCATTCAGCCATTTTAGGCCCCAGAATTTCCAAACTGTGTGAATAAATCATGGTCCTGTCTCACACTGAACTGAGCTGCCCTCACAGAGCAGAGCCTGGCTGAGCTTGGTCAGACAGAGCCAAACCTTGTTTGTGTTCCTGTGCTCTGGAGGGCTCAGCCTGGGCTTCAAAGTTAGGTTCCTGTGGGTTGGAGGGAGCATTTCCCCTCTATTTTTCTTGCCTTGGGCTAAAAATGCCTTGTGGGTTTTCTTTCCCCAAGGCTAATGATGATTCTTGTCTTGCCTTAATTGCTTTTTGAAGCACGCAGAGCTGCAGGACTATCCCAGACAGTGCTGAGCTCCGTGGCGCATTTGTCATTTTCCCAAATACCTTTTTAATTAAATTGGAGCAGAACACTCCACTTTGTTGAGCTATCCATCTCAGCAAGTTTCTTACTCTGCTGGGCAGGCATTATCCTAATAATCACTGGCAAAATTTGGTGACTCTTCCTCAGGATTTGTGATTTGCAGGGAAATTTTCCTCTGGTAGGCAGAGAGCTGCTCACACCAAGGTTGCTCAGGATGGCTGCTGTGGGCTGAGGACGTGCTGCATCCATCCAGGGAGGGTTTTTGCAGGGCTTAGGAAGAAAAATATGGTGTCTGTGATGGAAAGAAATGAGGTTTGACACTACATCATGCCCTCTCTGCCCCTGAATTCTGCAAATCTGTGCAGGTTGTTTTTTTTCTGGCCAAGATAAGGCCTTGGAATTTGGTTAAAATATAATCCCAACCCTGTGAATTTGGGAAAGAGGCATCTGTCCTGCTCCATCACGGGCACCTGCAGTACCAGTGACCTCTTCTGCTCAATGTGGAAAATTTGTTGTCCTTTGAAAATCAACTGCACCTTTCGGCTTGCCAACCCTGAGCTGTGCTGGCCATTTCACATCTCCATCCCTGCACAGGGGTCAGTGTTCAGGCCCCTCCTGCCCCACACCCTGCAGAGCTTTAAAACCCAAACCCTGCTCATGCTGCTGCAGAGATGAAGGTCAGGGGGGTCGTGGTGTGCAGTGACCCTTTCTTCCCTGACAACAAACAGTGACCACCTGAGTTATGTTTGCTTTGTTGGAGGAGAAATAGAGGTGATTGTTTGTGTTTTCAGCACCGCTCTGCAGGATCAGCTCAGCTCTGGAGAGCAATTCCACTGTCTCTGCCTGGAAAAGCAATGGAATGATGAACTTCCCTCTGCAAATCCTGCTCGACCTTCTGTGCCTTGAGCTCCAGCTGTGCAATCCTTCCACAGGAAAGGGGTTGTGGATGTGTCTGACACGAGCAGCATGAGGTCCTGGGAATCTTATTACAGCTGGTGATGATGGCTGAGCCAAAGCCAAAATGATTTGTTCTCTCTGAGAGCATCCCTGGGCATTTTCTCCCGTCAGAAGGGTTGGGGGAGTCATTTTGACAGGTGAATCGGGCAGATTTGTTGCTGACACTGAGAAAATGGAGGTGGTGCCCCACAACAGAGCTTCGTAAACAGCTTTTGGAAACTCCAGCACTGTGTGACACCTGGAATTTTCATCTGATGAACTGAGCTTGATAGAGACAAGGCAGCTGATGGCTGTTGGCTGGGCACATCTCACGTCCAGCTGAAGAGATCAGGTGGGAACTGAGAGTTGGTGCCTGCTGGAGGCAGACAGAAAAACAGAGATTGAAGGGCAAATTACACCAAAACCTGTGGAAGGAGCTCCAACACCAAATCCTGCATTGGTGCAGAGCCCAGAGGTCAGTGCTCACCTCCAGAGATGGACTCTGACAAAGCATCTGTGTTCTTGTCCTTGCATTTTAAGGCTGGAATATGGAATTTCCTCATTAAAATGGTGAAGATGCTGTAAGAATTGCAGTTTAGCAAGTCTCCACTTGGCACTGAACATATTTGAAGGTATCTCTGGCCCCTGAGGTTCAGGTTGATTCATTTTTCTTTTGTTGTTACCTAAGAGGAACTTGCGTGTTCAACCTGGATGTGTCAGACCAATGTTCTGGGACTCACCCAGGGAGAGGTTTTGCATCTTTGAGGCATTCTCTTTTTGTCAAAGACAATTGAATCAGAGATGTTCAGTTTTGTTGAGTTTTGGTTTTAACTTCTTCTTTTTTTTTTTTTTTTTTTTTTTTTTTTTGTCACAACAGTTTTGTCTAGAAAAATGTCATTTTGATGAAACAGAAATTGTTGAAGAAATCTTACCAATTTTGACAATTCTGCTTGGAAGGGAGCTGAGGAGGAATATCTTGAAAGTGCTGGAGCTCCCAGTTATGACATTTTCTGAATGGAAAGGAGTTTTGATTTATTTCTTTTTCGCTTCTCAAAGTGATGTTTCAAAATGTGCTGTTTTGTGGAGGAACAAAATAGTTGAATTAAAGGCCTGGAAAAAAAAAAAGCAAATAAAATATTTTGACTGATCCGAGGCAGTTTCTCAGCATTTTATTTTGCAACTCTGTTGGCTTTTCGGACAACATGGGATGATTTAAAATTGTTGGTTGTGCTGTTCTGATATCCAGACTCACAGATGTTTTTCTCAGTTGAGCCAATGATATATGAACCATACTTGGGTTTGTGGTGATAAATTACCTGGTTTCATAGCTGAAAAAAACCTGGTTTAATCCATTAACTATAGAGAACAAAATACCCCAAGTCTCTCAATTCACGGAACCATGCAAGGATCTTCCACTGTATGAATAATTCAGGAGCAGTGGTGGAAATGAAGTACCCATTACATTTACAAATATTCCACAAAGAGTTCAAGGCTGAGCAGGAATAGATCAGACAGCATTTATTGTAAAGCCTTGCTGAGTATTACTGGAGATGTAATTTCCCGTAGTAATTAACACAGGATCTGCAATCCAGCTTTGAAAAGGCGATTGAACCTTTCCCTGTGAATTTAGGAATCATCTGAGTTATTCCATGCTATAGGTGACTGGGAGCACTGAGCCTTTGTCTGAAATTAGTCCTCAGCGTGGTGGATGATTAAAGAGGGTTCGTTCCTTCGGGCTACTCGGGATTGATGTTTTCTATTAAAAAATGCACTGCTAAGGATTTGTGAAATGGAGAGAGCTTCTCTGGGTGTGTGCCACTTACTATGCAGATGTGCTTAAGCCATCAGATAAATGATAAATGATTTCTCCAAGCTGGATGGGGTAGCAGGACCCAAAGGGGATGGGAGGGGGGGATTGTTATTTTTCTTCCCTCCCAAGAATCAGAGAGAGCCATTTGTCAGCTGAACCCAGCGAGGTGCCCAAAGATCAGATGCCAAAGGCTGCTCTGTCTGGAGAGGAATAGGAGTTAATACCCTCCTCCTCCTCCTCCTTCATTTCTTCTCCATTTCCCTGCCCTTTCCCTTGCTTTGAACACCATTTTCTTCTGGCTTCTGAGGCTCTGAGTGCTGCCCGCTGGAAAAAAAATGAGTGGAAATTTGGGGTTTCTCTTTGAGGAATAATACACAGAGTTTCTTCTTGGTGGATGAAATTCAAACGTCTCCAACACCATCCAGTCTTAAATCAGAGTTTTAAAAAACCTGGGCTTTTTCTAATTACTCCCAGAACATTAATTCACTGCTGGAAATGGGGATTCTGTTGAGTTGAAGTCCGTACATAAACTAGAAGAGTCACTGGCCTGAAGATTTATCTACTCAAAAAACAGAGTCGGGGGAAAGTTATTAGAGCTGTTCCCATTTATGGTATGTGTGAAATACTTTAAAAACGAAAATTTCAGTGGAAGAAAGGGGAACTCTTTTGGAAACACCTTTTTTGTTCTTACCTTTCAGTTAACTCTGAGTCTTCTTACCTCAATCATGAAGAATGGAGATAGCGATTCTCAAGGAATGTTGAACTTCACAATGGAGAAAAATGACAGTTCATCAAAAATGACCCTTTACTGTAGGAATCCATTTCACTGGAGGTCTTGCTGGACTCTTTTGTGTTGGAAAAATAACAATTAAATCACTTCCCAACAGTTTTTACCCTTTGAAAATTGGTTTTCTTTTGTAAACTTGAAATATCTTGCATCAGTTCAGCAAAACAATTTAGCCTTTCCCTCAGAAGTAAAATACTTTGTAGCACTTCGTGTTGAGCTGTGTGGTGTCTCATCAAAGGGGGATTAGAGGGCTTGAGAGACATCTGTGCCATTGAGGCAAGGGATGTCTCACTCCACATTTTCATAGCACCAGCAGGGCTGTGATCAAGGCCAGGGTACTCTGATACCACTGGGAAACTCCATATTGTGTTTTTACTCCTTATTGTGTTTCTGCTGGAATTACAGCAGAGTCTGGATCATTTTTGGCTTTCCCTGGAACATTTCCTTTCCCTAAATATAATGTAAATAGCCCAGGATCTTCTAAGAAGAGAAGGTGTAGGGATTTGAACAAATTGTGTTGGATTTGGGCAGCAGGGGATAATCCCCAGCCTGTACAACACCTTTAGCTCATTGTGTGAGTTCTGTAGACAGCAATCAAACTTCACTCCACACTGAGCTGAGTGTGACAGCATCTCTGGGCTGATGCCTTCTGGAGTCTGACCTGGAACAGAGCCCAGACAGAGCAAAAGGATAAAGCAGGGATTTATTAAAAGGCCACAATGGGCAGCACGACAGCCCAGCTGGGCCACACCCAAGGTGAACCCCAAAATGGTCACAAAATGGGTGACTGATCATGAGGGCTCACACTTTGATAAATTCTGTTCCATCAGCATATTGGAGTTAATTGTCCAATTACAGCTTCAGGTTATGGAGCTCCATCCTCCTTGGTTTTTCTTCTCACTTCACCATTGGTCTTGTTCTTGGGCCTGAAAGTTGTCCTTGGTATCAAACTAGAGAAGGAATTAAAGAACCTTAATCTGTCTACACTGTCTCTGTGAAGAGAGCTTAGTAGCACTTAATATAAAACCTTAAACTATCCACTAAAACAGCACAGAGTCTAAAGAATATAAAAGCTAAAACTTATGCCATCAGGGCTTTGCTACCTACCCCAGCCAGGAGTGTACCAAGGATTCATGACTGCCATCCTCTGTGAGTGCTGGATCCTGCATCCAAACGCGGAGAGGAGTGAGCAACAGACACAGAAAAGCTCTGGACAAGTCCTGACACTGCCACCCTGGAGCACCACGGCTCCAGGAGATGTTGTCACCTCCCTTCTCAGGGGGCTGCTTCCCTTCCCCTTCTCCAGGGCCATCATCTGCTTTCCTGGGCATCAGCTGCTTCAGAGCTTCACTTGCTAATGCTGAAGGACAAGGGAGACTCTGCTGCCAGGGCTGATACAAATATGTAATAATTTGGTTTTAATCAGTATTAACAGTGCTGAGATTACAAAGTCAGATCCATTCATATCACAGGCTTGGGGTAACGAGGAGCGATCAGTGCCATGTTGGTTGAATTCCTTCTTCCTAACAAAGCATGGAGATGATCTGAGGGCAGCTCATGCATGCAAAATCAGACCCAGCATGTGCAGCTTCTTGGGGAAACGACTTCTCCAACATCTTTGTCAACATGTGAGTCTCACTGTACACACGAGTCTCTGAGGGTTCCCAGAGCCCAGCAGTTCAGCTGTTTGCAAACAGAACTGGCTCCTGTGTGCTGACAATTTGCTTCCATTAAAAGAATAAAAGCAGGCAATTAAATGAAGTAACATGTTGTTTTCCTGCCTCTGACAGGTGCCTGTCTGGTTGCACAGGTGGGTTCAGGGTTGCTGTTTGTGCCTTCACGGCTTTGATGAGTTTCCAAATCAAATCAGGACGGGCAGGAATTCACAGAGATGCCTTTTGCATTTGTTCATGGTGCAAATTCCTTGTTGGGATTTACACCTTCCCTGAGTTTGGTAGTTTGGCACCCATCTTTGGGCTAAAACACCCACTGGGTTCCGTGGTTGTGGATTTGGGGTGGATTGGGATGGGATGGGATGGGATGGGATGGGATGGGATGGGATGGGATGGGATGGGATGGGATGGGATGGGGGTGTGAATGTGTCACCTCACTGCACATCCATCAGCAGTGTCTCTTCTCTGCTAAGACCCCCTGGAACCTGAGTGTTTCTAAATGCTAGCAGCCAAACCCTGGTGCAGCTTCTGGCTCAGGGGAGCTATCTGACCCTTTGCTGCTTCATTTTGATATTTCAGACCCCCCTGTACAGACCCAAGCTGTGCTGCAGTGACAGGGCACAGGGAACCTGCAGCCCTTTCTCCCACACTCTCCACTCTTTGATCATCTCTACAATCAGAGCCTGCAGTTTTTTGGCCAGCACAAGGAAGGATCTTGCCACAGATCATCTGGAGAGAAGCAAAGAAAGGCCCTTGGAGGTGCCTCCAGCCCCTCTCTTCTCCCCTGAGGCTGCTGTGGGTGATTCCTCTGCAGAGGTGTGGGGTGACCACAGCTTCCCTGGTCATGGCCCACAGCTGGGGCTCTGCCTGCCCTCTTCAAGAAATGGAAAGAAATTTAGTTTTGTGAGCAGAGAAGGAGCTTGGACCCCGAGCATTTGGCCTTTAAAAACCCTTCCTCACCTGTTCCTTTCTCAGCAAAACAAAAGCAAAGCAGCTGAGAGCCCTGGCCAGCAGCCCCTGGCTGGAGCAATGTCCAGGGAGTCAGCACTGCCCAGCCAAGTTCCTCTGCAGCTTTAAGGTGATTCCTGCCTTTACTTCCTGGGATGCAGCAGGATTCTCCATGGAATGAGTCCCACTTTTACCCCCAGGTTTGCCCAGCAGTTTGTAGTGGCTGAAGCAGGGTTGCAATTTCTCTCCTCTGAGAGCTTTCACATCCCTTTTTTTCATTTTGTAACCATCTCAGGAGTGTTTTAGATCACCAGGGCTGTGGCCTGCTGAGCACAGAGCAGATCCTCCCTTCCTCCTCCTTGCCTGCATTCCTCACTGCAGTGAGAAATTGGCCCATCTGTTCCTCTTTGGCCCCCACAGTGGGGCTTTTGGCCTTCAGTGGTTTTTGGGTGACTCAAAAGGAACAGGCTCTCATGTTTAGGAGCCTCACAGATTTCTGTAAAAATATCCTTGTTGAAGAATTTCTGTCCTTTCACATCTGTCTCTGCATTTTTAGGATTTCACAAGTTGCATTTCTTTTTCTTTTTACTGCTACATTTTTCTTGGGTTTAGCTAAGTTGTTGTTGTTTTATTTGGTTTTTTTTGGTAAAGAATAACAGTTTTCTTCCTGAGACTTCTCCTTCTTCCCTCTAACAATATTTATCATCTTCAGAAATAACTAAACAGGATTTTTTTTTTTTTTTTTTTTTTTTTTGAAGGGGTGGGCTCACACTGTCTTCCAAGCTGGCTCCATCTGCATGGAGCTGCTGCTCCTTTGAACCATGGGTGATCCCAGCTCTGCCATATCCTGTCCTTGCTCTCCTCACAGTCAGGGCTGCTCCTCTCTCTTTACACAGTGAGTAACAAGATGTCTCAGCAAGGCATCAAAGTCTGTGCTGCGTGTTCAGACTCCAAATCCCTGCCAATAACGCAGAGATAGGAGAGGATTATAATGGTGCATAACAAATAACAAGGGTTTAAAGTGTCTTAAGAACACCGTGCTCAGAAAAAGAGGGATTGTTGGCATGGGGAAGCCTGCAGGTATGAAGAAAGGGTTTATTTCATGTATTTGTAGCACTTGCATTAAGAAACTCTGGGGTGTGAGATGGGTTATTATAAAGAACTTATCCTGGACTTAGGTGTTCCTCTCTCTCTAATGCCTCTGGGCTGTGGTCACTTTCTTCTTCCTTCAAAGGCATCCAGTCTTGGGAACAAATCCAAGGAGAATGAGCAGATACTGGGGGCTAAAGGCCTTGTGGAAATCTGCCCTTCCTGCCCTTTCTCCCATCCTTCTCTCCTTGGACACCTCTCCTGCTTTGCACCCCCTCACACCTCATGTGGGCTCTGTTCCTTGGCTGAGGAGGGCGATCCCAAATGTCCTGCTTGTGCTGAGCTGCCACCCCACAGGAGCTCAGGTCTCCCTGAAAAGCCCTGGAGCATTGGATACTTCTGTCCCTTCATGCAGGCGAGGCCTGAGCGTTTCCAACCTCAGTGTAAAACAAGGCTGTGGTATGGGGAACAGAAGCGAGAGTGTCAGAACATGTTAGTGCTGCTTTGAGCTCCTGCCTGCCTGACAAATCCCCCCTTCCCTCAGAAATCCCACACAGGCCTTGCTTTGTACAAAAGGAACTGCCAAATGCAAATGCTTGTTTCTTTTGTGTTAAACAAAGCTGCCTTCTTTCCCCTCATGTTTTTGAGTAGTTACCACACGTGGCAAGAGAAAATAGGGAGGAGGAACCTTGTTTTTTGAAGAAGAATAAACAAAAACCCAAAAAATGAGTAAATCTGAAACATCTAAGAGAGCTGTTTATTGAAGCTAGTGTGTGGTTTGCTTTATGTGTTCCCCCTTTTTTACAAGCTGAGACATCTGGATTTGTCTCATTTACCAGATGAGAATGGCAGGCAGCAGCCGTGGAGGTGATTACATACAGGTTTAAAGCAAACAAGGAGAACAAACCAGTTGCTATTTAAGTGCCATTTCCAAGCCAAAGGTGGCCCTGCTGTAAACACAGATTACTGTGGTGCAGACACTGTCACCAGCTGTCTCCTGGAATAAGCCTGGCTTTGCTCTCCTGCACTGTCTGAGCATCAGCTGTGACACAGCCTGAGATTTACTCACTGCCTTCCCAAAAAAGTGACTTTTTTTGGACTCTCCTCCTCCTAAATTCAACTGCAGGTTGATCTTTTCCTATTTTTAGGTGCAAGAACACTGATGTCCAGATCAGCTCCTCTGTCTTAGCCTACCAGTTGTGCTGGCTTTGCTGCAGTCCAGTGGTGCCCACCACTGCAGCTGTGACAGTGACACAACCCCAGAGGCACCCAGTTACAGATGGAAGTGGCCCAGCTGCCTGCACAGATTAGACAGAAGCAAACACGATTTGCCATCCCTGTGGATCTTCTGACACACAACGTTCACAAAGGGCAGGGTGTCAAAATGCTTTGACTTGAAATAAGAGAAGGAGGGGGAAAAGGCCAGAAAATGGGTCATAATGGAAAGAAAATGGGTGGAGAGGTGCTTTAGAGATGCTGCAGTTTTGTGCTGCTCTTCTGGTTATTGTGTTGTGGAAAGTGGCAAGTTTCTGCACACTCTTAAAGACTCAAAAAGGCAACTTTCTTGGGTGACTTTACCTCTAGAAGTGTGTCTATTCCCATTGAGTGTGGAAAGAATTTCTTGTGTCCTGTACAGGAGGACTCAGGAAAGTTTCCAAGTAGGCAGGTGTATAATGATCATTGTTGGTAGCAGGACTACTTTAACTTGCCTTCCTAAATCCAAAATCCCAAATCCATAAAAAGTTCCCATCTCAAAGAAGTATTAAACACATCACATCCTATATACACAGTGTATGGTCTCCAGACAGTTGAAAAGTTGCTAAATCTGAGCAGAAGATGGTGCAATCCATCATATATAGTGATGGTCTTCACCAGAGAAAGGGGCTGAACAAACCACAGCTCCCCCAGGCTGACTCCAGGCTGACCCTCCAGGGACTCCACATGGCACAGAAAACAGCTCAGGGCTTGGGAAATGCTGGGAATCCCTCATGTGGGCTTCACAAGCTCAGACATGCTCAGCACAAGGCATTTCCAAGAGCTCTCCAGACCCTGTGAGCACTTGGCCAAAAATCTCCAAAGGTGGAGATTGTAATCAATGAGTTTTGAGGCACATTGAGTCCCCTTCTCCCTGTTTCCCTCACTGTGTTAGTGCTGACAGTCTCCTTGGGAGCTTCTAAGGATTAATCTGCCAACAGCCTTGCCCAGACAAGCAGCTGCAGTGTTGGGTTTGTGTGTGGCTGTTGAATGGATGTGTGCTTAACTTTAACAGGTTTCACAGGGCAGGACAGACCCCTTCAGTTCTCCAGCTTTTTTTACATCCATCCTTCCTGTACATCCTTCCTTTTCTCCCTAAAGCTGTCCTTTGTCTTGTAGAAAAGCTGTTCAGCTGGCAGGAGATCTCTCCAGGCCTTCTGAGGATTGTCATCACTCTGTGTTCCAGCCAGGCAGCTTTTGGCCATTGTTAGCTGGATCCACAGTTCAGCTCTTTTTTATCTTCATCCAAACCAGGGGACTAAATCCAGAAGTGCAGCTCCTCTATTAATATCTCTGTGCTGTGGTAGGACCACGCTGCCAGGTGCTCTGCTTTGTGCACAGGGAGGGGCTCTATTGTTCCACTGAGCTTGAAGCAAAGGCACAGAGAGAAGCCAGATTACTTGGGAGAGCTGAAAAATCAGCTTTGGCTTCCTAAGCCTCAATCCAGTCTTTGATCCACCAGGCTACACTGCCTGGTAGTTTGAAATTGCTCACTTCCACGAGGGCTGAATCTGCCCTCCTGCTCTAAAATGTGAGGCTATTGATGTCTGACTCCAAACTTTCAGTGCCTCAGGCCTCTCCTGAGGGTGCCTCTATTCCAGCAGCCCAGAGCCACTGGTTTGTAATTTTTTTGCACACATTTATTACCAGTCAGAGGAAGCCACTCTGCTATCAGCTTCATGCTTCAAGGGCAAACATCCTAATTACATTTGAGCTCCATGGAAGCATAGGGCTTCATGGAAATGCCTCAGTCACAGATTTATCTGCCAATTACGTGCCCAAGACTCTTCCTTATCTGAACTGTTTATATCTTACTGGGTTTAAATTTGTTGGCATCGTTCTGTTCCATGGAAAGGCAGCTGATGGGTAGCAAGTTCTCACTTGGCATCAACCACAGTGGGCATGGGCCCAGTGGTGAATGCCCACAAATTTCCTTGCTAATTCCTGAAGAAAAGAACCTCTTAAAGATGCACAACAAACCCGTGGTGCCCTGAGCTATCTCCCTCCTCACAGACTCCCAGTCCTGTGGAGCTGTAGGCTGGATAATCTCTCCAGTTCCACTTTCCTGCGTGGAAGAGTTCATGTTCCCAAGCAGCACTTTGTGTCCTGAAATGCTCAGTGGATGCTTCAGGCTGAAGGGGCTCCCTCCACCAGCAGAATTTGCATCTGTTGAGCAGCTCCCAAAGGTGCCTGAGAGGGATTAAAGAAGGAAACGGAGGTGTAGTCCTTTAAAGCAGGGCAAGGGAGATGGAGCTCAGCAGCTCCTAATGGCCTCCAATCAGCTGTGCAGTTCTGCTGGCTGAAAATTACCTTTTCCCTTGATAAGATGAGAAACAAGCCAACAGCAGAAACACCCCCAGCATTAACAATCATAATCCTGAATTCACTCAGAGAGCACACTCTGATTTGAGCACGCTGGAATAAAACTAGAACTTTTTTAGCTTAATAATTAATTGCGTGTTTTTAATTAGAAATTACTGTTGCATCCACATGGACTTCTAGCACATTGCATCTTATTAAAGCTGTAATTGGAATACGTTATTTATTTGTTTCCTTTGTTAATGTTCATATTTCTGGCTCCTCAGGTCACTAGAGCTGCAAAAGCAACTTGTTTAAAATGAAATGCAGCAAACTCCCAACAGTAAATGTTGCTGTGTGATAGTGATTGTTCTTGTTCCTCTGTGTTCCAGCGTGGTGCTTCGGGATGCAGGGGATATTTATGTGGTGTCTGCTCGTGGCTCAGGCTCAGCTGCTCACCAGGCACTTCAGGAGTCTGTGAAGAGATCTGGGTGGGCTGTGCTGTCCTGACCCTCAGATTGCAGTGTAGATGGATGATGGGTGAGGATGGAAGGATTTAAAGCACTCCCAGAAGCCATTCTGGGAGCAAACCTGGTGCAGCTGGGAGTGCTGCTGGAGGGTCTGAGTTCAGCCGTGTCCCCGTTTCCCAGTGAGGGATGTCTGGGGCTCACTCATTCCTGTCCACCCAGTGGGAAGATTTCCTGTGCTCATCATCCTCACTGTTCCTTCTGCATCCCCTCTCCTCATTTCAGTTTCTGGAGATACTCCTGGATGAAGAGCAGAGACTCTGCAGGGAAAGCTTTGCTTCATGTCCTGTCCAGGCAGCCTGGGCAGCTCCTGTGGGGAATGGAATAGCCTGGGAAGAACTTGTATGGCTCAAAGCAGCTGCTGAGCTCTGCCCTAAGGATCAGGATACAGCATGAAAATTAAGATAAGGAAAAGTGTTAGAGACGTCCACAGGCTTTGGAAAACTTTAAAGAAGTAAATCAGGATAAGTATGGCTGGGAAAGCTTCAGTGAGGGGCAGTCTGGTCTTCCAGGGAGCGATGGGCTGAAAACTCCTTTGGGTCAGTCCAGTAAAGGTCTGGGGAAAAAATAACTGAGCTTATCAGAAAAAAACAGGTTCTCTCTCTGTTCCAAACAAAATTGCATTTCCTTCCACTTGTTCCATTTGTTTCATTATCCGCTGAGAGAATTGACTGAGAAATCCTGTGTTGTGTAAGAGATAATTCTGAGGACCCTTTGTAGCCTTGTAATCAAAAGTCTGCATGGAAGCTGACACCTAAAATCTGCCCTCATTAAGGCAGTTGAGAGATTACCAGTTGCAGACCACCCAATTTGCCTGTAAATATTCAAGGAGCTGAGGTAAACTGCACAGATGTGAAAAGCCAGCGTGTCAAAGCAACAACAAAACCTTTGGCACCCGTTCAGATAATCTTTGGAACACCAGGATTTGAGCTGATTAGAAGAGAAAACCAAAGCAATTTGAGGAAGAGTTGGGGGGAGGAGAAAGGAGAAAATTTAGACAAGAGAAAGCAATTACAGGCTTAAAAGGAATAATAAGCATCAATTAGCAGCAAGTATCTCTGCCTACAATGAAAGCATTTTCTAATACATCCACGGTGGAATAGAGAAAGAGAAAAGGCAGCTCCGTCAATGAATTGCAGCAGGGATCCCGAGATAAAGGGGAGCAAATGCTGTGGAGATATTAAACAATTACTTAGCATCAGCCTTTTAGAAATTAAAAAGGTGGAGGCTGCCCTGAGCTGGGGAGCTTTCCAAAGACACCCGATAAGACTACAGATGCCAGCTGATAATGGCACGTGGCTGATCCTCTTCAGAGAGCCTCTTGTGCTTGGCCCAGCAGCAGCTTCCAGGGAGAGGCACGGCGGGAGCAGGGAATGATGGCAAAGGGCTGGGCAGGAGATGGAGAATGAAGTGCCAGCTCTGTGCTGGCACTGCCTGGCTGCCTGCGTGCCACTGCTTCCCGTTGAAAAGGGGCTGAGGGAAAGGTTTGGCTTCTCCATCTGCTTCTTCTGGCTCATGGTCCGTGATGGGTGATTGTGTTCCCGGTTCTGCCAGCCAGGATTCCATGCTTGGTTGTGCCTGGTGGGGAGCTGAGTGATGGGCAGCTGTGCTGAGGAGTCCAGACCTGGCATCCATTGTGCAAGGAGGGCAGGGACAGGGTTCAGTTGGCTTCTCCTCTCCTTAGCTGTGTCCATGCTCCTAGAACAGGCCTCTAATTGGATCACACCAGTTATTCAGCCGAGCGTAGCTAATCCCTTTCTGTCTCTCTCCTCCTCTCCTGCCCCAAAATAATGGAGGCTGGGGCTGGGCCCAGGATTGTGGGGACTTGTTTTGTGTCTAGGACACTGAATTTTTAGCCTTTGTTTAGGGTGATCTTGTCCAGCCCCTTTTTCTGAACAGCAGTGGCTGGCACAGCTCAGTTACATCTCCCACTGTGATCCCTTCTCTTCCTAGCAAAGGTGTGTCAGGAGTGATCACAGTGAGGAGCAGGGATGTGGGAACTGCTGCCAGGTCAGGTCATTCTGGCAGACCACCTGCACTGTGCAGTTCTGGGCTTCCCACTTCAAAAAGGATCCAGGATAACTGGGGGAATTTTAGAATTCTGATTTAGAAATCCCCTGTGTAAGGGGTGAGCAGGTAGCTCTGACTCCTTCATGTGAGAGAGTTCTGATGGCAGGGGTGTGTGAGGAAAGGCTGTGGAGTCAGGATGAGCCTGTGGAGGGTGGGCAGGCATTGGATGTGCACTTCCAGCACAAGAACTAGAAAGCACCAGGGGAAGCTTCCCCTTGTAGGTGACAGCATCAAAAGAAATGAAAGAAGGTTGGTGCTGGCACTGATAATTCAGCTGAGGAACTCTTCGCTGCAGGATGGTTTGTACAATATCAGGGAATGTCACACTGATTAATGGCGGAGAAATCTTCTTAGAGATCCTAAACACATGAAAGCACTGCCTAACTGTGAATGAGACACAGAAGTTGGAATCTGAGAGGCTGTTTGGGGCAAAATTCTATATTTGCTATTAATTCTCGTGCTTTTCCTAGACATCTCTTCTTGGCTGCTGTCAGAGAGAGTTACCCAGAAATCTGGGCTGCTCCTTCTCCTTGTATGTTTTCCTGGTGCTGTGTTCTGGTGGTAACAGTCTCCCTGAGGCAGCAGTGGGATTACAGAGCTCTTTTGGACAAACCAGCTGAATTTTCATGTGTGGCTCTCCCTGCTGCAGCAGCTGGGATGATGCAGGTACGCCTGACAGACAATGAAAGCCAACATGGATCTCCCTCTCCAAAACACTGCAGTCATTTGGGTGACCTCAATGCAGGCATGATCCTGCTAGCATTAAATGGAGCTGAAAAATATCGGTAGGACTGCACAACAGCAGCTATTTCCAGAGTGGGAACAAGGGAAGGAACACCACTGATGCTTCAGCTGGCACATGAGTCATGTAACCCTTCGTTCCCTCCTTCCCCAAGGCCTGGCGGGTCTCTCCAACATTCCAAAGAAAGCAATCAGCTCTCTGTATTTTTCAGAGGTTACCTGGCAAAGTTGAAGTCATAATGTGAGCTGCCTCACTGTAATGTGAGCAGGGAGCCACTCACTCGAGATCAGCAGCATCACACAGATCCGTGCCAGTCTGATTTGTGGCTCCCAGAGTCTCAGCTCTCCCATGTTTTCCTGAGGGGTTTGCAGTGTCCCTTCTGCAAACAGCATCTGCAGGAGGCTGTGCCACACGAGGTGTGGGACTGAGGCTCATTAGGATCCTACCAAATGCCAAGTGAGCCATCCTGATGTCAGGAAAATTAATCCACAAACACCAGGGGTTTGTGTCCAAGAAGGAGACAGAGGAGTCCTGTAACTTTATTCAAATAAAGGGAGAGGCCATGGGGCATTTCCTGTGGGGTCTCTCAAATATTAGAGGGTGCAGCCTTCTTTTTATTCCAATTTCCCAGCCACATTTCCCTCTCTCTTTCCCCACTGGCTGAGGTACTTGAGAGGTACAGACTTCCCAAATCATCATACAGACCCCCTTTTAATGTCTACCCTCCCCTTTTTCTTTTCCTTGTGTCTCTGTTCTTCTACTCTAAATCCAGGGATTTTGCACAATCTTGGGTAACAGTCTGTGTCAATCAGTGGAATTCCTCTGGAATTTATGGTTCCCCCCATTGCATGTTTTGATGCCTGTGACAGGCTGACCTGGAGCAGAGGCTGGGCAGAGTTAAAGGATAAAGCAGGGATTTATTAAAAGTTCTCACAGGATACACCTTGGGCAGGACAAGAGCCTGGCTGAGGTTACACCCAGGATGGACCCCGGGTCAGGAGTTTTCACACTTTTATCAGTTTTGGTCCATTTCCACATTGGGCTTCATTGTCCAATTCCAGCTCCAGGTTCTGCAGTCCCACCCTCTCAGGTTGCTCTCCTCATTCTCTGCTGT
Organism: Certhia americana; assembly: GCA_018697195.1. NCBI lineage: Eukaryota > Metazoa > Chordata > Aves > Passeriformes > Certhiidae > Certhia > Certhia americana. The sequence goes on along the minus strand of JAGMWU010000020.1, from coordinate 5,751,949 downwards.
TTGCACTTTTGGGCCCAAAGCTGCAGCTTTGGTGTCCTTGGTTCTGGGGCTGCCAAAGGATTGTTCTGTGTCCTTGGTTCTGGGGCTGCCAAAGGATTGTTCTGTGTGCCTGAGCTGTGAGCAGAGCTTGCTGACACTTGATATGGAGTTCAGAGTCACACACTAAATCAGTACAGAACCTAAAAAATATGGAAGTTAAAACTTAAGGCATCAGTTTCACCTCTCAGTATCTGGTCTTATCTACCAGCAGGCCCACAGTCTGTTTGTAAAGACACCTCCTTCTCATTCTCTTCACTTATAGGGATTTCTTCCCTTTCCTAAAAGGCTGTGCCAGGGCAGGGGGAGGATTAGGAAGAGAGGCTCATTCCTTCTGTTAAACTCCTCCCAACAGAGAGGGTGTGACCCTGACTGACCCTGCAGAGGTGAAAATGCCTTCGGAGCATGGGAGGTGACACTAAAACCCCCCAAAAATAAAAATTAGGGACGGGTTAGGGTAAGGGTTGGTTAAGGGTTTGGTTTCATTAGTATTAGGGTTGGGGTTAGGGTGGGGTTAGGGTTGGTTGGGGTTGGATCTAGCCTTGGGGTTAGTGTTAGAGTTGTGTTAGCCTGGGTTAGGTTAGGGTTTGGTTTTAGTTTATTTAGCGTTAGGTTTTAGAGTTTATTGTATGGTGAACAGGAAAGAATATTTTTAGGGTTAGGTTTGGAATTTGGATTTAGCTTGTGTTTAGGCATGGGGTTAGGGTTGAGTTTAGCTTGATTTAGGGTTAGGGTTTTTTGGTTTATTGCATCCTGAAGGGATTTCCTGAGGTGCTGTATTCCCCTGGTCATGTCTAGAGCTAAAGCTCGGCTTTTTCAGGAAACCAGTGCTGGGATGTGTTTGGGAATTTGTCAGCACTTGACTTCCAGGGGTGAATCTTCACTTTTCCCAGCTTGAGGTTTTCTGCTGTCATCCCAATGTGCTGAGATTGCAGAAGGATTCAGCAGGAGTAGAGTGGGAGGAGCTCTCTGGGGG
>JAGMWU010000020.1:5732086-5750537 GCA_018697195.1 Certhia americana | reverse complement strand
GATGGCTGAGAAGCTGCTGCATGAGCAGGAAAACAGCTTAGCTGGATTCCACCTCTCATTTTCCTCCTGGAATCTCCATCAGCAATCCCCAAAGCTGCCAGGTGTTCACAAAGCAGGAGTTAAGCAAATCCTGGGAGAAGCATTAATAACCAGCCATGCAGAGCCACTGAGTAGGTGAGGGAATCCTTGCAGAGTCTGTTTGCTGTGCCAGGAGAGATGTCACTGAGAGCCACCCTGCCACATGGCCAGTGCTGCCTTTTTCACAAGGCACCTCCTGCCTTTGGCTCTGTCCTGACTCCAGCTGTGAGAACCAAGGTGCTGAGGAATGAACGTGTGACTTTCAGCAGTGAGGAAGATGAGATAATGTGAAATGAGGCTCTGCAGCCTCAGGCAGAAGGTCTGTAGCAAACTCAGGCCCGTGGTTGGGTTTGCTGCCTGCTGAAGATTTGCTCCCTTGGGTCCTGATGGTTGGGACATCATCTGTCCCTGCCTGCCAGGACCTTGCCATGACGTTAACCTGACCCTGGCTAATGGTGGCTTCATCCCCTGGCTGCTGAGCTGATGTTCCTGGGTGTGGAGTCCTCCACCACTGAGGAAATTCCAGCTGGAGGATGCTGTGGTGTCTCCTTAGCAACACAGGCTGCTCCAAGTCCATCAGCTCTGCAGCTGTCTCTCCCTCTGCTTTCCAGACTGACTTCCCATGAGATTTGAACCAAATTCACATCAGTCCTGACCTTCCTGCTGTGGTCTGAGCTCACCTCTGGTGTGTCCAGGACACATCTGATGCTGGCAGGAAGGCCCTGGGAAGTGGCTGTGAGGTTTGGCACAGAGCAGTTTGTGCTGCGGGCATTTTGTCTATAGTTTGTACTCAAGCAAAGCAGATTTTAGATTTTAAAAGTCTTCTGATGAGACAGGATGTCCCCTCAGTGTCCAAATGGTGCAGGTGTTAACATCCAGCTTTTCCATTCCACACTGCAGTGCAGATGTCTATCTGTCTGTCTGTCTGTCTGCTTGGCCAGCCCAGTGCCTGCTGCTCTGTTGTGTGTATCCCTTCTCCCTGTGTTCTGCCCTTGATCCTGCCCATCCCCAAACTCCCTTCATGTTGCTCTCTTCATGAAAAACACCTGCTGACCCTTGAACAGCCCAAACTGGCCTTGGGTTGGGGCTGCCCAGCAGGTTTGTTTGGAATCTGCATCTCCTTGTGCTTGCTGTGCTCACTGGGGAAAGGGGAGGTGAAGAAGAGGGTTTTATTCCTCTCTGCCACACTGGAACTGCAGCAAGAAGGAAAACAGAAGGCTCAGAGAAGCAACTGGCAACAAATCTATTTCCTAGAAGTTCACATGAAGCTCTTATTTTCTTTCTCTTTTCCTGGGAGGTGTGTAGGCTGAGGACTCAGTTCAGAGTGTGATTCCCTGGTGGCAGAGGGCTGTTGGAGATGTCCCATCCCTGGACATCTGTCCTGTGCTTGTGCTGATCCATTGTTTGTTAGCAAACAGGAACAGGTATTCCTGAGTACCCCACATTCCTCTGCTGGCCTTTGTTGTGGAGTCACCTTATGGGATCTGTGAGCATCATCAGAGAGAATTCTCAAATAATTTCACCTCTTCCTTTTGGCAGGGTGAGCGGATTGCAGCTCTAATTGTTTGATTATTAGAATGCACTGCAAGTCACACAGCAGCAAATGTCTGTGCCTTGCTTTACAGCAGCTCCAAATGTCCTTTGCTGCTCAGCAGCCTTTTCCAAAGACACGTGGGATGTGTTAATATGCACATTAAAGCCAAGGGTCACAGTATCACACACAGTGCTGGCCTTGGGGTGAAGCATCTTGTAGCTTATGCCAGAAGTTGGGATTTATGATGAGCTCCCCCATGACCAAAACATTGATGCAAACGTCTCTGCCTTGGCTGATGGTGGGAATGTCTCTTGGATCTCAGCAGTTACACCTACCAAAAAATAGCTTTGTCTTAAAAGAAATGCACAGATCACCTGTTTTTTTCTCCCACTAGGAAAAGATCTAGAGCTTAACAATTTTTGTAGTGCTGGATGAAATGCCACAATGCCTTAAGCACCACCAGCTCTTGATCAGGTCTTTGGATGTACAACTGCAAAAAGAAACTGGTGCCCTTCCAGGCTTTCCCCCTAATATAAATCACTTTTTTTCTTTTCTTTTTTTTTTTTTTTAAATGAAAAAATGCCCCAGAATATTACCTTTTAGCCATTTTGCTTTGGGGAGATAAATCTGAGTGGAAGACAATCCGTCGAGGTGTGACGTGAGCTATATTGCAGCCACAAACCATCTGGGACTGTTTGTTATCCCAGGGTGTCCTGTTTGTGTCCAAGCACCATGAGTTACTGGTACAGCACTGGCTATGGAGGGGTGAATCCACAGCTGAAGACACAGCAAAAGCAATTTTCTTCCTGTTCCATCTGGGCAGTGAAGACAACTCGCTTTAATCTTTTCTTTCCAAGCACTAATTAATCTTCTGATGCAAACAAGGACAATATTTGGCCTGGCATGGTGGGTGGTTACTCATGCAAATGAGTACCTTTGTTCATCCACAGAGGACAGAACTGAGCCCCTGTCTCAGACCTGGGGCCAATATCAAGGCAATGACACAAAGGAGTCCGTGCAGAGACACCTGGTGTGAGACCAAAAGCTGAATTCTAGCTGGGCCATTAGTGAGAGTTCTGCTGCAGCACTGAGCCAGCTGTGGATGATCTGCTTTGATAAACCCTTAGCTCAGACACCCTCAAAGCCAAAGAAGCAATAAAGTGAGAGGTAGGCACTGGTGGTTAATGAAGTGAGCTCCAGTAAGGAGGAATGTGTGTCAGGCCAGAGGCCCTGAGGAGGGAGTGACACATTTACCTCTGGAGGAGCAGGAGCTGGAGTCCAAGACCTGAGGATTCAGTAATTGAGTGTGTTTGAGCTGCCTGGGGAGCTCTCCACAAATACAGTTGTCCACCTGGGTAGCTGAGGAGGATTAAAAATAGCCCAGCAAGATGTTGGCTTATCCCTGAGAGAACAGAATTAGTTGTCTGGAAAGACAGAGCGTATTAGAGGAGGATGAAAGGTGGGTGAACACTGCTCTTTCTCTTCAGTTAAATTCCTGCCCAATCCCTGCAGGCTTTGGATGTAAGATCAGGCCCTTTTTCTATGCAGCACTTACCCTCTCTAATGCAAAGTTAAGCACTGCCATCTCTCCTCTGCCAGGCCTGTGCTCGTGGCCATGATCTGAGAGCAGCACCCAGAGCTGGGCAGCCCTGCCCTGAGTTCCTCTGCTGGGGCTTTTTGCAGATAAACTGAAGCTGATCAGCTGAATCACTGAGCAGGAGCCTGAGCTCATAGTTCTGAGGACACAGGCCAACCTCATTGTCTCATGGGTTGTAAAAGTGTGCTCAGAGGTGTTTGACTGCTGCTGTTTAATGTGGGCTTGCAGCTCTTCCAGCTGGGAATTTGGTGGGCAGGAAAGATTCCCCTGGTGTTGAGTCCCCCTGCAAGACCTGGGGGGCAGCTGAGCTGGTCTCTCTTTCATCAGGGTGTTCAGCCTTGCTTTAATGGCTGCAGGGAACAGCAGCAGTGCTTGACAGGTGACATTTTCCACCATTTCTCACTCTGCCTTCTCAGCCTGAGCAACTCAAACCTCTGACTAGCAACCTACCAGACCTCTGTGCCTCTGTCCACATAATTTAGCCAACATCGGATATTCCAGCAGGATCAGGCATGTATACTCTGTACACAAATCTCATTTTCACTGCCCATGAACCTGTTGAATGCTGAGCCTTGGATCCAATATGGAAAAAGCTGTGATACAGCTCAGCCTGTAACAAGTGGCTCATTCTAAACTGGGATAATAATTTAGTTAATAAACACCCATTAAAGATTAAATTAAACTATGATTCCTTCCTTTGCTGAGCTGTCATTGTTTCTTATTTAGTAGCTGCATTCAGGAATATTCACACATGATTGCTTATGATGTTTTAATTGTCTTTGAAATTTTTCACAGCTTAGGTTGGAACCTGTGTAAAGTGTGTATGGGATCCTGGAAATCATTGCATTTAATGGGTGTCTGGCTGCTGATGCAGAGTTATCTTTGCTTCTTTTTGACTCTTTAATTGCTGATAATAGCCAAACTTGGTTTCCTGCTGGCTGAGTCTGAAGTCCTTCATCTTGTTAGGAGCAATGAGAAATCACCAGGATAAAGCTCTGCTGTTAATATCCAAGGAATATGGCTAACCAGCTGCCATCAATCTTAATGCAAACCAGACATTCAGCCTTAAATTGTATCATCCTTAATGGAGTGATGCAGTTAAGCAAGCATCAAGTGGCCCCAGGGCAAAGATGTTTCAGTTTCATTGAGCTTTTTTCTGATCTGGCAAGGGCTGAGTCTTGGGTTTTGATAATTTGAGTCCCCCAGAAAGTGATGCTGCAGGGGATGGGGTCACACATCTGAGAGAGCTCCCCATGGCTTGTGTGACACTGGGCAGAGGGGACAGCTGGCCTTGGCACAAAGCACCCCAGAGGAGCTGGGTCAGGAATTCTGCTCTTCCTGGCCTTCCTGTGGCTCAGCACAGGGGTTTAGCAGCACCAGGGATGGTTTCCTGTGGCTCCTGGCACACACAGCAAGGGTTCTGGCCTTGATGCTTTGATGGAGGACTTGGCACTCTCTGCTCTGCTCAGAGCAGTTTGTCTGGTGTTTGCAGTACAACCAGGGCCCTTTCTCCCTGCAGGAGGGTAATAACCAAGCAGGGAACTCTCCAAGCAGCCTGGCTGCACTGGGGACAGAAATCAATCTGTGGAAATCCCAGCTGAAGCACAGAAGAGAGGATCTAAATTTAGCTGCAGCCTGCCTGGGGCTCCTGAGGTTTGTGGCTGCTGGGACAGTTGCTCAGAAGTTGAGCCTGCATCCAAAAGCTGCAGGCAATGCAGGAGAGCAGCACACTCTGTTGTACTCCCAGGTACCTCTCTTGTGTCTTTGGGATCATGGATTCATTTGGTGGTTGTTTAAAAAAAAAGAAGCAGTTGTACATACAAGGGAAGAGTGAGAGTTTGTGCCTCACAGGGGTTGCAGTCTGCGCAGCAACGTCAAACAAGGGCCTGGAGGAACAAAGCTCTTCTTATCCTCCCTTCACAGCTGGGTAACTGCATTTTGTGATTTGCCTATGGTTGTGTGGGAAGTGGGGAGGCCAGGAATGGAGCTGGGATCTCAGGGGATCTGAGTTCACAACCAGTTTCTTTCTGTAGCTCCAGACAAACCCCGTGATTTCTCAGTGACTTTTTGTTTTGCCCTTGGCATTCCCCAGCAGAAGAATCAGCAGGTTGGCATCTCCACTGGAAACAAATCAGTACAGCTTCTGCTTGAGACTGAGAATGTTGAGGCTTTTTAAGAAAAAATCAAATCCACACTTCCTTTAGACGCTGCTTGTTACCTTTTCTCAAGAGACAATTTGTAGATGCTACACTTAGGCCTGGAAGCAAACCAGAAACCCTGCTAAATCTCCAAACTGTGAATTACAGCAGAACACGTTCTGGGGGCTGATAAAAGCTGCCAAGGACTCACAGTTTGGAAAGCCAGCAGCACCGAAAATTGAATTCCTAGGGAAGAGAAACTGTGGAGCTGTGACCAGAGGAAATTGCTGCTGTAACCTGAATTGGGTGGAATCAACGCCAACATCAGCACTAGGACCAAACTCCTGCATGTTTTGCTCAGTGAGCTCAAAGCAATCCTTCTCTCAGTGCTCAGGGAGTGGTGGAAAGGACTCCACATGAACGAGAGGCACAAATAAAAAGTACTTGCAGTGATCTACTTGCCTATTAAATGAACCCTTCTCTGGAAGGGGTGATTTTTAACGTTGCTGTTCCCATCTAAACAGGAGCACAGAGCCCTCCTTGACAGGGAGTTTAGCAGGAGCTGAAGGGATTAGGGGGTGTTACAATATCTCACTTCTAAAAAGTTAATGTATTAGAGAAGTGTGAGTCTAGACACGTATTGCAAGACTGATTTAGGATCTGAAAGAGGATTCTGCCTTTCATTCTGGCTTTTATTAAAAGCTTTGTAGTACATCTTTAAAGAGCCACTAAAGCCATAGTGAAAACATAAAGGAGAAAATAATAGAAGCAGAAAGATTTTTTAAATGGATTTCTTCCCCCATTTTCTGTCTTGCCCCTACTCAGAGTTGAAAGCCATTTGCATAAAAATATGATGTTCATTTTTTTTTTGTCCTTTAAAACACAAGTCACTTCCTCTTTACTCTATTCTCCTGAAAGCTGTGGGTCACAAGATTAATGCCAGACTGTGGACAAGCAGAATGCCTCAAATTTGGAAGTTCATCCAAACTTGCTTCAACTGCAGAGTGGTTGAGATCGGAGCAAGCTGGGGGAATCTGGGACAAGGTCACTGGTCCCCAAAAGGAGCTGGAGTAGCTGTCTAAAGATTGGGAAGGATGATGGACAAAGGAGCTGTGTAGATTTATGGAGGATGTGGATTTTGTCGTGGTTGGAAAGAAAATGCCTACAGGAACACAGATCTGCAAAACCCTGGAGAACAGAGTTATCTGTGTGGGCAGATCCAGCTAAGCTCCTGCTGAATTAGAGTCATTTCACCTCTAATTTTGGAAAGAAAAATAGTCTGGAAACCCCCCAACTTTTAGGATACTTGAGGTCTGCTTCTGCAGGGAAAACTATCTTGAGATGAAAGAACATCTGCCGTTCCCTTTTATTTTATCTTTTTTCTCCCAATCTCTTAACTTCTCAGGTCCTTTCAACTCACAGGCACCCAAAGCACTGAAAGTAGGACTGTCTGACTTTAGGTGAGGAGGGAACAGCAGGAACAGATGGATTCCTGAGCACCAGAGCCCGGTTTCCATGCCAATAGAGCCTGATGACAGAGAACAAGGAGTCAAACTCTGCCGACAAAGGGTGCGGGAGCTGCTGGCTGCAAATTTCCCGAGGCTCTGGTGATTCCGTACCAGGTGGCAGCCAAATGGAGCTGCTCTCTGTTCAGAAGGGATTTTGTGTTTCAAACACAGCCCGAGTCCCTGAACAAAGCAGAGAGAAGTTCCTACCAGCTCTGGTGGAATGCAAATGCGCCGCTGTGATCCCCGCCTTGTGCTCGGCTCAGCTGCCCCGAAAGAAGAGGAGGAAGGCACCACAATTTGCATATAAATGAGGTCAGGTTGGGTTCCTCTGCAGTCATTAAGGCAGGTTTCTTATCCTGCTTGTTCTTAGCAAAGCTGCTCCGCTCATCTCCGCTCCCCAGCTCCTGCCAGCCCAGTCTGGTCGTGGGGAGAAGCTCCGAGGTGCAGCATCGTGCCCTGCCTCTCCTCTTGGGCTCTCAGGAGGGATGGGGAGAGAGGCCCCGGAGTTTCTGCTTCCACTCTGGAGCTCAGCCACACACTTGTGATGCTGAAGTGATGCTTCACCAGGAGGGTTTGCAAAGAGGGGAACTGAGGCAGGGAGTGAAGGAGAAGGTGCGGGGTTGGAAGAGCAGAGCAGGGCTGACACGCACTGTGATGCACAGAAGCTGCTCCTTGCTTTCATCGTGGAGAGCTCTCTTTCCTGAGCTCCAGCTGGAGGCCAGGCAACCACTGAAGCTCAATCAAACACCCCGTTTCTTCACTCAGGCCTCAATAGAACTATGAATTTCGAAATTACTCCGACTTCCCATCAGCAGAACCCGTCCTAGTGTGAGATGCAGGATAAAACGCTGCTGAGTGGAGGATTTCTGTCATTTTTACCCTCTGGAGGTGGTCCAGGAGTCAGCTGGATCAGCTGGGAACAAGTCTGCTAAAAGGGAGTTAAAAGATCTTGAGTGGTTTTCTGTCTTGCTTTCTCTTTGGAACAATGCCTGGAAATATTCAAATGCTCTGTGAACAGCATTTCAGAGTGTTTAGTGCTCAGAAATTACAGGTGACTCTGCTTTACTCTGACAAATGCAGTGGGAGTTGTGAGTCCTCTTCTCCTGAATTAGCCACACCAAAACGTAGTTTGAAGCCAAACCTCAAAGTTCTCAGATTTGTTTCGATTTTTTACAAAATGCCTCCGATCAGCAGACTTCTCTAAAAACATGGAATTTTCATGAAAATCAAGTTGCCTTGTTTAGAAGGAATATTATTTTCTGTCAGCAAATTGTTGCAGGAAATATAACAGGGGAACTCATGGGCACAGCAGGATTAGAACAAAAATGTACAGAAAGAGAGGAAACACATTCAAATATTTCTGCCCATGGCTGTTAAAACTTTTGAAGAGAGTTTGCCTCCTTCTAATTGACATCCTTCAAAACCTGTACCTGCAGCAAACCCCAGAGCAGGAGAGCATCCCTACATCCTGCCTGTGCCAGGGAGATGTGTTTAGACTGGAGTAAAACTGTGCCTGCAAAGTGTCTGCTCCTCTCAATAAAATATGGGCTTTCATTTCAGCAAGGGATCACAGCACAAAGTGCTAAGTGCTGTAAACACTTTCCAGCAAGACATTTCAGGAGCTGAAAAGTGACTGCTTAGGTAGGTGCAGTTGATAAAAAGCAAATGTAAAAAGCAGCTGAGCTCAGCCAAGGCACGATTGTGCTTTCCGTGGAGTTTTCGGCTCGGATCCCTCTGGCTGCCCACGGTCACTGTGGGAGTGGTGGCTGCAGCTCAGGAGTTTTGTCTCTGAGTTAGGAGCCCTATGAGCTCAGTCCTGGGCTTGGAGTCCCTCATCAGTCTGGAGTCTGATGAATTTCTTCTGTTCATTGTGGAATAATGTGAGTTTATTCTGTGTTTACCACGGACCACATGTAGTTTATGTGGCTTGGATAAAGCAGGGTAACAGACTGTTCAGTCTCCACATCTTGCATGTCTAAACCCACAGTCTAACACTTCAGTGGATCTCATCATTCCACGCCTTTCAATGGAGATGATTTCTGTTCCTCCCTGGACAGCTGGAGCACTGAGCACTGGCTCCTCTCTTATCACAACATTTTTTTCTGCCCGTTGCCTCTGGGTCCTTTCCAGATTTCACCTTCCTCCAACAGAGAACAAGAGGGGAATGAAATTCCTTGTTCAGTCCCTTGGAGGTGACAGGGGCGAGAATCTGCCCCAAAAAACACCTCCCTGGGCTACTGCTGTGGGGGCACAGCCCAAGACAGGGAGTGAAATGGTTAAACAGAACAGAAGGTTCTGCCAGGCAGTGGGGAAAACGTGGCTGATTCTCACCCTAAGTGGAAGTGCTAAAAAACTACCAGCAAATACTTCAATAAATAGTAAGCTCATAAATAACTTGCAACATTGCACTTCATAATAAAGCAGTGACAAATGTTACATCTCTCTCCAGCCTGGATTAATGGTAATGGGGGTGGGAAGAAGGAGTGATGTCTGTGAGGTGGTATTAAAAATCACTTACATTTCACAGGTTCCCATAAAAGGGAGGCTTGTGCAAAACAATTAATCATGCATTATAAATGCAGCTTTTATTAAAGAAAAGCAATAGCATAAATACAGCCGAGCCCTGAGGCACTTGTTCCTTGCAATAGTTAGTAAGTGTTTGGAAATATGAGCCAACACTTGGGACCCAGTTTAGCTGTGTTGTTATTGCTCTAAGAAAAGCTGGGATGCAGAGGTGGCTTTGCTGCTTTATTTTTGTCTTCTTTACAGTCTGGCATAGACTGCTCTGGATAGCTACAGCTTTTCCCATGCCTTGCAGTAGTTAAGGACTAAGAACAGCTCAGCCAGATCCTTGCAAGGATTTGTCCAGGAGATGACCCCTGCAGAGCAGAGTTACAGAGCCATCCCTGCTGCCCTGTGTCCCCCACTCCTACAAGACTAAAACCTTTGCCAAGCCAATTAAAAACAACTGTCATTGTCCCACCAAGGCAGCAGAGAGCAAAAAGAGGAGGAGAAAGTTGTTTTCCCTGAGTGCTCCCCATGGAGAGCTGTCCCAGTGGTTTCCCCATTGCACTGGGGAAGGGGAATTTGTTGTTTAGAGTTGTGTTGCAATTCTGCTTTCCCAAATCCTAGGCCTGAGGAATGGAAACTTTGGGTGTCCTTTTTTAATCCCCTTGGGCTGATCTGCTCTTTCAAGTTTAAGTCTGAGCATTGAAAGAGGGAAGTGGCAGAACTAGAAGTTGATGCAAGAAGAATATTAAGGGGCAGGGGGATTTTATGACAGCACAGTAAGAGAGATGATTTATTTTGTCCTTCGAGCACTTTCTCTTGAAGGCTGCTAATGCCCATTAAAGCTTCTGTCTGAAGCTAAGGTGAGATTCACTCCCTGGAAAGAACAGAGGTTTTACCATGGGGAGCCAGGAGTAGGGATGGCTTCTGGTTTCATTAGCAGAGCAGTTATCTGAGCTGAAAGGGTTTCTGCTAAATTATCAGGGCCTTTGTTGCAATTAAAGTGCTCCTGTTTGTAGCCACAGTCATTGTGGCTTGTTAGATTTTTGGGGGAGAGCCAGAACGCCATATTCAGGAGCCCAGGTGTCAAACAGCAGAGGCACCAAAGGGATTTCAGGAATCTGCACGGCCACAAATCCTCCCCAGCTCCACCTGTGCAAGTCCTTCCCTTGGATGTCCCTAATGTTCAGTGTCTAAAGTTCACCACCAGGCACAACCAACGTGTGCAGCTGGGATTCAGTGGGATTCAGCAAGACTAGAGTGTGTTTCCTTGCTTGTGCAACGCTGCATTTCTCCATGTGGGAGTTGGGAATTCCCATCCCAGCTCGTCTGAGTGCCTTGCAGCCTCTGAATTGTTTCTCCTGCTCCAGGATTGTATGGAGACATAGACTGTGGAATCAATACTGGGTAAGTTGCAAAAAACCACTTTGTCAGTTTGGTGGCAGCCCAGGAAATAACACCCATTCTGCAAAAGCATAAATCCTAATTCAAATCCTCCCACCCAGCTCAGATCCATCCTTTTGGCTGGCAGGGCATGGGCCCTCCAGCCACAGAGCCTGGAGAGCAGCCAGGGGTGCTGCCAACCCTCCCACTGCTCCCTCCTGTGCCTGTGACTGCTCCAAGGTATGTGGGACCTTCCAGGAGCATTTTGACAGAGCAGCTGAGCTGTCCAGAGCTGTCACAGGCCATTAAATATTTAATTCATCCATCACTTGAGGACTTGCCACGATCAAATGGACAAAGGAGCTGCTGTTCAGTGCTGCTTGTTAATCAGAGCCCTTCTGGTGAGCAGCTCTGACAAGATCTTGAAAGGATTATTTTAATTTCATGGAGGTGCTCAGATGTGTCACCCTGGAAAGAAGACACCTGTCAGCTGAGCAGAGCATCCTCCTCTCTCTGGCAGTCCCCAGAGACCAGAGCTCACCTGGCCCAGCAGTGGGCCAAGAAAATTGGGCCTTTTGCTGGCTACTGGAACTGGAGCAAAGCCTTGGAAACCGGGTCACCCTTGAATGATTCTGCTGAAGAGGAATGGGCAAGGAATTCCTGCATCCCCCAAGAATGAACCTGATGCTTCCCCCTTTCATTTGGAGACAAACCATGGTCTAGAATGAGAACACGACACTCGTGCTCTTTACTATCACTTCATGCTCAAGGAAAATGAACTTCCAGCAGTGAAAGTGGATATTGGTTTTTTTGTTCTCACTGAGTGCAGGGCACCACAGAACCACTCTGTTCTCTGTATCTTCTCTATTCCCTTGCATCTGCAGCCAAATCTCAGCTGTCCCATATCTTTCATCCCCTTCCATCTGAAAAATGACTTCTGTTCATGCTGGACTATCTCCAAACCTTGCTACTGCCTGAAGAGTCCCCAGGCTCCAGCATCAAATCCAGCTCTAATTGCTCTCACAGAATCACAGAGTGAATCTTTTCCCTGCTCTTCATCAGCCCGGAATGACAGAGGTCGGAAATGCCTTCCTGCCCATCTGTTTTCTCCAGCTCCTGGATGAAGTTCTCTTCTTTGTCCCTGCACTGTTTGACATTTGTGAGGCCACAAGTGTCTGAATGGAACACAAATCACTGGAGTTACGGCATCTGGGATACACAGGGAAGAGCAGGAATAGTGCAGAAATCCCTCATTCCAGCCCTCTCTTGGTGGTGAGAGATCTTCCAGCTGTCATTTCTTTTATTTCTGGCCCTAAATGATGCCTAGGCCTCTCCTGCCTGTCAGCCTGCTTTGCCAATGCTGTAAATACTTCCCATTTACCCATCCAAATCCCACTGCACCAGCTGCTTCTTGGAGCTCTCCTGCTTATAAATCTCCCCAACTTCAGTTCTTGTATTTGTTTGGGGCAATTAGTTCTGCAGCTCTGCCCAGAGGTCAGTGTGAGTTAGCAGTGCTTTTCATCCTCTTTCCCCCTTCTTTTCTTCTGGCATTCCCTCTCCCTGCTATTTTGCCCAATTTTCTCTGCCCTATTTTACTGCTGCTACATTCAGACTCCTCTTTTTCCTCCACTTTTCTCATGGAAGTGCTGCCTCACTCCCCAGCACACCCTGGATATTCCCGACCCTGTTTGATGGTGGGAATCCCCAAACCCAGATTCTGAGAGATCCCAACCACCCCCCTTTCCTTGCTGCCTGTGCTGTTTGTGCCCACCCTCCACTCTGCCTCCTCCCCTGCTTCCTTTGTGAATTCCTGCTCCATTTCACTTTTGGAAAGCCTCGTGCCCGCCATGAGCGGAGGGTCCCAGCTGGTCTGCTGTCCTTTATCCCTCTGGAGCTGTTCTAGGAACGCCGTTCTGTGGGTTTCCAATTAAAATCTTCAAAGCAGGACGTGCAGGGAGCTGAGAAGAGCTGAGTGAACTCTGGGCACCCATTCCCTGATGCCTTCTTTGTCCTCAGGTTCCGAGGGCCGGGCTGTTTGCCGGAGAGCCGGTTCTGGTCACGGGGACAACATTTCACACAACCACTGCTATTAGCCATAATGAGAATAAATGGTACAAGAATGGAATCTTATTATGCACTTTTTGATGCGGGCCTTTCATCTGAAAGACTCTGAGGTGCTTTGCAGGCTACTGAGCACAGAAATCATTTTGCTCACCAGGGAAATTCAGCCAGCTCAGGAGCACCGTGTGGGGAACTGTTGGAAAACACACATTGAGCACGTGGGATGGTTCAGTAGGGGGAGCAAACACCCTGGATTCAAACAAAATTGCTGCCTAAATTTAGGGAAAGAAGTAGGCTAGAATGCCTTTAATGTGGAGCATTAAACAGCTGCCCCTTGGCTAATACCTGTTGGAGTGAGACAGATATCAGATTTTATGATCAAGGCTGGTATTTCCTTAAAGGAGCTCAAATGCTTGACTGCCATTTAATTCTTGTTCCTAACTCCCTTTGATTCCTATGAATCAACTCACCCTGGTTTCACATTCCAGAGGGAGCAGGGAAGTTCTGCAGCTGTGATTTCCTGATTAACCCTGCCTGCAATGGGGATTCATGGCTGGCTCAGAGAGAGGAGCGTTACTCCCTAAACAGCCAAGTCACAAATATTTCTCTTCCTCCTCTGCTGTGGATTTTGTTTCCCTTGAGGTCTTCAGTCCAAGCACTGACCAACGCCTGACCCTGCTTAGTTTATGAGACAAGATGAAAATCCATAGCATAACATGGAATGTATTTATCCTCTGTAAAGAAGAAAAACATCCCCACAAACCCCTGACCTCCAAAGACACTCAGCTACCTCCTGCTTATTCACTGCTCCTTGGTTCTGTTTAGAGAAGCAGATTCAACAGGGCATTCCCTGTGGAGGGGAGCTGTATGCATTCCCACTGATCTGTGAGGTGAATAATATTCCCAGTCCAAGCATTATGCAAAGCAGGATGTGGGTTCTGCTGGGGTGCACCCAGGAGTGGGAGGCACAGGTGACAGCACAATCCATCTCAGGGAGCTCCAGAGCTGCCTGGGCTGGCACTGGCCCTGCTGAAGGCTGGGCTGAGCACAGGAGCTCATTCCTTGGGCTCTGGGCTCTTCTTGGAAGCTGGATCTGCCACTGGGATCCCATCCTCTTGAGTGTTTTGGGTTACATAAAATGGGTGTAAAAATGAGTCTGCTATAAAGCATGAACCTCTTGTAATTTCTGTTGCATCAAGGGGCTGGGTGAGACCTCGGGAAGGGAATTCCCTGCCTTTGCTGCTTTGGTGGTGTGAAGAGAACATAAAAGGGTCTCACCAGGCCTCTCTAAAAGCCTTGAAATTCTGGCAGAAGTATTTGGGGCCCAGTCTGTGGATCCTGGTGTGCACAGGGGCTATGAGAGCTCCTAAGCCTGGAGGAGATCACAGAGGGAGCAGCATTTGCAGCTGAATTGAGCACGACAAGGGGACCTCTGGCACACCAGAGGATTGAAAAACCCATCATGGATTGACTCATTCCCTAGAAAAAAGCCCATTAGCCCTGGAGGACTTGGGCAGCAGATGACAATGGGAAGGACAGGAGGAGGGCACTAAGGGCAGTGTGGCAGCTCTGTCACCGGGGTGTTGCAGAACAGCTCTGACAAATGGGTGAGGGGTCAGATTCCTGCCTCGGAGCGAGTGGAATGGACAGGATGTCCACGACTCCTTCGCTGTGATGGACACTGCTGGAGTGGGCACTTACACAGCGAGGCCCTTCCTCATCCTGCCACAGAGCAGCATCCGGCCAGGCCATGAATTATTCAGGGAATTTGTCTGCACACAGAGAGTGGAGCCCGTCTTTGTTGCCCTGGTGTCGGGCTGAGAGTGATCCCACATCCTCTAAGGGGATGTGAGCTGCTCCACAGGCTCTTCCCGAGGCAGAGGGGGGTGAGGAGCTGTTCTAGGAGCTGTTTGAAGGTACCTGATTCAGAGATCCCCTTTTCTCCACAGGGATGTGATGGGCAGAGCTGGCAGTAGGGATAATTAACAGCAGAGTATCTGGGGGAGAAGTATTTGGGTATTTAGGAAGGATCACTCTGAATAATTCCTGACTTTAAAAAGCCACGGACAAGAGGGAAAAGAAGCCATGAGACACTATCAAAAAAATGATGTCCTGACCCAAATCCACCTCAGATCGGTGCTGGGCTGTCTGAGGGAGCAGTTGTTTGTCTTAGGAGTCAGGACAGTTATAAACAAGCAAAGGTGACTTTAAGGAACTCGATGTCATCCAATCTGGGTTTTCTGGAAGCTGTTCCAGGAGTGGGGATCAGCAATTTGGAGGACCATAGCACTTCCAAGCCCTTATTGAGTAAATCTCAAAAAAATTGGGCAGGAAATTTGAGAGTTCTTAGGAGGAGATGACTACTACAGAGCAATAACAGGTCTTTTTTTGTTCTCCTAGGAAATTTAGGCTAAAAAGAAACTTGAATAAATTCATGTAGCTGGTTATTTACTGTAAGCTATTCACCTAGCTCAGCTTTAAACTAACTCGTTGAATGACTTGCTTATGCTTAAAACAAATGTTTATTTTAACCTAAGCTTGTTGTAGAAAGCCTCAAACCCCCAGTGCTGCTATCAGCTAAATATATTTTCTCAGAGTATATGCAAGGCTGTAATTAAGGCTGTGTCAGATGTTCCATTATATGTCTCTCATCTCCCTCTCTTAATATTTATCACCCATTTTCACATCTTTCCATCTTTACTCTGGGCAATCACTCAGGCCTGGCGAGGTATTTCCTCCTGAAATGCATTTAATCCACCAATGATGGTTGCAAACCTTTAGAACATCCGTAAAGGTTGTCTCCAGTTGGAGTGAAGATGTCCCTTAAGCTGTCACTGCCCTCCACCTGCAGACAGCCACTGTGTGCTGGCTCATTCCCAGCTCCAGCCACGCAGGGAGCAGAGGAAATGCTTCCCACCACAGCCTCACCCCCGTGCCTGCACAAGGCTGGTGTCAGGGTGGAGCCCTGGCTGATGGAGATGTCCTGTCACGTCCTGGCCCAGGTGTCCCAAGTGTCCCACTGCAGCCACGCGTGGGTTCCTGTTGACTGTGACCAGCTTCCATCACTGTGTTTGCATGAGAACACCCATGGCAGCTGCTGGATTGGGTTTCTTGGGATAAACCTGGCTTCCCACACCCCTCCTGTGTCCCAAGGTCTTGGATATCCTCATCAGGACTGCGGTTGTTTGTGGTTGGGGTGACCTCTCTCCACGACTGTACCTTCACCCCTCTCTGCTCCCTCCACAGAGGAGGCTCATCCTCGGATTCTTGGATCATGCAAAGTGAGACATCACTGTCTGGGCTCTGAAAGGCTGCAGTGGGACCCAGAAATGCCATTTCCAGTTCTGCTGCTCGCCTGCCAGCACCCTCCCTCAGGGTGACGTGGGGAGTAGCAGCTCTCATGGCCTTTATTTTCACAGCAGAGTTTGTAGTTCACACTCTCAGTGCTGACAGCAGAGAGAGCCCTGTGTGCTGGGTGGCAGCAAGGACCCCAGGTGGCTGGAACAGAGGCTTTGGAGAGGCAGGAGCAGGGTAATCCGTGGGCAGGGGGATGTCAGAGTGCTGGGTGTGCTGTGCTGACTATGCTAATGTGTGTTGGCTGGAGGAGAAGCATTTATTATGTGTCAGGGGGAGGGTGATGGATGGCAACTCAGGTTTTTCCCTGTATTATTTCAGCTCTCTGGTCTGCTGGTGATTTATTCAGTAGCATTTATGGTGTTACAAGTCTAAAACCAAAAGTGGAATTTATTCAACCCTTTCCTGCCTTTCTTTTCCCTCTCTGTTTTATTATATTTCTGAGGGTTTTTTCTTCTTCTGGTTTAAAGCTCTCCTTGCTTTTGGGCTAGATGGATTATAAAGCACCAGGCAGGTGCTTTTCTGCTGTTCTCTCCCAAATAAGAGGAACTTTTTCAGGGACTTCAAATGCATGGGTGCTGGGCTCTTCCAGAACCTCCCACATGGATCCAGAGGAGCTGCTGTGCTCCAGGCTTTTCTGGAAGGCTGGTCCTAAGTGGCTGAGCTTTTAAAAATCTGTTTGAAATATATATGCTGTTTGAAAATAAAACAAGCACTCTGGTTTTTGTCACACAAACTCTGATCCATGCAACAGATGGGGAAGTTTGGGGCAATTTTCTTGGCCCTGTGTTTTAATCTTGGGGTAAAACTCCACTTCTCAGTATCCTAAAATATAAATTATTGCGTTTAAGCACAGGCAGGCTGGAAAGGCTCAGGAGATTTGATGTACCTTTCCTCCTTGCTCTGCACACTGCAGGATCTGCCTGTGTTTACAAGCTGTAAATGCATACAGCTTATCCAGTTTCACACCGAATGCAGGTCAAAGCCTTTATCTTTAGGGCTGCATCCTTTGTGTCCCCCAGGCCCAGCAGCCTGAGCTGAATCAAGCCCTGGAGTGAGGCAAGACTCACTCACTGCTCTGATGTCTGTGTATCCGTGGAAAACCTGCTTCCCTTCACACTCAGCCCACGGGGAGCATCCTTTGTGCCCCGGGTTTCTAACCTGAGCTGGGTTTGGTGCTGTCCCAGCATCAGTGAGGACCAGGCTCTGCTCTGGGACCGCTGGCAGGGTGTGAGGTGGCACTGGGTGCTCACCCTGATCCTTTTGCCCTCGAGCCTTTGGAGGGAAGTTTGCTGCGATGACAGGCTGGGTTTAAGTGGCACATAAAGCTGCCAGCTCTTTATGGAGGCTGTCGGGCACTAAGGACGTGGGGAATTACGGCGGCGGAGGCTCGGCGTGCTGGTGCTCTGCAGACGATGTCTCGCAGGGGACGCGCTGTTTATTTATCTAAAGCAGCAGCTTTGCAGTGCTTTTGCAGGAGAACGGCTTCCAGGCCAGGGTGGCAATGCCGTGCCCGTATCCACTGCTTCAGATTAGCTGTGACAGGCTCTAAATCTGGGGCAAAGAGGGGTTGGAGGGGCGAGGGAGCCCTGCAGGAGAGCTCGGGATGATGTGCAGACATGGGATATTTTGTGAGGGAAGCTGGGCTGCTTTTGCTGAGAGCTGCAGGTTTTTTTGTGTGACTATTGTTGTTTACAAACGCAGCCGTTCGTAGAGGAGCAAAATGTTTAATTGCAATTGGCTTTCCTCAGCCTTGTACCAGCCAGGGAAGGAGGGGAGAGGATGAGAGGCTGTAAAAAAAAGAAAAACATTCCTTTCCCTGTGGCTTTAACAGTTGTGTAGGGTTTTTACTGCTGCTGCAGCAGGAGATGGCTCCGCTCCTCACGTCTGGAAGGACGCTCTGGGCTGGGATGTGCTGGGGCTCTGCTTTGAGCAGCTGCACCTTTTCCTCTCAGAGAGTGCAGCAGGGAGCAGAGCCCTGCCTGCTGCAGGAATTCCTGCGGTGGATGCAGGGTGACAGTGGCCCTGTGAGTGTGCAGGGCCTCTGTGCTGCCCTGCCATGCTGGCACACCTGGGCAGGGGCCAAAGCCTCACCTGTAGTGAGGAATTGCCTTAAACAGGCATTGCCAGACCCCTCCTTGTGAGGAACTGTCTCCATCCAAACTGGCAAGGCTGAATCTTGTTTCCTTCTGGATGATGTTGCTGCTTTTTTCCTGGGAACAACCTTCCCTTCCCTTCCCTTCCCTTCCCTTCCCTTCCCTTCCCTTCCCTTCCCTTCCCTTCCCTTCCC
>JAGMWU010000020.1:5677189-5731986 GCA_018697195.1 Certhia americana | reverse complement strand
CCAAAATTATACTCTGTTTTGGCTTTTATTTGCAGGGATCTTGTTCAAGGCCATTCACATCCCTCAGGGAGACCTGGTGCTCCCTCAGCACCAGGCAGAGCTTTATGAAATTTTTGTATCCTCCTGTCCTCAGGTCACTAAAATGCACAATTCCAGGCTGGAATGAGGTGCTCATGCCCTGTTGCAAATCTTCAGGTCCCAGGATCTCTCCTCTCCTTCCTGCTGAGCTCATTCCTGTTTCTCTTGGCTGCTGTCTGCCAGCTGTGACCTCCAGGCACATGTGGGTAGCACTGGCAACAAACTGCTCTCAGGTATTCCACAGGAGGGGAATGCCAAGGAAATGTGGGATATAAATCTAGGGAAGGCTCCTTGGAGTCAGAAGGGAAGAAAAAAGGGATGTTTGGCACAGAGCTGGGCTGTGGGACAGTCTGGAAGGCTGGAGGAGGGAAACTCTCTTTTCTATCTCACAAAACAGCTGAGAATTTTAAAAATTAGCTCTCCATATGGCTGCAAGTACGATATTGTTAAAGTTTTTTGTAAAAATGCAAGACAGCCAGGCTGAGGGAGCCTGGGGGAGAGAAGCTGTGGTGTGGAGGAGAGGGAAGGGACTGAAATCCCTCCTTAGCTTCTTTCCTGCCTGTCTGGAAGGCGCAATGTCCTCATTCCAGGACTGCTGACTGTGCTGGAGCCTCCTCTTCCCTGCAGAACAAATGGAAGAAGCAAATTAAGCTGTGAGGGATTGACCTGCCTGGGAAATGACAACTCACAATAACCCATCTTTTGTGCTGGGCACTGCTGATTGTCTGCTGTGTGCTCTCAGCAGAGCGGGGTGGGCAGGGAGGGGGTCCTGCCACCCTTTTTTCCCAAGGGAACACTTCCATGGAAGAGATGAAACCCCTGCTCTGCTGGGATGTCACACTTTGAGTGGGGAATGCTCAGCCTGGCAGGAGCACAGCACACAAAGCCATCTCCTTGTTCCAAATTCTCCTTGTTCCAAATGGATGTGGGGGTTTGGATAAGTCCCTGCCCTCTGCCCAGGCCTCTGGCAGCAGGCAGGAGCTTTAGTGAGGTACCCAGCACCCCAAAACCCACTCTCCATCACAAGTGATTTAACAGTGGCTGATTCAGTCTATTATGGAATGAATTATTCATTTAATAGACACAAAACTAACTGACATAAGACTTAAACTAAAATACTACACAGGAATAAAGGCAAAAAGAGACTACTAGTAGGTATATACAGCACGGGGTTAAAGGTGCCTGTTAATGTTACAGCTAGTGAAGAAATAATATAAATCAGGATTCAATGTATCTTACCATCCAGTTGTTGGTGGGGCAAAATCCAAGATCCTCTCCCTCAACCCCCCCGGGAATTATCCACGGATTTGTGTCCAAACTCTGGGGAAAATGTTCAAACCCTTTCAGGGTGTGTGTGTAGAAGGCTCTGCCTCTGTGATAATTGCGTGTGCTTTTATAGTTTGTAAAACAGTGTCTCTCAGGAAAGAATATTTCTTTTATCTCTTCCCACATCTGCACTCCAGACTGAGATGTTAATTCTTAGCTGAGGCCTGAGCCCTTTTGGCTCCAGAGATGACCCCTTTGTGCCTTTCAGCCCCTGGGTTATCTCTTCTACCTGCAGCAGCCATCTGTGGCAGAGGGGGAGGACAGTCCTGCCACACTCCTCCCAAGCCCTCGGCAGCCAGAGACCTTTAGGCAGCGCTGGAGCTGGTTTCGAGGGGTGAAAAACAATATCAGGCGGCATCTCCCTCCCCGCCCGGTCCCATCCCGTGTATAATTCAGGATACATCATGTTACATTTTTATTACTACACCATTTCCCAGGCTCGGGGCTGGCGGGATTCCCGGCAGGCAGCGCAGCTTTTGTGTGGAGAACTTCAACAGGAGGAGCGATTCCTCGGGAGCCTTTGTGTCTGTATGTGGGTTTAACACACGCCTCCTAAAATCAGGTTTAATAAAATGGGGGGCCGTGCGTTAATAATTTCCTTTTCAATGGAATTGATACCAGAAAAATGGGCTCAGAATAAGTAAGGAAGGGAATGAGAGTCACCCCTGCCATCTGCATACAATCCCTTTCAGTATAGATTGCAATTGTGTTTGAATTACAGGGCAATTAGTTTGTCAGGCTGGCAAGTGTTACACAAGACCCCAGGAATTCCCTTGGAAACTCTTAGCCCTGAAATCTAGAGAGGTTTTAGTATGGAAAGCTGTGGTGCTGGGCTGTGCTGATTCCATGGATTGATTTCCTACCTGTAGCAGATGTTCCCAGGCAGGTGACAAATTGGTGACACATAAATATTGAGGCTCCTGGAGCACAGTTCTGCAGGTGACAAAAATAGTCCTGCTCAGGAGCAGGAGCTTCCCTGGCAATGGCACGTGGTGTGGCCATGTGCCTGCAGAAACTTCCCCCTGGTTAGGAGCCAGGAGCCTGCTCTGAGAGCAGGACTGAGACATTCCTTCTGGAGCATTCCCTGAGTGTGGTAGGCTTCACACTGGAGTGTCTAAATTAACAAAGTCTGGGAAGTTTTGGTGGGAAGATTTATTTATTACCTGGCCTCATTCTGACATGAACGATAACACAAGTGCCAAGGCAGGTTAAAAATAGGCAGCATCCCCAGCAAAGTTCAGGAGACCTGGAGCTGCAGGGAGAAAAACCCAGAACAGGAACAGACACTGAAGACAGGGACTGAGTGAATTTTTTCTCAAAAAATTATACTTTACATCTTCTGTGTCTCAAAGAGGGTCGTTTAATTAGTTTATAGTAATTGGTAAGTTTCTTCTTAATGGTTTCTCTTCCAGGGCATGCCTGGGCCTGAATTCTGCTTGGGCCAGAGTGTGCAGGTTGGAGTGAATCGTTCAGGGCTCTCCATAATCCTTGCACTGCTGGATTTCTGGGATTTCCTTTTGCCTGTTCCAAGCCCTGTCTTGGCTGGAGGCTCTTTGGAGCAGAGCTTGTCCCTTGGCCAGCTCCTCACCCCCTGGAAGTTCCCTTCAGCCTGGATATTCCTAAGGCACTGCTCTAAGGCACAAACCATATTTCCTTCTGGGGTTCCTGTTCTTTGCCCATGATTTTATTCACCTCAATCCTGCCCTGAGAACCAAGATTTCAAACAGCTCTGAGTGCTCAGCAGGACCATTGAGTGCTCATTCCCCACAGCCTGAACAAAGGTTTTGTGAGGCTTCCCATGAACCAACATAAAAACCTAATTGTCCCTCCCTCTCTCTCCCCTGCTGCCCTCGGGAAGAGAACTCCTCAAAAGCAAGGCAGAAATTGTGTTCTCTGCTCCTAGGCAGTAATCAACCTGGGAGAGGGAGGGGGAGTTCAACATCCAGCCAGGAATCTCCAGGAATGCCTTCCTTGTGTGCTGGCAGGCTCCCAGGTTTGTCTCTGCCTGCTCCAAGACATGGACACGAGGGATCTCTAATAAGAACCTTGTTGCTGGCACTGCTCCCTGTTTATTTTCTGCTCCAGGATTCACAAGGTGCTGGGTTCTGCACAACATGAAGAGCTTTAGAGATAAGGGTAGGAGTGAGAGGAGAGAGAAATTCTGCTGCAGCCTTGAAAC
Organism: Certhia americana; assembly: GCA_018697195.1. NCBI lineage: Eukaryota > Metazoa > Chordata > Aves > Passeriformes > Certhiidae > Certhia > Certhia americana. Next base: position 5,728,403 of record JAGMWU010000020.1, on the reverse strand, counting down.
CCTCTCAGTGATGCTGAAATATCTCTGCGTTTCTCTTTGCCTTCATTGGTGTTTCTCAGAAGGATGTTTCCAACCTTGACTCCTGGGGAGGGAGACGCAGGCTCTGAGAAAATCCAATTTCATGTGAGACACAGAAATATTTGGTAGATAAAGTGCTGTGGTTGTTTCCTCTCTGTGCCTGGGATTGGAGCAGATCCCTCTCTGCTGTGAGCCAGGCTGAGCTTTCACACCACTCCTGTGTGGATAGATGCTCTGTTCCTTCAGACAGAAGTTCATCTGAGGTACTGCCTTCCCAAATTTTCCTGGCCTGCAGGTGGTGGATCTAGGGAATGTGTGCACTATAAATACAGGGCTGTGAGCACCAGTAGGGCTGTCAGGGATCCAGGATCTCAGAACAACTGCGTGGATTTGTAGCATCCCTGATTCCCTGGATGGGTTTTCACAGTGTTGCAGTGTGCAGCTCATTGTGTAGCAGATGATCACACACAGGAAACTGTTTAGTTTGACTAAGTTTTAGTGTTCTCCTGAATCTATCCCTCCTTGCTGCCCTGGCACTAAGGAGACTTTGCTCTTCCTACCTGGATCCCAAACTCTCATCCAATTTGGAGGCAGGTAAGAAGATAACTCTCTTCTCCACAACCTGTTGCCCTTCTTGTTATTCTGTGCCAGATGGTGAATGAAAAAATCCTTCTGCATTTGAGGCTGTGCTTGTAGCTGGTAATTAACACCCAGCACACTGCCAGTGCATCTCAGAGCTGCTTTACAGAAACCTAGAGCTGGAACAGAAGCCACCCGGAAAAACAACGTCTGCCAATTGAGTTAAATCTTAAGGAAAATCCCCAGCCAAATGTCTGCAGGATAAATCTGGGAAGGATACTGTCTCCTGCTCCGAGCTGGGGAGGTGTTTTCCAACTACGGGGCCCCATAGGTAAGAATGTTAAGCGCTAATGGGACTTACGCAGATCTATCTGCCCCTCTCGTGTGCTGTTCCAGCTGGGAGCGGGTGTTTGATGGGGAGTTAACTCCTCCAGACGTGCAGTGGAAGTGCTGACAGAGCCGAGTTTTAAGCACTGCTAATGGAAATGTCTGCTTTCCAGTCGAACCTGGGCACTGGGGTTACACACAGCACACAGGCACAGTGAGCCCTGTACTAACAAATTCAGTTTGCAGAAGTGATGTGTACATGAAATACACCTGCCAGCCCCGTGGCATGGCTCCAGCACTAAGGATTGTTCTCACCCACGTGCCTTTCCTCCCTCTTTGTCGTCCTCTCTGAACAAGGTTTTAACAGAAAGGCTGACACTCCTGTCCAAGTGCCTGCCTAGCAAACAGGCCCAGGCAGCTGTCAGAGCAGGTGAGGGGTGCCCTGAGCCCCCCCACACCTCCTGGCACGTCTGGAGCTGGGGAAGAGTTGTTTCATGGGATCGATATGATGGAGAGCAGCCTTGTCCCCAGTGGCCAGACTGCCTTGTGCTTCTCTGGTGTGACACCACTTCCACCAAGGATATGATCTCCAAATGTGTGGGATTTCCTGGCTGCTGTAAGCTCAGTGCCTGTTTGCAGGGGAAGGGAGGAGCTGGTGCATTAACCCGCTCTGCCAGCCACAGTTCTTACAGCTTTTTGTTGCTCCAGGTTCATGGTAACCTCATGAACAGGTTACCAGTTTATTTGCCTCCCCTTGTGCTTCTGAGAACCCCTTCGAGAGAGTCAACAACCACCAGGGCCATCCATCAGCTCTGCCCAGCCCCTGGGGCAGGAACAGACACAACCTCCTGTGGCCCAGGTACAAAGTGGGAAGAGAATCAGGTCCACAGTTTTGTAGCTGAGCTGATACTGCACCTGCAGAAAGAACCTGCAAAGTGAGACCTCCTGGGGGACAACTTTTACTTCTGGAACTCTGTAGCTCCTTGGCTCCTTGTGCCATAGCATAAGTGATGTGTGTACGTGCAACCACAGACACTCACAATTACACAGACACTCATAGCAAGAGACAATTTGCTGCTTCAAAGAGTCCAAGGGCCAGAATTGCAGAGGCATTTGGATGCCTGAGGCTGCACTGAAATGGGACAAGACCCAAGTGAGTTGGGCACATAATTGCTTAGAACAATTTTAAATACTTTTGGGCACACACATGCATCCTCAGGGGTGCAAATTGCCTTAGAAAACCTGGTCCTTAAGCAGAACAGCAGGAGAGGCATAGGAGGGACCACAATGCTCATTTGCCACGTGGGAGCTGTGGCAAAGGGAGTACCTGTGACTTGCCTGAGGTTATGTGAGAAGTCAGGGACAGAATTATCCCCTTTCTACCAGTTTGCTATGCTCCAGCACCAGCTGTCCCCTCTCCTGCTAGCTGAACAATAAGGAAACTCCCTCCTGCAGCTCTCAGCTCTCCCTTTCCTGTGCATTTCATCTGGGTCTGCCTGCAGCCAGCAAACACGAGCCTCAAACCAACCCAAGAAGGTTCTCAGTGAACCCACCAGCTCCCAGAAGGAGCAGCTACAACCGCAGGCTGTGAGTTTACCTGCGTTTGGTCCCTTCTACCCCTCCTTCCATCTCCCCTCGGTGCTTGTCTGCTATTTTCTTTTGATTTGCAGCTTTCCTGAGAAGCGAGTCTGCAGCAGGCTGTGATTACTCTGTGTGGAGCCTTTCCCACTGACAGCATGATGAGCAGAGACAGAGCTCAGTGCATCTACAATTGAAGCCAAGCAGGAGGCCAGCCCAACACCTCACTTGCCAATTAACTGAGTCGATACTGTGCACAGGATAATGTTTGTTGTTTGTCTGTGTTGCTAAAACACTTCCAGGCTGTTCCGAGCAATACAGCAACATCTACCCCTCCCTGTTGGAGGGCTGAGTTCTCCATCCAAAGCAGCACTCTCCGAGAGGAACAGCCAGGGAGGGAAAAGGGAACTGGGGACCTCCTGGGCTCCGTGTCCATCAGGGGTTTGTGTGAGGGCCTGTTCAGGGAGTGGAAGCCAAGAGCCTCTTCCACTGATGGTGATGAGTCTGCAGATGTGAAGGATTGAGAAGGAAATGGCATCTGTGGAGATTAAAAAGATGTTCAAGAAGATGGGAGGCTGTGGAAAGACACTGCAAAGGAGCCATGGACAAACCTGGTTCCCAGCAATCTCCCTGGTTCTGTACATCCTAGGGAGCTGGGTTTCCTCACTGAGGATGGTGCCTGTGACAGCCCAAGGCAAAGGGAATCCAGCAGAATGAAACTCCAAGGGGTGCATGTTTCTCCCACGTAGCACCACCTGCCCGGGGAACCAGCCTGGGCACTGCTGCTCACCTGGTGTCAGAACCCAGGACATTCCTCTGACTGCCCTGGATGGTTCCAGACCCTGGCAAGGGGCTCAGAGACCTTGGCACAAAGTCAAAACCACCTGTGCCTTTGATTTTAGCCCATGGAAAAATTACCAACTTTGTGTGAGGATTGACAGGCCAAACGAGTTTGAGTAGAGTGATAGTTAATTTGTCACAGGGTAAAAAAAGTAGAAGCTTGGGGTTTTAGAATGGGGGTTCAAGAGGCAAGATGGAGGGATCTGGGTATGTCCTGTCCTTCTTCTTCTTCTTCTTGTCCTCCATCTTCTGCTGTGATGGTGGCACTTTCTAATTGGTTTAGAGCAGAGACAGACTGTCTAACATAGGTGATAGGGATTGGAAAATTATTGTAAATAAAGTACACGTAGTTCTTAGTGTGAAAAGTCAACACCACCCTGAGGGCTGGGGATTGTGCCTCAGCCCAACCTGCTGAACATAGAAAGTTCAGCAACCTGCAAGTCATAGAAAGAATGGAATAGATAAGAAAAAATAAACAACCTTGAAAAGCAGAACCGACGAATCTCGACTTCTTCAGTCACGAGACTGGGAGAAAGAGACTTTCTAATATCTTGAGAGCCATGAAAATCATCAAAACCCAAGAACCTGGAAGGCCACTGTGATTTCTGAGGCACTGGGAGCAAACAGCAGCTCCTGCCAGAGGTGCTCACTGGTTCTACATTTCCTCAGGGTGAGCTGCCCTTCCTCTGGGGCCAGGGGGAATTTGGAGGCACTGTCCCTGCTCTCAGGTGGCACCTCTGTGGGAATCCCTCACGCTTGCAGGAGAAGCAAAGGCTTGTTCTTGGCAAGGCTCCCCCTTCCCCTGCACAACTCTGAGACTGCCCCAGGCAAAGTGATGTTGGCTCTCTCCAGACAAGTTCCTGCCTCAGGTTTATTGCTTTTCCTGAAGTACACAGCCAAGGCTTTCCTGCCTCTCTGCAGTGACAGGAGGATGTATATCCGTGAGGCACCTCCATTCCCAAGCAAAGGCAGCTGCAGAACCATCCTGGCACACAGGGCCAGCAGCACAGGGATTTTGGGATGCTCCAGCCCTCCCCGTGTGGGGACAGTGGGGTGATGGCAGCACAAGAGAGGAGGAAGGCAAATGGACACCAATTTGCCTCAGATTTTCACCCTTCATCCACTGTTATCAGTACATCAGTGTCCACAGAGGCCCAGCCTGGCTCACAAGGGGCCTCTTGTGATGGTGATGCTGGTTTGGGTTTTGCCTTTTTTCTTTTCTGTATTCTCTGTATTCTTCACACACATATGTGTAACTCCATAAGTGGCTAATTTTCCCAATGATTTTACTTGGCCTTTCCCTAGGAAAAAGACAAAACAAGTTCCAGAGCTCCAAGGCCCAGGGGGTACATGACCCCGATGCTGGTTCTTGGTTCTTCCAGGGAACCAAGGCTGAGAACAATTCTTCCAGACACATTTTCACAGACAAAGTACAGCTAGTGCAGAGGGAGGAACTCCAGAAAAAAGGTTTGACCGGGAAAGAAATTGCATCACCACTTGACCTCCTAATTAGTGCTTTTCATCAATTATGCTAATTTCCTAAAACCAATAAAAATGTACTCACCCCTGGGGTGTGGGCTTTTGGAGACCCCTTTCCACAGGGATCTTTTTTCCTGAAAGCCTTCAAATAAAAATCCACTTTTTTATTACCTCCATACTAAAATGATCTCAAATTCCATTTCCAAGTTGAGAAAAAGGCAACAATGGTCATGAACAAGAAGAATCCCTTAAAGCTGAAGCCTCATCACTCTATTCCCCCTCCAGCTTCCCAGCCTGTGTTTGCTGGTTGGTCTCTCACCACCCTTCCCCATGTGCCATGTTCACAGAAAGCACCTGGTGGCCACAGGTGTGGGCTGTCCCCCCTCTCCCTTCTCTCCCTCTTCCCTGGGCTTCACCAGGAAGTATTTATTAAGTGTCAAAGTGATAAATGAAAAGTCATATTTTATTGTGAATTATTCCAGCCCTGCAGTGGAGCCCAGATCTATGGCCTCAGAGAGTTATTAACTGCTTACCGCAGAGAGCTATAAAATCCTCATCATTTTCTCCAGACTCTGCTCTGTCAGGGTGAGGGAAAGAGAGCCAGATTATCACACAAAATGTTTGGGAAGCTGCCTCCAAAATTCCTCTTTGATTGGAGGCCAGAATGGCTGGAATGATTTCATCAGAGCAGGCTGGGTCTCTTGTGGAATACCTTTGCTGGGTTTGGTTCTTCCCAGTGTGTGCTTCTCATTTTCAGGTTGCACCACTCAAGTGCCTTGTGAGAGAGCCCTTGGGTACCTCACTCTGGCAGTCGTGGCTCTATTTTTTCCCTTGGTGGTTTCTTCTCAGAAGCACAAAAAGCAAAAGCAACTCCAAGGTGAAGTGAGTGCTTTCTTGAATTTCTCTTGTGTTTCTCCAAAGACACCATGAGGATTTCCAAATAGGAAGTGGTATTCTCATCCCCTTGTTGCTGCACTTGAGATTGAATACGTCACCTTTATCAGCTCCTTGCCCAGGCTGCAGAGCCAATTTCTGGTGCAGTTTCACTGCTTTGAGTGCCTGAATAGGAGCTGAATTCCTGTTGACACCAATTGAATTTGGAATGTGCTCTTCACTTCTCTGACTTGATGAGAAATGATCCTGACTCCTCCTGTCCTGCAGCCATCTCACAACAAAGACCCTGCTGGCTTTTTCCATAGTCTGCAGAAAGGCCAAGGATTTCCTGCACCCAAAGGCTGCCAAGGCCTGTCACTGCACCCTGGTGACACAGGGCTGGCCACTTGGGCGGTGCAGAGCAGCAGGAATATCTCCTCACTAGGTTTGTGTGTTGTCTTCTTTCTCACAGGGTTTTTTTGTGCTCCTCTGCTTTGGATTTTAATCCTGCTCCATGGCAATACCTTCTTTTCATAGCGCTGAGAGTCTAGAAAAGGTTGGCTTTGGAATCTACCAGGACATAAAATCTTTAGGTTGATGAAGAGATGAAGAGGTCCCCTGAATCTTCCCCAGAGTTGTTTGCTCCTGGAGGGTTATCGAGAGGTAGAACAAACCTCTCTCAGAACAGTAAATATAACAAAGACTGGATCATCTTTCATCCCTTCACACAGATGGGACTTTTCTCTGCAGCATGTTCATTTCTGCTTGAATTTGTGATCTGGCAAGGGAGTAAAAGTGCATGCACTGGGAGTGTTTTGGAATTGGACAGATTTGTTAGGAAAAGGGAAGGATCCTCCTGTGGGAATCGTTGAGAGCCAGTGCATCCAGTCCATTGCCCTGTAAGATCTGTTGTTGCCTTCCAAGATCTGGTAGGTGCAATGATGGGCTAAATTCACGTTTGGAGTTTGACTGCTTAGCTGGAGGTACAACACCTGAAACAAGATCATCCTCTAGGTCACCCTCAAGTTCAGCAGGCATTTGATGTGCTCCAAAGCTCAGCAGAGGGGAGTGAGGGGGCAATCACAGCTCGGTGGACTCTGGGGCCACCTGACACATTACTGCCTCCATTAAATGAAACTCCACTTCTGATTAGAACCTGTAATTACAGCCTTCAGCCAATGTGATTTGTGAAGAGAGGGGTCACAGAGCCGAGCTGCCTCTGAGCTTGACTGTGCTGGGGATATCAGTAAACATCCCTGCCTGCCTCCCTGAGCCTGACAGAGACAGAGAGGGCTAATGCAGCCCAGCAGGGCACGCAGCTGGATTGATGGCAGCTGTGCTGTGGCCTCTGGCCCCCAGAGACATTCTGTGACAAGGCAGTGAAAGCTGCAAACACGAGGCCAAACTGTCTATTCAGCCTGACAGCGTTGGACAGGGGTTAAGGAGCTCATGGGCTCCCATCAGCATCCATGAACGGCCTCCAGTGGATCTGCATTAACACTTGGAGTGCCAGGCCCTGGGTGTGAGTGGCAGCTGGGCCTGGCCAAATGTCCCCGTGTCACAGGCAGAGCCATCACTACGAGTCTACAGCCAGGGCAGCAAGGTTCTGTGGCCTTGGAAAAGGGGGCAATGGCAGCTGTGCCTGGCCAAACATCCCCATGGCACATGATGGCAAAACCATCACCCTGAGATCGTGGGGAACAAGGTTCTGCACCCCTGGAAATCTGCAGCCAGGAGGGACTCACTTCCAGGTGAATTTTTTAAGAGAACAAGGTCACAAAGGCTTCTGTTTAGTTCTCTGGAAACCCCTGTGGTCAAACTGGACATGTTGCTGTAAATGATGCAGGTTTGGCTTGAAATTCTGGTCTTGGCTCATGCTTTTCTAGTGTGTATTTCTTAAATAACCCCCAAGGTGCAGGTTCTTCTCCAGGGCTGGTGCCAGGCACAGCAGAGACTTTGTGTGAGCCAGAGCCAGTCCTGGGGGTGCTCTGGTCAGAGAGAACCTGTGGGCTGCTTTCCTCTGGCTTCTTGCACTTCCTGAGCTCAGAGAAGCACAGTGACTGACCTCTGCACTGAGGCTAACCAGCTGTGGTTCCTCCCATACTCTCCTGGTTTGGATCTAAGTGATGAGAATTAGCCCTGCTGTTTGGTCAGGTCTTGCAGGGAATTGTTCCTCTCCCTGTTAATATTTGTGTTTCAGGTGCCATTTAAATATTTCAGTCTCAGCTTGCAGCCACTGGGCCCTTGGGGTATTAAGACAGCAAAGGTGACAGAGACGACAGAATGAAAAATCAGAATCAGATTGTCTCTCATTTGATATAATTTCCCTTGGACTTAAACTGTGAGGGAAGGAGACAAGACTGCTCAGACATAAACTGATCTGCTGATTGAGATGAGACAGTTGGTTTGGCTTTGCTCCAGCCAGCTCAACTTTGGGTTTGTTTTCCCTAGAAATGGGTTGTGCAGCTGCAGGTGCTTTGACACCCCAACTTCTGCACATCTCAACCAATTCCAGCCCTGTTTGGTGGATGAGTAATGGCTGTAAAAGGGATGCTGTCCAGACAAATCTCACAGAAGTAGCAGTGAGGATGAGGAAAGGGACCTTCTAAGGCTCAAAGGCCCCAGTTCCAACTTCTTCAGCTGGAGGAAGAGGTCCAGAACCTTGCCAGAGTTGAAAAATCTTCAGCAAGAGCTCCCAGGCAGTGAAGAGTGAAATATAAAATAGTTTAGAGATTTGATTTAACTGTGCCTGTGTTCAAGAATTTCATCTTTATTTACCTTCATAGCAATACAGTATCCAGTTGGCTGGAAAGAGAGCAGACATCTCACGAGAGGCTGTCTGACCCCAGCCTCCCGTGGACTGACTGGGCAAGGTGGCCAACGACCATTTTATGGCTGGACAGCTGAAGCAAAAACAGATTAAATTGTGTTCTGCGAGTCCCACAGGGTGGCTGCTTGACTGTCAGCCAGCTCTCTCTTGCTTTCTTGCCTCTAATTCGATTCTTTGATCAGAGGCTCTGGCTTTTGTTTCTATAGCTTGTCCAACCTTCTTCTTGTTGTTTCCAGCAGCCTCGTTACAGCTTCTCACAGGCTCTGCGGTGCTGGCACCATCATTGTTCCTCTCTGCAGGATGAGATGTATGTCTGAGTAATTCTGTGCAGGAGTTGTCTTTCTCTCCGAGACGTTTCTGTGATACAGAATAAATTGCAGCACACAGCTTATTAGAGAAGCAACAAAAAACCCCATCAACAAACCTTCACAACTGAGGCAGTTCAAAGAAGCAAGCAGCAGAGTCCAACGTAAGCTGTAGGAACAGTCAGAAACTTTCCTGCGAATTTCTGGGATAGATTTGCCGAAGCCTCTACTCCCTGGGTCATCACATGCACAGCTCTGGGTCAATCACATTTATAATCTTGTTTTCACCCTCTGAACTGCACAGCCAAGGCCATCCTGTCCTGCGAGGTGAGATAATCCCAGAGCTGTCTACAGAGGAATTCAGGCCAGCTCAGAGGTGTGTTCTGGAAGGATTCCCCTGCTTCAGGTGCTTTTCCCTGCTGCCTCTGAACACCAGGGCGGTTTCATGACCTGTGGGAGATATTCCAGGCCAGCAGCCTTCCCACCTCTGGGTGCTTGGAGCAGGAAGCACTTCATGCCCTGCTTTTTTCATTTTCGGATAAAGCAGCTTCCACTCCCCTGCACTTCTTAGCAATGAAGTTAAAATCTTTCCCAGCTAAAAATCAGATTCACCAAGAATATTTTTATTGATTTACAGGGTTCAGCTTTATGAACATCTCCAGTATTTCTCTTTGGTCAAAATAAAGCAATATTAAACACCGTAGCAATAAATCCAGGGCACCCTCTTCTCTCCAGGGTGCAAGGTTATCCAAATGTATTTATCATTTACCAACAGCACTATTTAAACTACAATATTTGACAGGAGTGGTTGTGTCAGGTGTGATGGAGTATGGGTTATAAAAGGATATTAAGAGAGACTTTGCATTTGTCCTTCAAACATAAAGTCGATTTTTGCATGATTGGTACTTCAGAAGATGAACTGGGAGCAGCACTTGGGGAAGGCAAATGACTGGGACCAGGGGGCTCCCTGTGCTGAGGTCTCCAGGAGGGCTCTGCCTCTCTGCATAAAAGGTGCTTCAGAGCAGCAATTCACCTGTGCTGCTCTGCAACCTCCAGGTGGGATTTTCCAGAGGAGGTCACGCCTCTCCTGGAGGATTTGGAGTTGGAGGCACAAGGTTTTAACTTCACCAGGCAGTCATGCCTTCGTTACACCCTGCAGGAGTGAGCAGAGTCTGTAAACAAGGCCAAATCTGGCTATTTTGATTTCTCCTTTTAATCCAAGAGTTACCCTGGTGTTCGCGGGAGTTTTCTTTCATCTCAGGAGCCCTTCAGGGCAGCAGCCCTGAACAGGAGCATTAATGCCTCATCACACAGTGAGTGGCTGTGGGCAGCTGGGTCAGGAAGTGACCCTTGCACCAAATATGATTGATAAGAATTCCCTGTGGAGCTGGAGAGAAGATGGAGAGAGCTGTAGGAAAAGCACGAGCTCAGTGTGAACTCCAAGGTTCCAGCCATGCACAGCCTGTGGGGTGTGGAGTGGAGGACATGTGGAAAACATCCCCTGGCCACAGCACAGGGAATCAGGAAAATAAAGCCTGATACGGGAAGGACAGTGAGAAATGTGTCTGCAGAAAGGCTTTTGCTAAAAATGGACTGTTCCATTGGAGGGAATGAGGAAAACTGTAGCCCCTGGATAAAGTGGTGTTTCTGTGTTTACACATCCCCATCTGGGTGTCACAACTCACCCCCTGTTTTGCAGCCCTGGTCCTTCTCCTGGGAGGGGCTGTGTGGCCAGGGCAGTGAATCAGCTGACAGCTGATGTGAGGAGCTTGGAGCTGGAGCCCGTGGCTGGTGCTAATTACTGCCAGCCCTGCTAATTACTGCCAGCTTTGGGCTGCAGGGCACCTTCTGCCAGTGCTGCACCCCTGCCCTGAGTGCTGCACGAACAGAGAGCAGAGCCCCGGGGGCTGCACAGCCAGGCAGGGACAGCAAAGTGCTTTTCTCAAAGGCAACTAGTGGCAGAGGCAGGAACAGGCAAAGCCTTCTCTGTTCCCTCCTGCAGTTCTGCTGCTAAATTGAAGAAGCAGTTCCAGGCTATAGGTGAGGTGGAAAGACAGAAATATTTAAAAAATAGAAATGGGGAAAAAAACCCCACCAGAGCACTCTGGTGTTTTGTTATTCCTCAGGTGACTCTGAGCTGGAGTGTCTGGGTTTAGCAGGTAGGAGGTATTAGTTTTGTAATCTCTTGTTTGCAAAATGTGAGGCTCTTGGAGTGTTCTGGGATCTTAAGTGACTATCATAATCTATTTACCAGTGCTGTGAAGTTCCCCCTTTTATACCAGATTATGGTAATAATGGTACTGTGCAGCAGATGAAATTAGTCTTTCTACACAGTTTTGTTTCATCTCAGTGGCTAAATGTGTGAAATAAAAGGTGAAATGGGCAATATTTTCATGGGTAAGCCAGTTCCCTCCCACACTCACCCTACAAACACAGATGCTTCTTCATATCCTGAGGACAAGCTGACTGCCGAGCAATGCATGACAGGACTATCAGAAGCAAGGGATCTTTAAAATTTACATTTGCCATTAGGGTAATTTTTGAGATTTATGACGTTTCAGATAATTTCAGGGGACTGTTATGAGTGTCTCCCGTGGGCTGGCACCTACCGTGGGCTGTGGCAGCCCTGAGGGACACTGGGGTCATGCCCATTTTCTTTTCCCACTGACACACACCAGCAAAAGGCTCTCCACAGAGATGTGAAGGCTTAGATGTGGCCAGGATCCTCTTTAACCCAACTCTCCTGTGGGAAGTGTTTACAGAAATAAACTGATCTCTTCTCTCATCCCTTTATGAGCCTGGGCTTTGTGGTGAGAAGGTACCAAAACCCAACAGTGAGGATGTCCCTCAGCAAAAGCTGACACTTTTTTTCCCAATAATTAACTTAAAACCCCCCTAAGTTTCCATAACCTTGTTTGGGATCGATCAATGTCCACTGGTGGGTCATATTGGGGGATTGAAGTCCCTGCCATGCAAACTTTCCCGACTGTGATGCATTTTGGTAACTCCTCTTCATGCAGGAAAAACTCAGATTATGGATTCTTGTCACACATCCCAGATTTACCTGGATGAACATCCAGACTAAGAGTCAGCTCAGAAATTTCCCGAGAAGATTTCGTTGTTTTTGTGGCCTGAACAGATATCAAACTTTATCTTATATTTTGTGTGGAGTGGGCCAATCCCAGCTTCCCACCTTAATCAGGGATTTCTGCAATCATCAGTGTCCTAAAAATGAGGCCAGGGTAGAGCAAAGTCTTTTCTTAGCCTCACTAGCACGTTCTTTAAGTTTAATCTGAAAGATTTGTATCAGGGAGTGGAGAGAGATGGGGAAGAAGCTTGTTTGGGAGGGGAGGAGAAAGTAGGTCAGACAGAAGAGTATTTTATTGTTCCCAACTCCTGGCGTGTGCTCCAGGAAAGAAACAAAGCTTTGTTGAAGCTCTTTGCTGAGCTCTCCTTGCACTTGTGAAGATGACATGGTAAAAAGCCTTCAGAGCAGCCCAGGAGTGAGTTCAGCCCCAGCCACCCCGAGGGCTGAGCACAAAGGGGCTTTGTGGGCTGAGCCCTGACCCTCAGGAGCACCAGGAATGACTGAGGGGAAGGATTTTCTACACAAAACCACCTCAGAAGCCCCTCCAGCACCCTGGGTTCCCCCACAGGAGATTCCCACAGTTGTGAGGAGCAGCAGGCTAGTTTTTCCCAGCTTGTTTTCCCATTAACTTCCTCACTAGGTTAAGGAAGAGACTCCTCTCTCCCCAGTCCCTGCCTCACTGGTACCCTTAGATCCCTTTTGGGGTTTAAGCCCATTAAGAAATGAAGCAGCATTCCCTCTTTCCCTCTGCAACCCAGTGGGATGGGGAGAAGATTCAAAGTGGAATGTGTAGGTTGAGATGAGAACCATTTAATAATCAAAAATAAAGTAAAAATGCAGTAATAATGGTAAATGATGATGATAATGGTAATAATAAAGGAAAAATCAATGCAATTGCACAGCACCCACTGACCAATGCCAGACTGGCCCTTCTGGGTAACTCTCCCCAGCTTTTATACTGGGCAGGACATTCTGTGGTGGGGAATATGCCTTTGGCCACTTTGGGTCTCCTGTCTCACCCGTGTTCCCTCCAGGTTTCTTCCTCCAAGCTTCCTCACTGGCACATCATGAGACAAGACAAAAATCTTTGATTTAGGATAAACAAAACTCAGGAAAAGCCCAAACCCTCAGTGTGTCATCCACACCACTCTCATCCCCAATGCCAGGCACAGCACTGCAGCAGCTGCTGGGAAGGATTTCACTCTGCCCTGGGTGACACCAAGGCACACCAGCACTGAGCTGGTGCAGCCAGGGCCTTGTTTTTCCTGTCTCCATGGAAAAGTAGCACCTGGAACCACACACAGCTGCTTCCCCATGGCATGGAAGGGAGGAGGAAGTTGAGTTTGTCCACGTGGAGTTGGATAAACCATCTTTAACTTGAGGGGTGTGACAGGATTGTTCCTGAGCACAGCTGGTGAGGAAGGGAGCAGCTGCAGAGTGACAAGCAGCTCCTGTCACACCTGCAGTGACACCCCAGCAGGTGAGAACAGGGGGGGGAAGCACAAATCCAAGCCTTGGCTGCAGAATGGACCCAGCTCCACTGGTTTCCAGTGCTGGAGGGGGGGTTTCAGCTCAGCCTTGGGGTTTACACAGGCTGGGGTGGGATAAACCCCTCAGTTTGGTAATAGTCATGGGTAATTTTCATGCACTGCCTCGTGTCTCAGCATCATTCATCACCAGTGTGATGGCCAATTAGTCATCTCTAACTATTAAGCAATGCTAACAGCTACTTTAAATGCAAGCAGAGCCTTAATCTAGTTCTAACTCAGATGGACGGTGATACTTGTAATTAGGCCATCAAACAGAGGAGAAATGTGATATGTTTATAGCTGAAGGAACCTCTGCGTTGAACTATTTCAGGGATAATTATGTATTATCTTTATTAACACGGCCCGAGTTAGTAAATAATGGGTCATGCTTTTGCATCTGGGGTGTTGAATATCATGGATTCAGGCTAAGCTGCAGATTTTGATTTGCTTGGAGATGCTGCCTTGCCAAAGCATCCATCACGAGTCAGGATTCCTGGGAAATGGGTGTCAGGGCTTCCCTACACCCCACCCAGTTATAGCCAATTCCTTTTACAAATCCATCCTGCTCTGATTGGAATCTGGGGCTCATCCAGGGCTTGATCCATGAATAAAACTGAATAAAGTTCTTCCAGAAAAAAAATCAAAATTAAAACAAGGTTGAAGAAGCCATTGCAATAAACATACATTGATACACATCATGAATACACCTCCCCAGACATGCCTTGGCCTGGGTAGTGTGTGTGACAGAAATCAGATAAACACCTCCCAGCTTTTGATCAGAAAATATGAACTGAACCTGTCCCTCACTGGAGGAGCCTGCTCGCTCCCTTGTTTGGAGATAAATAAGAAGGAAAAGGGGGAATTGGAGAGAAGTTGTTTTGAAAGCAGGAGCTTTCTATTCCAAAATGATAAACAGGAAAAGGGGAAAAGATCAGTGTCAAAATTCATTGGGGGGGAAAGAAAAATATGGAAATGAGTAAAAATGAATGTGTGTCTTTCTCTGGAGATGTTTCTCTGTTTTCCTGCAGCCTTATTAATCAGCCTGTTCCTGTCTCTGCTGTTACAAGAGGAAAGGGAGAGCAGGAACCCGGGGCACCAGACTGTGAGAGTGAGGCCACAGGACACCCTGCACATGTATTTACAGCATTAATATTGCTGTTCTTTGATTCTGGCTTTAATCAACCTCCTTTTCTCCTAATGAGCTGCTCAGTGAGGTGTTTGCCTCTTGCAGGGAAGTGTTGTGTTCTCTTTGTCTTTCTTTGTGGAACCACCCCTTACTGAGAGAATCCTTCAATCTCAATTGAGAGAATCTCAATCCCAGCTCAGTTGATGCACCCAGGAAGGTTTTTGCTGACCACAGAGGATGTGCCAGGGGGAGGAACTCTTTGAGAAACAGTTAATTAGTGCAATCACCTCAGTGAGGGATGTGAAATCTCAGGGCAGGGTGGGCTATGTGGCCTCCTCTCCATCCCTGCAGCCCCAGCAGAGCCACCAGGCTCTGATGGCACCGAATTCCCTGCTGCTCTCTCGTCCATCTTCTGTCCTGCATTTGATGTCAGGCTCCACGTTTTCAGGGTCAGCTCCTCTGCCTGCCTCTCCACATGGAAATGCTTCAGTGAGGCATGGAACAAACCCATAATGGCTCCGGTGTGGGGCTGGCTCTGTGGGAAGCACTAATGAAACGCCAGGCAGAAGGCCCCTGATGTTCATTAAACCCAGGGAATGCCCTGCAGCTCAGCTGCAATTCCAGCTCTAAAATTAAAGTGCAAACACAAGGAGGGGTATCCAGGCATTGGCAAAGGTATCTCCAGACAGCCTGGCCTGTGTCCAGGAGTGCCACCAAAACAAAGGAGGATCTGGGATGAAGGAAGCTTTAATTGCTGGAAAATCCATAGGTGAAATGTTTGCCTCTTCAAATCCTGCTCCAGACTCCTCAAAGGAAATGATGGAGAGCTTGTTTTGAAGGATAAAATGGGCAGAATAAATTCAAGTTGATCCAAGGATTTACTTAGGATGCTGTCTTTGGTCCACCTTGGGTCGTCTCTGGTTTGGAGCCAGCTCCATGGTTTCACTGCAGGCTAATACAGACTGAGGGCTGTGCAGGGCTGTGTCACCCAACAGCAGCTTTCCTGTGGCACCTGAAACCTTCTCCTACACTGCTCAGTCATTCCCTCAAGTTCTGGAATCAGATCCGTGCTAGATCCATGCTCGTTCTGGGCTGAGATCCATCTGAGCTGCCCTCAGGTGTGACTCAGAGCTCCAGCAGGGCAATGCACTCTGCACTGTCCCCACACAGGTGTCCCCTCCTCCTCCTGCTGCTGCCCCTCCTCTGTGCTCTCTTACAGACTCAGGTCTGCTCTCCTGGGCTCTTAACACAATTATCTTGTCTGGGAAGAAGAAACCTTCCCCCATCGTATGTTTGATGTATTTTGGACTGTTTGGGTTCTGCCTTTCATCCCAATCTCATTTCATTCGCTTTTACCTTTTCAGGAACGAATATCTCATTTATCTCCATCTCCTCTTTTACTCATTATTTCTTTTTCTGTACCTCCTTTTATCCCATTCCTCACTTCTCTTGCTGTTTACCAGCCCCTCCCCACCTCCTTTTCTATATATCTTACAGGGTTGCTTTACCTTAGCTTTGCAGTTTAGTGGATTAATTTTATTAGTTTCTTTTGTGTGTGTCTAATTGACATGCAGTTTCAAACTCTATTTCATTTCAGCAGTGCTGACCTTTATCCCCTTGCAGGCAGAGGGTTCTTTTCTCCAGCTAATACCTTCACTACCTTGCTGAAAACAAAAATGCAGCACAATTTGCTCAGGGGTGTGGGGAGTTTAGGACAGCAGCAGGAATCACCCAGCAATTGGACTGGAGAACAGAGCTGCCTTTTCTTTTCCTACCCCCATCTAACCATCAATGAGGCAGCTTAAAGGAGTTCATTTTTCTCCCCATTTTATTTCTGACAAAATCTCTTTCCTCCTCTGGGATTGTCATTACCACAGAAGGAACAAAGCACTGTATGGGAACACCTGAGCCTGGCCCTGGTGCTATGAGCTGTCTCTGACAACAGCAAGAGAAATTTGTTTCCAAGGAAAGTGCAAAACCTTCCTAAATGAGGCTTTGGGGAGATTCCTTCTTCCCTTGCCTGGAGGGCCTGGGTTCCTTCTCCAGCACAAAACTTTCTCCCTTCCAGAAAACCCCAGGAAGCTGCAGTTCCTGTGCCCATCACCATCACCTCAAGCCTCTCTGGGGATTCACAGAACTGAAATCCAAGTGGAAATTCCCTGCTTGGCTTTGCTGTCCCTCTGGTCAGAAGGAAGTGGCACCAACCAGGAAGGTGGGACAATGCTCCTCTTTTTTCACAGCCCTTCTAAAAGACCTGAAATGGAACCTTTTGGATGGAAAAACCTTTCAGAGCCCTTTGGCTCTCCCTGACACTGACGCTGTTTCAGAGCAGGTCTCACTTTCCCAGGTGCTGTCCCTGCTCGGAGACAACACATTTCTCTCTCCTCCTTATTTCCTCACCCAGCAGAGCAGAAATGGCAGCCTTTTTTTTATAAGATGTTTTCATTATAATTTTAATGGGCTAATTTCTTTCCCTGAATTGCCATAATTCAGATTTAATGAAACATGTCTTATAAAATTAAAAAAAAAAAAAAAACCAAAACAATAATAAAGTGGAACGCCCCATTAAGCTGAAGAACAAGGAAATAACATATGTAGAGATCTGATCACTCTGACCCTGCCATCCCAGCGATGGCAGCAGCAGGCAGGCATGTGCTCTACATCCCCTCGGGTGGCTGTACTTCTCACTTGGAGAAAATAGATAACAAAATAATAATAATAAATAAATGGATTTTTGAGGGGAGCTGCTGCCTCCTCCCATCTCGCCTCTGCCCGAGTTCACATCCAGTGCTTTTAGTCATCAGTCATTTCTAGGTAAGGGCATCATCTAAATGATCTTTTCTTTCTGTCTCCTGTGGCTCCTGCTCTGAGATCACGTTCCTGTGCTCCAGGAAAATGGGGATTTCCATCTCCAGCTGTGTCAAGAGGGGCTGGTCCTGCTGCCTGCAGTGCTCCATCCTGAGGGCTGCTCAGTGGAGATACACATCAGTCCCTGAGGAAGGAGAGGACCCCAAAAGGGATTTTAGACAGATCTTCCTCGTTTCTTCTTGACATCCACTAAGAATCATAACATCACGGGATTCTTAAGCCCTCTAAGATCATCGAGTGCATCCTTTGACCAAACACCACCACATAAACCACAGCACTGAGTGCACATCCAGTCATTTCTTAAACCCAGAATCATAGATCTTGTGGGTTTGGCCTCCTTCAGATCTATGTACACAGAGAGAGGTGATCTTTAAGGCCTCTGATGATCTCTTCTGGGTCCCATTACCCAGGGGCTCAGTGTGACACGAGTGAGGAATGTTTATGGAATGTCTCCCAGGTGTCTCTGCACCAGCATGGAAAAATCACGGCACTCCCAGCTGCTGTCTCCCAGTACAATGTCTTCTTTTGGAGAATTCCTCCCTGAAAATGCTGACCTCCAGCCACGAGCAAAAGCAATCAAGGGATGGAGTTTTTTGTGATGCTGAGTCAACAGGCGAGATTAATACTCCCCTTTCATCTCACGACCCTTCATCTCTGTGTTTCAAATCAGGCACCGTGGAAAATATCGCTCTGAGCATGCTCCCTGTGGAAAAACTAGCAAAGGAAAAAAAGCTGTTTGCAAGCAGCAGCTCAGGGAGAGTCACTCAGTCCCCTCTGTCCTCTGCAGCTGTCTGGGTGGTCGGGCCAGGAGTTCCATCCCAGAGCAGGGATGGCCTGGCTGACAGAGATCCAGCTCTGCTCATCACCTCCTCTGCTTCAAAGGCAATCTCTTTGCTGCTGACAAAATCAAAACATGGGAAAATCATAATGAAGGGGAGAAGGGATGTTTTCAGATTTCAACCAAATCAGGCCCTCAGGGGGCAGGAAGTGAACAGAAAGAAACCTCCTGCTTTCTGTGCAGTTCCTGCATCTGGAAGCTGAGTTCAGCTGCTTGGGGAAGGGAGGTAGTTGTGAGACTCTCCAGAGGGTGTCCCAGCCACAGATGTAGGCTGGAACTCCTTTTCTTCAGCCACTGGAAAGCTTCCATCACCCCATGAGTGCCTATTATCCATGGAGAGAGAGGTGCCTTAATGCACAACCACTTCCAGCCTGTGGATGCTGGAAAACAACATGGTTTGGCCCTACAGATTTCTGAGATATGGGAGCAAGCAAAATCCAAAGAGATTAACTGGAGATTTCTTTAAAAATAAATCCAAGAAAGGGAGAAGTAATATTTATCCAAGCTTTAACAAAGCAGTTATTGCTGAGTAATTACATCTCAGGAACTTATTTACAGGAGAGGGAGGTTGTGGAAGTTCACTTTACTTGTCTTGGTTAATTAGGTCCTGCTCCTTGGGATGAGCTAATTGGACATTCAGTGAGATAACAAAATAAATGCCGCGTCATATAAAGAGTTAATTAAAAATAAAGAAATGTTCACCCTTCTGGAGGCCCAGAGCTGGAGTTGATGCAATATTTGGGATGCAATGATTTTCTGTGGAGAAACACGGCTTGGCACAAGTGTGACTTGGCATAAATGTTTGTGGGAGCACAGCTATTTGGATGGAAATTTTGCCTGGAAGATTTATGAGGTCAGGGAAAGGGAAAGAAGAACGCAAGGCTGTTACCTGGGCTGCAGGATGCTGCTTTTCAAACACTGCTTTAGGAGATGGCAGCACTCCCACTGTAAATTAAGACCTTGAATAGCAAAAATGTTTTCACCCCAGGTGCTGCTGGTTCCTCTGTCCTTCGCAGCCAGGAGAGGGGAGTGTGATTTAAACATCATTGCTTTGTGTCCAGGAACAGATGGGTTGGCCATGCAAGGTTGCAAGGTCGGCAATATGGTGACTGCTGACTCTCCTGTTTTGCATTATGAATGCCACGGAAAGCCTGCAGGAAGCTGCTCAGCCAGCCTGTGTGGAAGAATGTAATTCCTGGACAAATGAAGTAGGACAAAGTCTTGTAAATCCACAGAGAAATGAGTGTATGACTTGTGTCTGATTGGAAGAGAGAGAAGTCGCTGATGTATAGGCCTCACCATGGGAATTGTAGGAGAGAAATCCATCATTGGAAAGGTTTTTGTCCTTCTGCTTATTCTTCTTGAGGGCTGAATGAACTCTGGGAGGGACAGCAGCAGTGCTGGAGCTGGGCACTGCTCCCCTGGGAGACACCCAGTGCTTCTGGTGAGGGGCAGAACAGGACTTGCACCTTGTGCAGAGCTGGGCAAATCCTGCTGGGCACATCTGCTGGCCAAGGAGTTCCTGGGTGACAGCTTTGGCCTCACTGTGGACATGGAGCTGGGTCATTCCTTGGAGCTGGGTCATTCCTTGGGGATGGATCATTCCTTGGAGATGGATCATTCCTTGGAGCTGGGTCATTCCTTGGGGATGGATCATTCCTTGGGGATGGATCATTCCTTGGAGCTGGGTCATTCCTTGAGGATGGATCATTCCTTGGAGCTGGGTCATTCCAAGGCAGTTCTCATTTCCTCTCGGCAGGAGCCCCTGTTCCCTGCTGGAGCAGGGCTCTCTTGAAGGTGTTTGTTTCCTGGTGCTAATTCATCAGCTCTGAAGTTATTGTAATGGGCATATTCCTGCATTTCTGGCACCATCTGCTCCTCTCTCTGGTTATTGATGCAAGGAGGGATTAAGAGAAACTCTTTTCCCTCTTTCAGCAGGAAGGGAGTTATTAGTGCTTCAAACACACATACTGAGTCTGTTCTGTGTGCCCAGCAGCAGCTGGCATTTCCTCTCTGCCTTTCCCTCTGCGAATTGGGGGAGGAAATCTAATTGGTGAGTGGAGATCCAGGGCTGGGAGCTGTGCTGGGAGTTGCTGTTCGCTTCTGTTTTCCCAGGAGGTTGTTGGATGTCCCAGACCTGAGGCTTTATGCAGGTTCTGTGGTCAGCAGAGCTGGGCCTGGCTCAGCAGTCCTTGCTGGGAATGTCCTGGGAGCCACATTTGGATGGATGGAGCAGAGAGGGGAGACAGAGAACTCTCCAAGTTCACATCCACCCTTTGTGGAAAGCAGTTGCCATCCCCTGTGTGATTGTTATTCCATCCCACACGGAGAAGGTCAGGCACAGCCATGAGAGGGAGGCTGGGACTGAGATCTCAGCCCGGCCAAGGAGTGCTCGGAATCCCAACGAGTTCCAGCAAGGGGGAGATGCCATCAATAAAACATCCTCTGTGGCAAATTAAAGGGAGCAACAACAGGTACCACAAAAAGGTCAAATGAGGGAACCATCTCCAAAATCTCACCCTCAGCTTTGGTCCTGATTTTTTATCCACACAACCTGATCACCCAAAGTGTAGAAAGGTGGGAAACAAGACTGACTAGATGTTTAAAAAGCTGCATCAAAATTCCCTGCCAGCTCTACTCTGAGTGGGTTTGTTTCTTTTGTGCATGTCAAGACATTCCTTGGCTTCATTAAGTCCACATGGATAGAATTCCTGACACGAGAATATAGTATGGAACAGGTATGACATGACACCTGGTCTGGGAGAGACCTGCACATGTCCTGGGATGGACTGGGACTCTGCAATGAGGTACATCCCATAATACTCACATATGGGGGGAATGTCTCCAGCTCTCCAAGTGTTGGGAAAAAGTCTCATGGGCATTTCCCCTCTGTAGGGTGCTCTGCAGTCCATGTGGGTCCATGTCGGCCTAATTCTCTGAGGCAGTGATGAGAAAATCCAAGGAAGATTTTGGGGAAGTTGTCCTTGAAAGAGAACAGAGTCCTTGGCTGCAGCAGGTCATGGACAACTACACTTGGAGGCTGAGTGCCACTGGACAATTTGGATGAGTTTCCTGGGGGGTTTGTGCTGTTCTGTACTTCCACCTCTGTGGTGGAGCAGTCAGCTCAGGAAGTCACTGTGTCAGGGTTGTTAAACCCCCAAAGTCCAGCATGGAAGGGAAGTAGCAGGAATCATTGCAGATGCAGGGCTGGACTCAGCATTCAGTCTGGAGGACTTTGGGGTAATAGGAAATGCAGGGCTGGCTGGGGCTTGTTTAACATTCACAGCCTGGCTGGGGGTTCCTGGCACACGTGTTTGCTGAAAGGTCAGTGCACAATCTCACAGCTTCTCCACACATTTTCCATGGGCCTGGAGTGAGCAGTGGTGCTCACCCACCTGTGGCAAGCAGAGAAACCATTCACCAACAGAAGCAGTTAAAAGAAATACTCTGAGCTGCTTGGACTAAACGCAGGCAGCAGAGGTGTGTTCAAAGCTGCTGCCTCTGGTTTGAAGCTGGCTCTTCCTTGAGGGGTCAGCAGGCAATGGAAGAAAGATAACATCTGAGTGCTGGGAGTGTGTGTCCAGTGATGCTCAGTTAGGGAAAAGAGGAGAAAAGAGGGGAAGAGAGGCCTGGAGGAAAGGAGAGGGAGAGGGAGAGGGAGAGGGAGAGGGAGAGGGAGAGGGAGAGGGAGAAGGAGAGGAGAGGAGATCCATCTGCTCACACACCCTGGATGCTCTGGAGAGAAAAGTGGGCACTTTGATTCATGTGCCCAGCTGCTGGTGCCCACTTAAGAGGAGAGACATCACTTTCCTGTCTGTGCTAGCAGGGCCAGCAGTGCTTTTGAGACTCCCAAGGTGACTTGAGCAGGGTAAGCATGAAGTCTGTATTTAGCCTGATAACTCCCATCCACCTGGGAGGAGAGATGGATTGGAGCAAAGGGACAAGAAGATGTCACAGATGGAAAGTCCTTCTATTCCTTTATGAACTGTGTCCTGCAGCAGGAATAGATGGTGTGACAGAGCACTATGAGACAAAAAGGTGGAGAGCTGGAGAGCACTCAGCCAGTGGTGAGCAGTGTGAGGGCAGCTGGACACCATGTCCTTGTGCTGGATGGCCTGTCCCTGGCAGAGCCAGCTCTGTGTGTGGTGCACATCCAGCCCAACAGCTCAGCCTGGCTGCTGACTGCTCTCCCTGCCTGTGCTGCTGGCCTTCCCAACATCCCTGTGAGGCCAGACTGCCTTGTTCTGTGGGGTTTTTGGCAGGTATGGGGAGGATGGGTCACTCTGGGCTGAGCTCCTGTCCCTGAGGTGAGGAACAGGCTCAGCCTGAGCCAGAGATGAGCAGAAATCTCAGAGCTGGCTTTGCCACAGTGGGGTAAATCAGCTGCCTCATGGAAAGAAGATGAGCTGAACTCCAGCACTTGCCACATTCTGTATGGCCATGGGGTGTCTGGAGCTCAGTTTTGACCTTTAAAACCCTACTGAGATTCCTCTGGACTCTGCTAGAAACCTCATCCCAACAGTCCCCTCTGAGCCCCCAGCAGCAGGGTCACCCCTGAACTCCCCAGCAGTGACCTGAGAGTCCATCCTCACCAGTGTGACCAGTATGACCAGTGTGACCAGTGCTAATTGGGCTGGTGGCTGCAGCTCCCTCAGCCCATCCTCACCAGTGTGACCAGTGTGACCAGTGCTACCTGGGCTGATGGCCACGGCTTCCTCAGCCCACCCTGTCACCCCCTGGCACTGGGACCCTGCAGTGGCACTGAGCTGTGGCTCAGCCTGAGCAGGCTGTGCTCACGGGTACAAGCTCAGGACAGGATTATTTAGGAGCAGCAGAGCTCTGTAACCTCTGGATGTCTGCTGTGAGTCGGGCAAAGCTGAGCTGAGGCTGGGAGCGACACTGCCAGCAGGACCCAAGTGTGAGAGTTATTCCTCCCCAATAATCATCAGTGTGATTTCCTCTGCCTGACAAGGTGCTCGGGAGCTCTGGGGAAGGCTGCTCCCGAGATGCCTCCCTGGTTCCTACAGCTGCAGACAGCACAGATCCACCAAAATCGGTGTCAGAAACTGCTCAGCTCCGTGCTGCCCGTGGGGCTGGGCACTGCTCCCAGGAGCTGAGCCATCCCTAATTCCTCTCTGTCTAAAAGAGGCATCACTGCTCGCTTGTCTCAGGCAGCTCAGAGTGAGATTCTCATTTAAAATTTCCTCCAAGTGAAGATTACAAACAGCCACATAATGAAGCGCATGAGGGAAAGAGATATTTTCCCCCTGATTTTGACCTAGCAGCCTCCCAGTTTCGAAATGTTATCAAAACACTGAAATTTGAGAAAAATTGCATCGGATGGAGATTTTTGAATCCACGCTGATTTCGCCAAATTATTCTTTTCAAAGTGGGGTAGAAAAGAAACATCAGGAAAAAAAAAAATCAAAGCCTCTGATATTTGAGGAGTAAAACGTTTCCTTTCATCAGCTTGGAACAACTTATTTAAAAGCCTGCTAGATTCCAATTTTTAAAAATACACTCAGATCTTGAAATACATCACTGAAAATAATAATTCATTTAATTCTGGGTCAAAGAAATGTCTCAGAAAACACAGAGGCAAAGTGGGTTAATTTTATTAGGGAAAAATCTGAGTCCAGCTCCATGGGTGTGCCTCTGGAATGACATTTTTCCCTCAGCTTGGAGCATCCTTGGCTCATGAACAGCAGCCAGTGAGGAGACACAGCCCCAGGTGAGGCTGTCAGTGAGCTGAAATGGGTGGTTTCATTTACAGAAATAGCTTCAGATCAATTGTTCTGCTCCTCAGCTAATTCCTGATCGGCAGCGCTGGGCTCAGGAAAGCCCAGAATCCGTGATGAATTCCAGTAATCACATTGTGGTTGGCAGCAGCACCCATAGTGACACTGGACACCAAATATCAGCTCCCATTTAATGTTCCCAGAGCCTGGAACAGCTCTTTGGTGGCCAAAAAACATCCCCTGCCCCTGGGCACGCAGAGCCGGGTCTGTTTCCGCAGCACTTTGGAAGAAAAGATCAATTTCCAAGGGATGGTGTATCCTGGGAAGCAGCCAAGAGGCTTCTTCTAACTGTGATTGCTTTTGACACTCATAATGAAACAAAATTCAGATCACTGCAATAAATTTCCAAACTGTGAGTCTTAAAAAAAAATAAAAAAATAAAAAAAAGCTTAGCATTTCCCACAAGGCCCTACAGATTCAATCTGCATAAGTTCCAAAATAAGTGTATTTTCTACCTTAAACTAATACTTGGCAGCAACTTCCAATTGGCTCATTTAATTAAGTTGGTGTGCAGATCCCATTTTAATGTATTTAGTGCCGTTAAAATGACAGGCATACTGATCAAAGGGATTGTATTTTATTATTTTTATGTTTTTTTTTAATTTAGGCTCAGATTTCTTCTCCTCACAGTGTCTGCTCCTCCAAGCACACGTCTTCAGGATGTGATGCAGCTGAGTGCCCAAAACCAGCCCTGAGAAGGGAGCAGGGCATGAAATGAGGGAGTAAAATTAATGCCAATTAATTAGGGCACAAGGGTGTGCTGGATCAAGGTGGAGTGGCATGGGATGACACCTCCTTAATCTCAGAATCATGGAACCACAGGATGGGCTGGGATGGAAGGAAATTTGAAGCTCATCTCATTCCATCCCTTTTCCACAGGGGGGATCCCCTTTCCAGTAGCCTCTTGTCCCTTTGTGGTCACCAGAAACTGATGCCTTGGAGTGGCTACCTGAAACAGAGGCTAGACAAGATTAAGAGAATAAAAGTGGGTATTTATTAAATATTCAATTAAAAATTCAATAGGTACACCTTGGGCAGTCAGAAACCTCCCAGAGCGGCTACACCCAAGCTGGACAATTGTCACGAGTTTTTCACACAATTAGAGGTTTGGTCCATTTACATATCAGGGGTTAATCCTTCAATTACAGTTTCAAGAAATTAAGTCATTTAGTCCAAATTTGCCACCTCCCCCCAGTTCACTGTTGTTGATATTTTTCGGGGCTTGAGACAGAAAGGTATCCTTGATTCTCAGGCATGGAGAGGAATTGTTTTGTCTGAATAAAATGGGAGAACAGCAGCTGACAGGCCATGGAGTTTTAGAGTTATACACCAAAGCAGCACAAGATCTGAAAAATATAAAAGCTAAATCCTAAGGCAGCACAGGGACACTTTCCACTATCCCAGGTTGTTCCAAACCCCATCCAGTCTGGCCTTGGACACTTCCAGGGGTGGGGCAGCCACAGCTTCTCTGGGCTCCCTGTGCCAGGGCCTCCCCATGAACCTCCTCTTGTGCCCAGCAGGAAAAATGAGGATTTTTTGCAGTTTGGAGAGTATTGGTGAAAAGTGAGACAGTTCCTCAAGGCTGTGGACAGGCAGGAGGCTTTTCCCAAAGGAAAGGAGGGATTTCAATCCACTTTGTGTGCACATGGCTCTGCCTGGCACACCCGATGCGCCCAAAGTTTTAGAACACACTTGTTTTCAAGCAAATTTGAAAAAGGGCTGAGGAGCTCAGAGGTGTGAAATTCCCACGTGTTTGGTGAAAATGGGCAGCAGAGAAAGGGAAAGGTTGAGGAAAAGGAGCTTTTGGAGTGAAGGCCCATTGTTAGACCCTGGGAAATCTGAGCCCAGGATCACAGCTTGTCCTGCCCATCAAGTGATTTTTCTGTGTCCCTGCCTTTCCTGAGGCTCCTCCAGCCTTCCCAGTTGCCCTGAGTGGTCCCACATGGTGGGTTGGGCAGTGCTGGGTGCTGGCAGAACAAGGAACAGCCAAAAGGCAAAGCTGTCTCTGGGCAGACAGGGAAGAAGGAGCTGGGCTGGGCAGATTTAAAGCTCAGGTACTGCTGAAATCCTCAGCATTGGGCTGTTGGGAGAAATCACCTGACTGAGCTGGCAGGCACTGGCTCTGTGTGCTCCGAGGGCATGGAATGGGAGAGGGATTGCACAGAGCATCCTGAGTGCCTGAGATGCTTGAGATGGTCCTGCTGTAACTCATCCTGCAGAGCTCCTCCCTGAAGTGGTTAAAAGGGGCCTGCTATGAGTAATTGCAGTTGTCAGTAATTGGGGAGAGAATTCCATGGTAGCTTCTGGGATCTGCTGATGGAGCTTCTCCTGGCGCCAGCAACTCTGGTCTGATCTCACAAATACAGAGATATTTTTACAAAAAATGTCTGAGAGGAGGAATAGATGTGTTGTGTTACCAGTTCTTTCTCTCATACTTTGTGTTGGAGCATCTTTTGATTTTCCTGTGATTACCTGAACCAATTTTCAGTTATTTTCCCCCACCTGTGGTCCATTTGCTTCAATCCTCTGTCCTTACACAGAGGAGATTTTTTTCCCTCTCTTTGCTTTAAGCCTTGAAGTTAATTCCTCCCTCTTTCTCCCTGTGAGGATTTTCTCTATGAAGCTTTTGTGGACGTGACAATTTTGTCTTTTCTGAGCACCACTTTGACATCACCTGAACCACAAAGCTCTCAGCTGCCCTTGCCAGTCCTGCTCTCCCTCAAATCCTGCCCAAGGTAGTGAATTAGCCACGACCCAGAAAGCCACAAAGACTTAGGATTGGGCTCAAATCATGTCTGTGCTTGATGGATCCTTCCCTAAACCCCCTGAAAACTCAGGATGCTCACGGCTGGCAGAACGGAAGGGATCTCACGGTTTATATTCTGCTTTCATTTGCAAGTGGCTTATAAAAGATTAATAAATGATTAATAGGCATTAAAGACACGAGGAGCATAATTTAGCAGGTGATTATAAGTATGTCAGAAGAAGGTATTACAGAATATTATGAGCAACCTATTGACTGTTTGGGCTTTTCAGTAATCTGTAAGCATTGATTAGTCATTCATTAAAACACCGATTAATAATTTCTGAACATTCTGTCACCCATTTTTGTGAACACTTGACAGAAAACGCAACCAGAAGTGGTACGTGTGAAAATGGTGCTTTTTTCCACAATCAACCCTAGGAGATTTTAGAGCCAGAGGTGCCAAAATTCAGCCCTGACTCTGCCAGCAGAGCTTTCCCTGTTCTCCAGGACAGCAGAAGTTACAGCAGGGCAGAATGAGGATCCCCATGGAGCTGCTGCTGGATGGCAGGAGGTGACTCCCAGTCTGGTTTGCACTTCCCAGAGCACTTTTATATTGAGAATAAACAAGTGAGAAAGAAGATTTTTTTTTTTTTCCCTTGTGATTCTAATCTTGTCCAGCTCTTGAGCTGTGAGTCGAGTCAGTGTTACCTGTGAACCCTCAGAGACAGAGGAAACATTTTCCAGGAGCAGCTTCCTCATCCCTGTCCCATCTGAGTGTCAAGTTTGTCCATTGGGGTTATTTGAGAGCAGTCAGGAGCTGCTTTTAATGAATCCCTCCCCGACTCACATGTTTTTCTTTTGAAAGTGCATTTCAAAAACTGGGTTTGGTCATTTGAGATGCTTTTTTTTTTTTCTTCTCTTGGTCTGAGTTTACATTTCTTTTCTAAAAAGAAGGAAACACAAACCCAGAAACGAGTGGTTTCTTTGCTGTCGTGAGGGAACAAATCAGAAACATGCAGGATTTGAGTGACAATCTCTGTTTGATGCTGTCACAGCCCTCATGTGGGGTCTGTTCCCCCCTGGATCTGCTCTCACTCCAGTCCCTGCTTTCCATTCTGCACTCTGGTTGAGGCTGTGCCCCTCTCAGACTGCTGACACCTCGTGTGCTGCCTTTCCTCACCTCCCCAGGGTCTGAACCCTCCACCTGGAGCACGTTTGGAACACAAAGAGTGTTCCCATGCTGGAGAGCTCAGGTTGGGCTGCCAGGCAAGGGGACATAAGGGACACAGGGCTCTGCATGGGACACAGCCACCCCAGGATCTGCTTCCTGGGATCAGCCTGCTCCTGATCTTGGCCACTGGCAGTGTTTTCCAGGTGCTGCAGCAGCAGGGATTTTTAAGGAGGGATGTGGAGGGGGCTTTACAGATTTGTTCACAGGATAAGCACAGGGGAAACTTTTCTCCCCGTGGTCTCTCCTGGCCCCTGACTAAAGGGAACCAGGCAGCCACGTGCTCCCCTTCCAGCCTGTATTTTGAGTGCTTTTCTCTGTTTGGGCTTTCGTGGGCCAATTACCAGCTCCATCCCCATGGAATGCTGCCCCTTTACAGTTCTCACTTAATCGATTTGGATGAAATCTCCCTGAAAATCCTGTCTCTCTTCTTGCTCTTTTTTTTCCCCTTAATGCAGCCTGCTCTAATACCTCACCAATCCTCCTTCAGATCCCTGCGTAGCCCATTAGTGTGTTTGTACTGTAAGATTTCCTTCCTTTCCCAGAATGCAGGAGAAATAATTTCACGGTGTTTTTCCATCTCTGAATATTGACAGAGATGCTGCTGAAAGGGACTCTCTGCTCCTGCTTGTACCTCTTCACACTTGAGCTCACACTCCTGTTATTCAGCACTTAACAGCTCTCCCCTTCCCAGGATGGGTGCTAATTGGCTAAAATTAAGAGCAGAGAGATGAAATATCTTTCACACCCCATATTCATGCCCCCATCCCAACTTCTCAACCTGCTGGTGTTCCAATTAATCCAGTTCAGCGCTCTAAATGGCTCCACATCACTCCCGACCCCCTCTGCAGGTTTCCAGGCTCTCAGAGAGATGCTTTAGCAGCTCCCTGTAGGTCTTGTTTATTTAAAACTTGCTAAATGTTGCCACTTCTTGCAGGTCTTGGGGTGAAGTGGTTTGATCCTTGCTCCTCTGTTTTGGTGCTCCTGTTCAGGGCTGGGTTAGTCACTCTTCTTGGAGGTCAATCCTCATCCTCCTGCTATTTCCAGGACATTCCCTGTCAGGAAACCTGGTCTGAAGCACAGTCCAAACTTGAAGCCTCTCCTGTAATTTCAGGGCTGTTCTTACCAGGCCCTGCAGGTGCTTCAGGGGCATCCAGAGATGTGGCTGGAGCTGAGCTGCTGGTCTGGCCTGTGTGGCTGGAAAAGCTTGGGGGAAACATCACAAGAAGAAACATCTTCCTGGCTCTTGATTCTTCAAACCTGGTGGGGATTGTGAGGTTTGTTGCCACCCCTTTGGCTCACAGCTGATCTCCCTTTGCAGCCCTTATCCCCCCAGCTTTCACTGTGAGCCTCTCCAGGATGGTTTTGCTGGTGAACTCTTGCTGGGTGAGCTCTGCATCTCAATTTCTCCCTCTCCCCCAGAAGGGCTGTAAGGAAATAATCCGTGTGCCGAATGTGATCGTGGAGGAAGGCAGCATTAGCTGCACTGAGGGATCTTTACTGAAGGTAGTAAAGAACCAGAACCAAAGATGATTTCTTGTCCTGACCCAGATTCCTCTGGGAACCATGTGCACACCCCATAGATTTTCAGTTCCCAACATTAAACAGGATGAAGAGCAGCAAGGATATATCCACTGCAGAGGATCAGCCATGGATCAGCCATGCCCTGTGTTTAGAGTCAGCCTGGAGAGAAACACCACCCAGCACCCTACACAGCTCTGTGCTGTCCCCATGCCAGCACAACTTTCTGAGAGACAGGAATCTTCCTCTGGTGCCCAAATATAACAGGGGAGGTATGTGGGAGTGTGCCCCAATTCTCTGCACAGCCCAGCTTGCTTCAGGCTCAGCTGAAAGCAGATCTCACCTTTTCCCAACCGTATTCCAAGTGGTTCATCCAGCAGGGAAGCCCATTCCTCACGCCCAATGATGGCATTGTCACCCAATGCTCCCTCTCTCATATTTCACTCCTTTTGTTCACCTGGGCTGCACTGGGAAGAGTTCCTCTCTAAGCCATGCTGCTGGAAAACCTTTTTTTCCCCTCTGTTGTGCAGTCAATAATCTACTAAAATCAGAACTATCCATTTGCCTTGTTCCTATCAGTCTAACTCTGTGCTGTTATTGAATCTCTCTGTCGAGCTCGCTGCTGGCTTTGATCTTTGTCGCCATAGCATCTGACTGTCACACAAATATATATGGAGGACGTGGTCTCCTTGGCTTGGGAGATTTATCTCTCTCTGTTGGGCTGGTCAGTAGAGGAGGGGAAAAAAAAAAGACAGCAGCAAGGAGAGAGACAGATGGTGTGAGATGCAGAGAAACTGAAAAGGCAGCTTGAGGATTGATAGGGGAGGAAAGGAGGAGGAGTGAGGGAGGGAAAAGCCTCTCAGGACTGATGGGCTTGGGAAGCCAGAAGGGCAGATGGAATGCCCTGCTCCAGCTTGGGAGCTGCAGAACTGGGCACAGCATGGTGCTGAGGGTCCTGCCCTTCCCTGAAGAGTTCGTTTAGAGGAAGGAGGAAAAGAGGAATTTCAGACACCATCAGACAAGTCTGAGGGGGCCGCTAATGAGATCACGTGGGGTCAGAGAAAGTGCCAGCGGTTTAAGGCAGCAGCTCCTTCCTGGGAAGCTGTTTAATCAAAAATACTGGATCTTGTCAGGAGCCAATGAAGCAGAGTTAAAATAGGCCCGTTATTATGTAAATCCCTTGCCAGCCTGCTGGGAGAAGACAGGCCTGAGCTGGGCCAGGCCATGCCTGCTGCTGTGCTCACTGACAAACACGAGGTGCTGCCATCACCCTGTCTCCAGAGCAGCCTCACTGCCCCTCATCCTCATCCTCATCCTCATGCTCACCATCATACTCACCCTCATCCTCATGCTCATCCCCATCCTCACCATCATGCTCATCTTCACCCTCATCCTCATGTTCACCCTCACCCTCATCCTCATGTTCACCCTCACCCTCATCCTCACCCTCCCCACAGGTGATCCCTCCCCTGGGCACCTCCAGCCCCTCTGCAGGCAGGCACTGAAGGGCCCTTTTGTCTCCCTTTTGTCTCCCTTTTGTCTCCCTGATCTCGTGTGGGATCTCTGAGGGATGAATGCTCTCCCAGCCCTGCTGGTGGTGAGGGGGAGGCTCTGCTAAGCCAGTTCCTGCCATCTGAGGGGGATTTGTCCTGCTGTGCCATCAGCAGCCCTGTTCTGCAGCAGGGCTTGAACCCAAAAGTTTATATCCCATAGGAGAAGTTCAGCCTCTGGGTTATTGCTACTCCCTCACTTCTCAGCATCTTTGCTTCTGACATGCTCTTACACTTCTTTTCTTCCTTGATTTTGGGAAAATACTCAGAAGTAGGTTTCCCTTTCCAAAACACTGAAGACTTGTTAGGTAATCTGTGGATCAGGAGCTTTTTAGGTTTAAGCTTTTTTTCAGTCTGTCACTTCTCAGGCCCTGCCATCCTATGGAAAAGCAGCACGAACACAATTAGCAGCCACATCTCAGCCTTTGTCACTTGTGCCAAGTCCCAGTGCTTGGCTGAGTTGCTGAGATAAGGTGTTGGCAGCTCAGGTGGTGAGATTCAGCCTCTAAGAAATCTCAGCACAGAGCATCCACAGCAGGGATGAGAGACAGCAGCATGAGAAGGATGGAAATGACAGGGAAACCCAGGCAGGCTGAGCTGCAGTGCTTTTTATCCAGTTCCAGGTTCCAAAACTATTCCAACAGAATTTCCAAACCACTCCTGATCCTTTTACATCCCCTGTAAAAGACAGAGCCACAGTCCTAGTGGCTTTTACCAGACTGGGTTGGGGAGAGGGTACCAACATTTTCTCAGCAGATGCCAAGAACCTCCTAATAAAAATCCACATCAGATCTTACCCAGGTGAAATCCCACTAATCCAAGCAGAGGTTTCACATCAGGTGGGATGGTTCCTGGCCTTAGTCTGCTCCCATGCAGAGCAGAGGGTGGATTTTGCCTCTGCCAGCAAGAAAGAGGTTAACACAGGCAGCAGGTTCTGAGCAGCTGGGAAGGATCAAGGAAAAGCTCTTTAGTAGAGGGCACTTAGAGAAGGAAACTGAGGAGCCTTTTTTTCCAAAGGATATAGCTTTGGGAAGTCTAGGAAATTAGGCAGGACAGGTTTCCAGAAACAAATTCTCAGCAGGGAGCAAACTGAACCAGTTTCTGAGGCAATGCCAATGCCAGAGTGAACAGAGGAGCTAAACTTGCATACAAATTCCGTGCGTGCCTTTCATTCCCTATCCGTGTCTCTGCCCCTGCCTGCCAATCGTGCTCCCAGTTAATAACTTGATCTGTGAGATGAGTGGTAGGAGGGGGGGAGCAGGGCACCGAGCTGGCAGAAAAGATCTCCATCATCTTCAGCAGAGCCTTGGAGGACTCACGAGGCAGAAGATGATCGGAAGGGTTCTGGGGATTAGAGAGGGGAAGAGTTGAGCCGTGCTGTGGCTGCAGAGACAGGCTGAGGGCACTGCAGGCACAGGGTCACAGCTCCCTTCCTCTGGGACACTGCACTCGGTCCTGCACACCTCCTCAGGAGAGGGGCACTGACAAACTTGGGAAGTTTAACAACATTATTGGAGCTACAGGGAGTTCAAAGGGTCTGATTGCAAGGAGAGATTCAAAGCATCTAATTATTTACAGCTTGGCAAAGTAACAACTACGAGGGACAGGATAAGTGTCTGCATATCGAGAGAGGATAAATACCACAGATGGGTAATATTAATGTGCAGTGACTCAAGGGAAAGTCTTAACAAGAGAAGTCTCTGTGGTTATCAGAAAATATTCTTACATCTGGTGCATTAGGCAGCAGTGTAGTTTACTGTGGAGAGGGGTGAAATCAGCTGGGAATTGTAGATCTGGGGAATTTGCAGCAGTGCAAAATATAACGAGGGAAACCATCCTGTGGTGGGCTGCAGGAGAACAAGGGCTGTGCATGTTCTCCTCCATTAATGTGTCAGTGTGAATCTTTTGCCACTTAGGCTCAATTTCAGTAACACATCTGTGTGACAGGGACTTGGCTTCGTGTCAGATTTTCTCTGGATGTCAAATAATTCCATGGATTTATGCCAATCAAGTGTTTGTTCCTGTTCCTTTAACTTCCACTACAGTCCCCGAGCAGATCCATCATTAAAATCACTCTATGCTCTCCCAAGCTGGGAAGTTCAATGGAAGCCCAAACCTTGACGTAGTGACACAGTTTAATGAATCCCAGGGCTAGGAATAGCTCAGGCTATTCTCCAAAGGTCTGGGTTCCCAAGGGGTGGAAAAACCTTCAAAGGGCACTCACATTCCCCTTGTCCCATGGCCCCCTGGCCCAGCCACACTGGTAATTGCAGGCACTTCGAGAGAGTGGCCAGAGCACTGTGATGTGGGGCCATTGGAAGGGCCAGGTCCTCTCTGTGCTGAGCCCTGAGATCCTTTAACAGCCTCTGTTATTCCAATTAAAAAAAAAAATTAAAAATCTCTGGGATATTTCAACTCCTGCAGCAGCACAGGTTGCCCTTAAAGGCAGGAGCCTCAGCGCTGGCAAAGATGTCACACTTAAAAAGAACAAAATAAAATAATAAAATGTTAAAATAAAAAAAAATTATAATAAATAAAGCAATAAATTAATAAAGGGGCAACCCTGTGGTGGCTTTCCAGCTCCCTTAAAGACGGCTTGGCAGCTGTGTGGAAAACAGCCGTGTGAGAGGCATGTGCTCCGTGGAGCAGAGCAGGGCTGCACACCAGAATTAGCACCAGCTGCTATCAAAGGCTCTGAACTCCAGGCTTTTATCTGCTTTGCATGGGAATTGGCAGCAGTGAATTCGGGTTTCCAGCCCTCAGCTGCAGCGTGAGGAGGCTGTGGCACGTTTTAAATTAATGGAGGGGTGGGGGGGGGATCAAATTAGGGCTTTATCAGCATAAAAGAACTTGAAATACAAAGTTAGACTCAAAGACTAAGGGGCTGATTCTAATTCATCAAATATCCCCACTGCTCACAGTCCCTAATGAAAACATGTGTAACAAGCCTGCAGGGTTAATTTTACAGGGGAAAAAAATTCCAATAAAGCTCCATGAGATTTTCACGTTAAATTAATGTAACGGATGCTTAAAAGCCTTTCTAATTAGGCATTGTTATTAACAGGAATGTCAGGTGAATGAAATCAACCCCTGAGCTGACATTTCACTCCCGTGAACTTCCGAGTTGGTGTTTAATCCCTCGCACGTGGCAGCTGCATTACAGCGGGGTCGTGGCTTTTCCAAATGTGTTCCTGAGCCACTCCAGTGTTTCCCGAGTGAGGATTTTGCCAAGCCAACCCTCCCTGCCACGAAGCATTCGCTGCTCTGTCAGCCTGCTGGAAAATGATGGAAATAAAGCAACTGAGAGGAAAAAAAAAAAAAAAAGGGGGGGGGGGGAACCCCAAACAAACAGGGAGAGAAGTGGTGACTTTGGGAGCTGAGATGAGCAGCTGTGTGATTCTTTTTGTGGAGACGTGTCCTCGAGGGACTGCCACAAGACGTCAGCTGTGCTGCCTTGTGGTGGGTGGAATCTGTCTGGCTTCAGCTGGATGTGTCTTCCAGAGGAAACAAGATCGCAGCTAAACGCGGATCAACACACTTCCACGGGAGCTGGGGCTTCTCTTGGAACAGCACACACCCACACGGGTGTCACAGGGATGCAGAGGCAAAATTACCACCCTCCTGTGCCAGTGCAGCTGCTGGAATGATGAATCTGGCAGCCACAAATCTTTCAGGCATGGGAAGTGCTGTGTGCTTCAATGCAGGGTCCAGAGACCTCGTGGCACAGCAGGCAAAGAGCCAAATTAGATTGGAAAGCGTTAGGATGAAGGGGAGAAAGGCATTTTTATTTCATTAGGAAGGGAAGCTGTGGCAAACAGCTCACCTCAAATCATCCCTCCCTCCTGGCATCGCTGGTGGAAGCAGGAGTCTGCTCAGGCTCTGGCAGCCCCTGACCTCGTGTCTGGTTCACAAGGCTGTTCCTCCTCTCAGATCTCTGGGTGTGCAGTCAGGGAGAACTGGAGGTGTCTTCAGTTCTGTGGGACACCTGCTCCACACATCCCTGCTCACTCAGACCCCTCACAGCCGATCTTAGCAGCAGATGAGCATTCCTGAGCAGGTTTTTGTCCTTTCTCCCCAGCTCTGCACACCCAGCATTGTGAGAGATCCCGGCAAGTTTCCATTCCTCTGTCTCAGCTGCAGCCACACTCTGCTTGTCCCCTTCCTCCAGCTCTCCCCACACAGGAGCTGGGTACAGCTGATGCTTTGCTCAACTCTAATTGTTCATGGGAATCTCACACTGGCCACAGGAACCTTTGGGATTTCACTGCCTTTTCCACCTTCCCATTTTTGCAGGCTGCCCACAGTGGTCAGCTTTTTCTTGTCTCTCTTCATTCCTGTTTCACCACCACCAGAGCCATCCCAATATTTTTGTTCCAGCTCACTTGTGGCCCTTACCCTCTGGAGATGTGTTTCCACGTCTCCCATCTGCATCTCACACAAGCTTTTTTCCCTCCCCCCGCCCCCAGCACTTGTTTGGAGCTAAATATTCTCTGAGGAAAAGATAACAGTTGTTTCTCTTCAGTGTTTGGGCCTTAATTTCTCTCCTCATCAGAATCCTTTTAATTAATGCCTACAGGAATTTAATCTGTCTGCCTTGTTGATACCTCTGGCTGTCAGGTGCTGAAAGAAATGTTGAGAATCTTATCGGTGCACAAACATGCGTTTCAGCTGCTCTGTTCTCCAGTGTTTGCCTAATGGCTTCTTTTAAGATTTTAGCCCTTACTTCTTATCTCCTTCCATAGCCAGTTCATTGATAAATTAAGGAATGCTGGGACAGGCCACTTCCATTTCCTTTGGCTTGAGTTACGGATAAATTAAGCTGAGTAAAGAGCACACCCTGCTCCTGGAGCCTCTTCCCTCATATTCCCAGGACAGCTGCTCATCCACAGGTCAGCTCTCACACGAAGCTGAGCGTGTGACCAGAGGATTCCTGCTGTTTGTCTGCAAATTCCTGCAGGAATATCTGTGTCCTCCCAGGATGCTGGTGCCCATCAGCAGGAGCAGAGCTGGGCTGGGAGGATTCCATGGAGGATTCCATGGGATCTGGGAGAGGAGAATGCATGGACATGAATAACTGGTTTGTTCTTGGACAAAGCTGGAGCACGTTGGCAGGGACAGGAGGGAGGCACAAAAGCCTGATGAATTTTCCAGAGGAAGGAGGCAGATAAATCTGCCCTCAGGGAGGAGTCTGACAGGAAAACTCCAGATCACTTGTTTCTCTCTCATTGCCTCTCCATCTCCCATCTCCCTTTTCCTGCCCTGTGCACACCTCAGGGTCCTTTTGCACCTTCTCCCTGTCCCTTCCACTTCTTTTTCCCTCTGCCAGTCTCCTTTCAGCTCTTCTCCAGGAACTCCTGAGCCTGAAAGTGGAGCACGGAAGTGCCAGTGCTGGATGATTTGGTGTTGCTCAGGATTTTACCACACTCTGTGGCTTTTGAACAGCATCCCTGTCCATGTGCACTCCTCCCACAGGGAGCCAGGTGGGATCCAGGGATCTCTGAGCTGGTTTTGGCTTATCCTGGTGCTCCTGGTGGGCTGGCTAGGAGGAATATAAATGAATGCTGCAGCTGTTTCTCCAGGTACACACTGATTTACACCAGCTGACGATGTGGCCTGTGACTCCCACATCTTCACTGAGCCATTAGCACTGGAAAAGGCCTATTAATTTGGATATACTCCCCCTGGGGCACAAAGGCAGAAGAATTCCCTGCATAGTCCCGTCTACTTATTTTTCTCATTTCATTTTTTGATGAGGTCTGCACGAGGAGACTCTCCTCAGAGCCAGCTGCCTGCTTGCTATGCACGAGGTATTGCATTGCTCACAATTCGATTGCTTCCCTCACTGAAGGGCTCACACCTAATAAAGTTCATGGCCATTCTTAAACACAGCTTTGGAATAAGATACTGCTCTGTGCTGGGTCTAAAGGAAATTCAAGGCAAACATTTTACAGATCATCAGCACTGAAAATCTCCCCTGAGTAAGAAATAGTATTAGTTCCCCAAGTGGCCTCCTGCTCATGACTAACCATGGGTACACTGTTAAATCTCTTTCTGACAGAGGCTTCCAGCTGGAGAGATACAAAGATTTCTCCTCTCAGCTTCACAGGGGTGTCAGGAGAGCAAAATATGGGGAGCATTTAGATGAACCCAGCCTGAGTGTGCTGAACTTGGGCTGTGCTGGCTCTGGTGGTGCTGCTCACAACTTGCTGCACCTTGTGTGCAGGTGAGATGCTCAGAGAGAGGGGAAATGGCTCCTGTGAGATCAACCAGAGATCCAAACACAACAGGGAAGAGGCTGAGCCCCTCAGGATCAGCAGAGTCTGTCCCAGCCAGGCTGCTCCTCTTCAGGGAAGTTCTGACCCCTGGCAAAGGGGCACCTGGTATTTTTAGAGCACAGGAACCTGCAAGCAAAGGGGACAGACAATTAGTGACCTCAGCTTTCATTCACTTGCAGCCTGATGCAAAGGTTTGTGTGCTCCAAAGCAGATCTAATAAAAGCTGGCCCTGCTTTGTCTAAGCCTTATGCAGAGAGGCTCTCAGCCCTGGCTGCTACCTGTGCTCCAGAGAAAAGGGAGTCCATTAGCTCGGGGAGCAGCACATAGGCTGCCAGGTAACCCCTGCAGCAGGTCAGCACTGCAGCTCAGTCCATTTGCTAAGGCTTTGATCCACTTTTGGAGTCTTTGAGTTTGCTTGGAGCTGGGGAGTGTTGTTGCAGTGTCCCGCAAGGACGGAGAGAGCAGCCTGAGCAGGGGTTCTGCAGGCACAGCAGTGCCTTCCCTGGTGGTTTGGACATTATCTGCACATCTGCATGCTTTGAAGAGGCTCAGCTTGTGACCATGTCCCTGATAGGGGCTACATTTTTCTTTTCTTTTACATTTTTTCTTTTAGAGCAAGGTGAGAGAGACACAGATCTGAGAGAAACCTCAGCCTGGCAAGGCTCAGGATGAAACTCAGGACTGTCTCACTGCACTCCACATTTTCCAAGGGACCTTTTCAATCTGTCTATTTCTTTCAAAATGATTTTGACAAATTGGAGAAATGGTTTGGAAGAAATTAGATGCAATTTAATAGAGATAAGTACAGGATTTTCCATCTAGGCAGGCATAATGAACTGTTCTCATGCAGGATGCAGAAAGGCAATTTTGCAGGGGCTCTTTTTTTGATCAGGGAGTGTATGAGAGATGACAAGTTGCTGTGAAAAATGTCAAAGAGGAGCGTGTAGACAGAAGAAACCCCAGCAGGACATATAAAATGGAATTCCTGCTTTGCCCAGTGCTGTGGAGAGCTCAGCTGGTTGCTGGATCCAGTTTTGGGCACAACTCATCCAGAAAGTTGCAAAGCATTGGAAGAGAGTCCAGAGGACTGACTGAAGATTGACAGGCATGGGCTGAAAAGGAAAATTGAGTAAACTGGGATGGTTTAGTCCAAAGAAGATGAATTCAAGCAAGACTGGAATAGTTCTGAAATATGAAAAAGGCTGATGCAAACAGAATGGGAATAATCACTTTTCCCTGACCATGGAGCAGTCAGCTAGCACTGGGCAACTGTAGTTTTAATTAAACACTTAGAGGAGCCTTCCCAAAGGAAAAGAAAGCAAAATGTTGGACAGAAAGTGTCGGAATTGGCAGGGCCTGCATTGGAGCTGCAAGAGTGACCTAGAGAGACTACAGCTGAAAATGATCCAGCCACAGCAGCTCTGTCTGGGGACAGCAGGCTGGGCTGGGTGACTTCCTGAGGACCTTCCAGCCCTGGGATGCAGGAACCTCAGAGTGTCACCTCACAGCTTTGTGGCATCACTTTGGACTCACTCAGCATCCCAATTTTGCAACTGAGTTGGGTCATGAAGACACCACCACCACCACTTTGAAGCCTTGCTGCTCCTCCTGGACATCCCTGCCCAGCCTGTGAGCCCAGGAGAGTCTTCTTCATGTCCACAAAATGTCCAGGCCAAGAAAACATTGCCATAAATAACAGCAGCTGCTCTGACTCCATTTCCCCATCACTTGTGGTGCCAGCCCTGTTAGAAATTCTTGGTGCCAATCAGCAACTGTGAGAGGCTTCCCCCAGGCTCAGGTGGGAGCAATCCCATGGAGCCATCTCTGTGGCCATCAGCTTTTGTTTTGCACTGTGTGAGGAGGATTTTCTGAGCTACCTGTGCCATATTCCTGTAAGGCCTTGCAAGAGTGGTGTGAATTTAATGTCTGTATTAGCCCACAGTGAATAACCCAGAGCAGCCCTTGAAGGAACCGGGCTGGAGAACGTTGCTCCATCTGCTCCAAGCACAACCTTCCTGCATCTTTCCCTTAAATGCCTGCTTCCCCCTGTTTAACAGAACAAGTAATTAACGATGTTAATTTTAATCTCATTTGCTAATGAAGGCAGCCTAATTGCACAATAATTGGCAGCAGCCTTAGCAGAAAACAGAAAATAAACCCTGCATATGTAATTCACTTTAACTTCTTTGTGATTGCCTCTCCAATGGTTTTCCATCATCAATGGTGTCTTTGGGGGATTTTGCTAATAAAGAGAAGGATGGGACACAGGAGATGGTGCCACTGAGGGGAAGGAGCTGGAGTGACAGGCCAGTACCTGCTTTTCCCCAGCTGGGAATTCTAGATTTGGATTTCTAGATGTTCCAGAGAGCCAAGCTAGGGCTGGATTCAATCACCAGAGTTCCATGGACTGTGGTTTGGCTAAAAAGTCACCCAAAGGATCTCTTGGACTCCTCATCCTTGTCCCAGCTGCCTGTTCTCCTGCACACCTTCCCAAGGCTCCAAACAGCAACTTTCCAAGGAGATTTGTTCTGCTGAAGTGTTCTTTTGTCAAACGTACTTGTCTGATGTCCCTTTGGTCTGCACATCTCAAAATGTTTCTGAGTCCTTCACTGGTCATTCCTGAACACATCCAGGAATGGATCTGGATTTTTACAAAAAGGAGAACTCGGGCCCAAAGGGGATCAGCAGTTTCTCCTGGAGTTCCCAAGGCTAGAAAGGCTGGCATAACCAGGAGATGGGGGGGCAAGCCCCACTGTGTCCTCAGTTTGTGGCAATTCTTGGAGGTGCCCTTGACAATTAAGTGCTTTTTTTAATGATCTCATTGGACTGGCTCCATGTATTTGCTGCTCCTCTAAGGATTTCCATTCCCTTCTCTACCATCCACCACCTCCTTCCCCGGTTCCACCTCAGTTCATTTGCTGCATTGTCTTCCTCTAATTAGCTCCTTCCTGAGTTGTTTCTTTCATCTGTGCAATCGAATAACAGCTGAAGCAAACGTCAGAAGAGGGAGCGAGAGAAGGAGGCTCGTTTGACTGGAAACAGCTGTCATTGCATGGCCCAGAGGGGTGCTGGAGAATGGAGGAATGGGGGTTCTGTCCTTCCTCGCCCTTCCTGGCCAAGGTCTCGTTCTGGGGAGAGAGGGGGGACAGGAGACATTTGCTAAAGTGTTCACCAGTGGGCAACTTGGAGGAATTACACCGGCAGGAAATCCCAGCAGCTGCCTCCCAAAGGTTCCCTTGGTTCACATCTCTCCTAGCCTGCTGGCCTTTGAATTAAAACAGTCTAATTAGAGCAGCTCATTATAGTCAGTTGTCTCAGGCTGCTGAAGATGTGCAATGGAGGCTGATTCCTGAGCACCTTCACTAGGTCTGAACTCGGGTGATGCCAGTGGGATTTCTGGAAATCTCTGAGGGCAAAGGATGCTTTGTGGTCATTGTGGTGTCACCTGGGCTCGACAGTCCCCTCAGAAAAGATCCCTCAGGAGGGGTGTCACTGCCTCAGCCTGAACATGGATGATTCAGAGGAATTCCCTTGGCTTTGGGTCACCTTAATGATCAGATGTCACACTCTCCACCCTGGCTGTCTGGGTAACTACAGCATAGAGCCAGGAGGAGAAGCTGTGACTGGCTTCTGTTTCTTCAGAGCAAAGGCACAGTTTGTGCATTCCCTGCTCAGAAGGCCCAGGATGTTTCCTCCTCCCCAAACCTGCAGGAAATGATGAGTCAATCTCTCATCTTCTCCCACCAGTCCCTGCAGGATCTGCTCAGGCAGCTCTGCTGGCACCACTGTCCCCATCAGTGGGCACTGCTGCCCTGCCCCGTTCTGGGAGTGATTCCTGCCAGCCTGCCAAGCACAAGGAAACACCAAACTCCGAGTGCTGAGCTGATCCAACCCCTGCCCTCAGATCAACACTTCCTGCAGGAAGCCTGGGATTTGGGAAATCCACCACTGAGAGCTCCTGTGCTCAGCTTTGCGTTCTTCAACCGCTCCACCAGCAGCATCCCCCCACTCCCTCCTCATCCACGAGTCCCGGGATGGGCACAGCTCCAAAGGGGAGTGCAGGGGCTCCAGTTTTAGTGACGCTCAGCAGAGGTGGCAGCTGCCCAGCAGGCACTCCCACACAGTCCAAAACGCACAGGGGGCTGCAAATCCACCGGGAACGTGGAGCCCCTGGGAGCAGCAGGATCTGCTCCCTCGCTGACATTCACTCACAGCTGGGGACTGACATCTCCGGGGGAGGCCAAGCACGGGCAGCTTTGGCAGAAGCCAAAAACCCCCCAGGCCTGGTTTTTTTTTTTGTTTTTTTTTGTTTTTTTTTTCTCCAGGGTTTCTTCAGCACGGCAGCTTGCAGGCAGGACAGGAGGTGGAGACACAGCCTGGCACTGTTTGTCACTATCAGAAGGGGTCACTGCTGACAGATGTCCTCAGAGCTTTTAGAGCCCACAAAGCTGCTAAACACTAATTTTTTAAATGAAGTTGTCAACTGATCTGTGATTTGATTGTGCAATTGCAGCGTTCAGGATAAATCATGCAGAAAATCATCTAATTAAACTAATAAGGAGTCCAAGGCAGGAGATGTTCTCTGGTTGTTGCCTTGGTCACAGGGGGAGGAGGAAAGACCCTTTTGGACAATTTTTTTTGCTCAAGACAGGGAAGAAAATGAGACTAATGTGTAATTTCACCCAGACCTTCCTACAGTCTGGGATGCTGTGGTATCACAGATCTGTGCAGCTGGTGCAGAAACTTGGCTCCCCATCTCTCATCCCTGGGTATTTTCCTGGTGAGGCCAGGCTGGGGTGTGCATAAAGGCAGAGAACATTAATTTTGGGGCTTGCCTGCCCAGCTGCATGGTATTGACTGAGGAAATACAATCCTCTGCATTTTTTACCTTGCTCATTTTCTCGCTGTGCTTCCCATGCCAGGAATGTCTGAGCAGGAAGATGAAGGCTGGTTTGGATATCCTGGAAAAAAAAAGCCGTTTCTGATCCATCTCTGAAGAGGGATTTAGGCAGCAGCTAATTATCCCAGCCTGGGATTTGGGCAGGATGGCAGCTCTGACACTCGGACTCTGTAAAAATCAGGAGCTTCACTGGCAACAGCTGCTCAGGACCTTGGGTTTGTGCTGCACATGAGAAACAACCACACAGAGCCCTATGCCTGTCCTGCCCTCTCTGCCCTAGCTCAGGGCTCATCAGGACAAACCCCATTGCTGTCCCCAGCAGAGAAAAGCCCATTCCCAGGAGTGGGGGTTAATATTCCCAGTGCTGAGTGTCACCTCCTGAGACACCTGCAGTCCCCTGCAGTGACACCAGCTGTGTGTGGTGGGGTTTGAGCCTTCGAAAAATGCAAGGGGGATTCCAGGCAGCTCGGATCTGTTTCATTCCCAACCTGCCCTCTCCAGCTGTTGCATTTCCATAACTGCTGGAAAATACAGGGACACATCTGGAGGGGACCTCCAGACCTCTGGAGGTTCACCAGTCTTCCCAGATATTTTGTCCCTCTTTAAACTGCCTATTTGCTGGGTGTTAATTACTTTTGGGTTTTATTCTCTACCCTGCTGGGAGGGGCATTTTCAGAGCTGTGGGATGGACTGGCCCAGTTGGGGTTCAGCTCAGTGAGTGCAATGATTTTGTCTGAGGGGTAGACAGGAAAGGGAAAATGAAGCAGAGGCTTCAACAGCTTTTGCCAGCATTGCAGAAACCTGACTTTTGTTCTGAGGTAACACCTTTCCTCCAGTGCTGCTTTTGACAAACATATCATCAAATCCTTTGGGTTGGAGAAGACTTTTAAGATCACTGAGCCCAACCATTCCCCCAGCACTGAACCACATCCTCAAATGCCACATCCATGCATCTGTTCAATCCCTCCAGGGATGGCAACTCCACCACTGCCCTGGGCAGCTGTGCCAGGCCTTGACAACCCTTTTAGCGAGGA
This sequence comes from Certhia americana, assembly GCA_018697195.1. Taxonomy (NCBI): domain Eukaryota; kingdom Metazoa; phylum Chordata; class Aves; order Passeriformes; family Certhiidae; genus Certhia; species Certhia americana. The sequence goes on along the minus strand of JAGMWU010000020.1, from coordinate 5,685,073 downwards.
CATTTTCCTACAATCCAATCTAAATTTCCCCTGGTACAACTTGAGGCTGTGTCCTCTTGTCCTATCACTGTTTTATGTAGTCTAGAGAGAGCAAGAAGAGCTGATTTCCTGCAGCAGGCACAGCACATGCACTGGTACAAGCTGAAAAACCTGAGAAATGGGATCTGAGCAGGGTGGAAAAAATAAAGGAGTGGGAGTCAGAAACTGTCAAATCATGCCAAACGAAAAAGATTGTATTTTGGGTTCGCCTTGCATAAAGCATGTAGGATGGCCTGTAGCACATTTCTTTTCTCTCTTTTTCTCATCTCTCTCGACAATTTTTCATTTGGTCACCGAACTGAAAAATTCATCCACTGCTTTAAGTGGAATTCCATGTCAGAGAGTTTCTCCAGGAGCAGCAGTGGCAGGGATGTTGGTGGGGAAGGTGGCAAGGACAGCATTAATCCCAGCTCTGTGCTTTGGGCCTGAGAGAGCTGTTAACTCACAATAACACCTCGGGGGATTATTGATTTTCAAAGTGACTGTCTTATTTTTGACAGCGTAATTTTGTGACTCCCTGGGTCATTTTACTTTCTAATGGGAAGAAAAGTTAGAGGATCAGACTGCTCTTTAATGGAAAAAGAGTTATCCAGCTCTTTTGTGGCACTGGGAAAGCAGCATACTTATCAAAGTTGGGAGGTTGGTTGAAAATCACACCTGTGCCGAGCAGGATTGGGTAAAGCCAGATTCTTCTGCCCCAAACTGGGATTAAAGGTGTCAGTGCCTCTGAAACCATATCAAGTCTCCACTGAAACATCCAGGATGGATTTGGTGGCAGTGGGAAGCAGGTAAATTCCTGCCAGGAAGGTGAGGGAAATCTTTGTCTCAATCACAGCCCAGCTTTTCAGCTCTCCAGTGAGAAAACAAGGAAAACAGAATATTCCTGCAGAACTGGTCCCTTGGTTTTTATCCAGGAAGGAGCCTGAGCCATATTTGTGTGCTGGGAGGGATCTCCTGGAGGGAACAGGGTCAGTCAGCAGCACTTTGTCTCTTCTGTTGGTCAGCAGCTCTGCACTGCTCTGTGTGCTGGGAATGTGCAGAGCCCACTCCTCCTCCTCCTCTGCTCCTGCACCCGATGCTGGTGTGGGGAGGGAGGGATACTGCTTGCTCTCCGGCATCCCTGGCTTGTGGGGAATATCCCCTCCCCTTCCCTCAGCAGCTCAGCCAGGCTCGGGCTGTGTCTGAGCTCCTGTGCAGCAGAGCAGCTTCTCCTGTAAGCGATGCCTTCTGCCAAAGGCAGAGAATTGTCCCAGAGCCTCTGGAGGAAGAGCAGCTGCTCTGGGACAATTCTCTTCCTTTGATTCAGAATTCAGGTGCTCACTGCCCCTGATGCCTCCTGGAGCCTGACCTGGAACAGAGCCCAGACAGAGCAAAAGGATAAAGCAGGGATTTATTAAAAGGCCACAATGGGCACACCTGGGCAGCACAACAGCCCAGCTGGGCCACACCCAAGGTGAACCCCAAAATGGTCACAAAATGGGTGACTGATCACGAGGGCTCACACTTTGATAAATTCTGTTCCATTAGCATATTGGAGTTAATTGTCCAATTACAGCTTCAGGTTATGGAGCTCCATCCTCCTTGGTATTTCTTCTCACCTCACCGTTGGTTTTGTTCTTGGGCCTGAAAGTTGTATCAGTTGTCCTTGGTTCACAAAAACAAAAGAAATTGTTTTGTCTTCCTACTGTGTGAAGAAATCTCAGTAGCACTTAATATGGAACCCAGAACTACACATGAAAACAGCACAGAATCTGAAAAATATAAAAGCTAAAACTTAAGGCATTACCCTAGCTTCAAAATCCACCTTCCTTCCTGAGAATCCCATCAGAGAATGTTTCTTCACATGTGTTTGAGTTAAAGACCCTGGTCAGGAAAGGGTTTTTTTTAACTTAAACATCAGGTTCAGTTTGACCTGCAGGCTGAGTTTATTTGTTGGTTTAGTTTACCCAGAGGCATTTCCTACTGAGCACTTCACCTGCTGGCACATTTCTTGTTCAGATCCAATTAACAATCTCCATTGCAAGAAAATGTAACATTGCAGGAGCTTCTCTAGGGTTCCTCTGCTGGTATCCCTGCATCTCTAAGCTCCACAGGAAAACAAGTCCCATCCCACTGCACCATGACTGCTCCTTTTCCTCTGCTGCTTCTTCATCCTTCCACTTGTGACTTCCAAAGATGACCACAGAGTCACAGAAACCTCTGATTTATCTGTGGGATGAGCAGAACGAAATATCCCACCCAAACTGAGGATCTTACCTACTTAGAGGAAGGCCATTAGCTTGCTGGGACTGCCACAGGATGCTCCCTTGAGTAATGCAGCTTCATTTCTACTTGGATATGTGGGGTGGGAGACTGGGCCAGCTTCCCCAGAGAGTCAGAGGGGTTTAAAACTGCTGGCCTGAGTTATTGTCACTTTAAGGACTCAAACTGTAACTCTCCAGTTATCAGCTTTCCTAGTGTTTACTCCAGGATCTCGGGAGAAAGGGAATAGGTGTGGCTGGGGAAAGACCCTTGGCAGATAAGCTTCCAGCAGCTCATTATCTGCTGGGGAGATTTCAATGCCTGGGAAATATAAAGCTGCTAATTTGTATTTTAATATTCCTCCTGTGTCCCATCGGCCGTATAAATTAAGTAAATTCAATCAAAGGCTATCCCTTATCTATTGCCTGCCTGTGCCTTGCTGGGGAGCTGGATCAGCTATTGAGAGAGAGAGGCTGGGAATAGAAATCTGAGATCCCTCCCGATACATCAAAGTCAGACAAAGGGAGAGCATTGATCGCAGGCAGCCAGACAACAGCCTGGGTGATAAAAAAAAAAAAAAAAAAAAAAAGTTTAAAAATATGAAGAAGAAGAAGCAGCAGAAGGAACAATCTCTTGTTTCTCTTCCCTATCAGCATCCTGAGCTGTGACTTACAAGTGAATGAGAGCTGACTTATTCCTTTTTTTGAGGGAGAAACTCACGCACAGGAGTCAGGGCAGCAGGAATTATGGCTCCCCTGGCCACCGTAGATTGGCCCCCCTGTGAGCCTGTAGTATTTTGTAGGACTGTTTATGGGGCTAACTTTAATGTCTTAATATATATGTGCAGTGTGCCAGAATTACAGCTGCAGGGGGAACCATAACTTGGAACTTCCTGACTTTCGTGCGTGTAAAACCTCGGCTGCAATGTTAATTTACTTGAGGATTTTTTTGGGTTGTTGTTGTTGTTGTTGTAAGTTGTTCCCTGCCCTGATTCTTTATGGATACAAGAAGGATAAGAAAGCAAAATGCTGGTTTGGTGCTGGAAATGGTGGTTTAGCACTGGTAATTCCAGGCACAATGTGGCTGTTGGTGGAGGGGAGGTAGAAATTTCAAGGCCGTGGCTTGGAAGAAGAAAAGGAGGCCTAGAGCTGTGGGAATTACAATTCCCACAGAATGGCTGAGGAGGGTTTGGTGTTGCTGGAACAATGTCAGGGTGTGGGAAGCTGCACTGGAAATTGCCCTCCAGGACCAGGTAGGCTGAGCTTGTTCTGGTCTCACGTTAAAGCCAAGAGAGCCTGGGTTCATTCCCACTGCCAGCACAGCTTTATGGCTCCACCTGGGTCAGGCAGGAGCAGCCAGTCACAGAATCATTGAATCATTGAGTTGTTTAGGTTGGAAAAGCACTCCAAGATCATCAAAGCCAACCGTTCCCTCAGCGCTGCCAAGGCCACCACAGAGCCATGTCCCCACGTGTCTGTTCAATCCCTCCAGGGATGGGCACTGCAGCACAGCTGTGCCAGAGCCTCACCACCCTTTTGGAGAAGGAATTCTCCTGGAAAAGGTGGGGCAGAGCCTGCAGGTACCAGCAGTGAGGATGGTGAGGACAGTGAGGGCCTCCCCAGCTAACCAGAGCAGGGCTGATTGTCCAGCAGTGCCAGGATTGGTTGAGTTTGAAGGTTGCACAATTTTTTAAGTCTTTTCTCTTCCTTTTCCTTGGGAAAAAAATCAAGTTGGAAGTGAAGAAATTGTTGCCTTGAATGATGTTCCCACTTTCCTGTGCCTCCATCTCATGCTGCTTCTCTAATGACTTGATCAGGGTGATGGCTCTTCTCTGCTCAGCTGAATCTCTCCATCCCGCTCATTGGCACCTCTGAGCTTTAAGGTCTCTAATTCTGTGTTGAAAGCACTTGAAATCAGCTCAAAAGCTCAGAGGGAGCGAGGGCAGGCAGACTGATGGACAGACAGAGTGCCACACTTGGTTTGATTGCTCCAGTTTTATTTCCAGCAGCAACCTGAATGGAAAAAAATCAAGGCAAATACGAATTTTGAAGGGGGAAAAAGGGATAAAATCGATTTAAAGGAAAACAGGAGTGAGAAATTTCAGCTCTCCTGAAAACACATTGTTCTTCCAGGGAGCAGAACCTGGCTCTGTTGGAGACTCACACAGGAAGAGCAGATGCAGGCCAGGTCTGACTGGGCCAGCTTGGGGGATTCCTTGTGGCTGGCTGGTGCACAGAGCTGTTCTTTCCAGCCCTGCCAGGCACAGCCTGTGCTGTCCAACCAGCAGAAGACAGCCCTCAAACCAGGGCACTCAAGTGCTGCTATGGGGTCATCGTGCTCTAAGAGCCTTACAAGAAATCCTTTTTCTCCTGGAAGAAAAAGCCCTGCTCAATAACACCAAAATCCTGATGCCTTCCTCAGGCTGTTGAAAACAACAGAGTTACCCCAGGCACCTGTTTTGCCCTCCTCTACCCAGAAATGCAGCAGAGAGAAAGAAATACCAGCCAAACCAGCCACCAGTGTGGACTGCCTGTCAGAAAAATAACCACATCTCTGCTCTGCCCAAACTACTCACAATGCTGAGTGTTTGCAGCCTGCCTCTGACTCCCCCTCTGGATAAACCCATGCAGAAGGAGTGAGCCACTTGCCTAAAGACAGCTCTTCCTTCTCTCCACACGGGAATCAGGGAGGCTGAGAGGTGCCTGTGCTGCCCCAGAGCCTTTGGCAACCAGAGCACAGCCCTGCCAAGGCTTGCAGCTCATTTTCCCCAAGGCTGGTGTAGCATTAAGTTCTTATATCCAAAAGCAGCCTTTCAAATTGCTGCCTGGTGTGTTACATAAATCCTCCCCAGGATCCTCAGAGACTGCAAGCAATTACACTGAGGTGCTGAGGAAGCAAGTGAGAGCTCAAAGAAAGGTTAAGAGAAGAGGAGCAGGGAAAAAAAAAAAAAAAAACAACAAAAAAATATTAAAGAAGGAACAACAAAAATCCCAGCCCTGGTAACAGCTTGGAGTGGGAGGGAGGCCACGCAAGACAAGTCACTGTGTGACTTGTGTGGAAATTGCTGCATCTTGGTTCATTCCAAGCAGGGCCCAGGGGAATGTCACCCATCAGCCAACTGTGGCACATTTTGGTGATGATCTGGGATGTTCATTTATGCTCTAAAACAGGAGAAACTGTTGTCAGAAGAGCCCAGAGATGGTTCCTAGAATCCGTTCTCTTGAAGGCATTGTATGGGTGCTCCCCAGTCAAGGACACCCCGCTCTGTGCAGACCTCCCTGTCTCCTCCACCTGGGTATGTGAGCATGCAGGAGAGCTCTGGGAAGGACTCCTCACTCCCCCTCACCTTGTCCTGAAGCAGGAAACAGCAGCAGCCAACATCTCACTCCTCCCAGCCAGCGGGAAGCACGAGAGACTTCCCTGGAGAACAGCTCAAAGTTGAGACTGGCCTGCTCCATCCCTGTCCTGGAGCCCTTCCAAGGTCCATCTGCAGCCTGAGGTGGAGTGAGGAATCAGGATGCAGAGATTGGGCTGAAAGGATTGAGCTGAAAGTGCTGGAATTCCCTGGGCAGAGCTGATGTCCGGCCACATCCCTGGTGATCAGGGCAGCCGCTGCCCTTCGGGTCTGGCTCACTCAGAGCCAAGCTGGGACTGTTCCAGTGCCTTCCACCCAGCCACAAATGGGAGCTGTTACCTTTCCTGCCTTCCCATTCCCCCTCAGGGCAATCATCTCCATTAGAGAGCTCTCCAAAGTGCTTGCAGAGCAGTGTGTGGAGCTGCTGGCTCCAAGCTTCCCCCGCACTTGATGCACAAATGCTGTTTTCCCAGGGCTGCCCTGTGCCTAATGCAGCCGGCACTGCCTTCTTCCCTCATGTTTCCTTCAGTCCCATAATGTTATTATCCCTCACCACCTGACAGCTCCAGTGCCTGGCCAAAGGTAACTTTTGGGAGAGGGGGGGAGTTGGGGTTGCAGTGAATCCATCAAATAGATTTACCAGGGCTGCCTGAGTTCCTGGTGCTCAGAAGTGACGCATTTCCCTAACAGACACGGGCATGGATTTCACTGCCAGGCAGCTGCATTAAGGAAATGGATGGCAGGTCCTGGAGACATCCAAGCTCAGGGTGGAGAAGGTTTAATCCAGGGACACTGTCCTGGCCAATGTGTCACTGTCTGGTCGGAGGATGCAATAATAACTATCTCTCTTAGCTGTGCCCTGGAGGCTGGGCAGCTCCTGATAACCTGCCCTTATCAGCAGTGGAAGCAAACACAGGGAAACTGGAACAGTCAGGCAGGAGCAAGGAAGGAGCCCACGAGTTAATCCACAACTGTTCAGGCCAGGCTGTCACACACCAGCACCTCTGAGGGATCCCTGGCAGGCAGCACCAGAAGGCTGTGGACAACTGAATTAGCAAAACATCTGGAATCCTTCCAGAGGGCTGCCAGGGAGCTGCAGGACTGGTGGATGATGCTCAGAGAGGGTGGCTGGTCCCTCCAAACCATCCCAGGGAGCAGCAGCAATGAGTCAGGAGTTCTTTTCTCTACAAGTCTAAACTGGGTAAAAACTCCACCTTTGGACCTCCAGGTCGCAGCACAGCCCCGTGCTCGTGGCTGTGGACCCAGGACCCTCACTTCCATAATGTTTTAGCTGATTCCCTTTGGATACCAGGCCCTTTCCTGATTTCTTTCCCAGGTGGGTGTAGCCTGCAGAGCTGCCTGGCTACTCCTCAGCATGAGGAGCTGAAGAGGACAAAGCAAATCTGAGTAAAACAGAAGGAAAAGGAGAATCTGTGGGCCACTGCCATCTTTCCTGCTATCTCCAAGCATCTTTGAAAGACTTTCCCGTCCTTTGACAGAGCCAGCCAGCTCTTCATCTGGGAACTGCACAAGTCTCAGGCAGCTTCAAAGCTGGATGGCTGCATTCACATTCCCAGCTGCGAGGACTTTTAGAGTCTATATTTAGGCTTTTCCATAGGATAAGGGACAGGCAGCATGGGTTCTGCTGAAGGAAATTATGTTTCTCTGACCCGCTTAAATCCTTTGGATGAGTTAAGAGACCAGTGGATAAAAGGGAATGAGAGAGTATATATACACACACACTCCTTTTGAATTTCAAAAGCCTTTTCTGATAAAGACCCTGACAGAGAGCTATCAAGGCATAACGGTGACCAGGGGGTGCAAGTTAAAATCCCTGTGATAGATTAATGCTGGTGGAGAGAATGGGAAGAAATGGGCGATTCTCAGCAGGAGAAATTGTGATTGTCGAGGGGACATTCCATGAGAATACTGCTCAGTCTATTTCCCCCTGGCTGTGGCCAGGGCTGAGCAGAGAGGGGAGTGTGCTGATGACAGGTTTGGGGTTTGTTTTCTCCTCCAGTGCTGCGAGCCCGCTGTCCTGATTTCCACCTCTGACTGAAGCTGGCCCAGCTCTGAGGCCAAGAAGCACCTCTGATTTGCACTCCAGGCCCCTTTGTTCACAGGCAGAGAGGCAAGCAGGCTGGAGAGAGGGAACTGGGCTGGAGAGAGGGAATCAGGCTGGAGAGAGGGAACTGGGCTGGAGAGAGGGAATCAGGCTGGAGAGAGGGAACTGGGCTGGAGAGAGGGAA
>JAGMWU010000020.1:5666328-5677179 GCA_018697195.1 Certhia americana | reverse complement strand
GAGAGGGAATCAGGCTGGAGAGAGGGAACTGGGCTGGAGAGAGGGAAGCAGGCTGGAGAGAGGGAACTGGGATGGAGAGGGCTCATGCCAGGGTTGGAATGCTCATTGCCAGCTGCCCGCAGTGCCCAGCATGCCGGGCTGCCTGGGCTGGCACATTCTGCTGCCATTTGTCCCCAGTCCAGGGCTGTGCCTGGGTCAGGAGAGCTCCCCAGCACAGGAGAGGGGGCTCTAATTAATCTGCAGCCCCGGCAGGGTGTTGGGAGAAGGAAGTTAATTAGCAGGATGCATTTGGACACCTCTGCAGGGAAGGCAGAGTTGGGCTTCACCTTTGATTTCCTCTGTTCCCCCCACCCACCGTCCCCATGTCTGTGTCTGTCATCCTTGTCCTGCTCTTCCTCTGTCTGTTCTGAGATCCTGCTGCTCCTGCTGTGGCAGCACACTTGGGATCACACCTTTTCCTGCTCCCCAGGCCTGAGTGAGCTCTGCTGGTGTCTCCTTGTGCTCAGAGCTGAGCTCACAATTCCCACTGAGACTTCTGGCCCTTCTGTCCCTTTCTGCCTTTGCTCCCTTCTCCAGTCTCTCACCCCCGCTCACTCCTCTGCCCACCCCCCCCTCCACTGGAATTGTGGTTAAATTGGATTAGAGTTAATTAACTTTTGGTCACACTTTTCAGTGAGCAGTCAGGAGGGAGAAAAAAAGAAGGGAAGTTAATTGAGATGAAAGGAGACAACGTCAAGCAAGGAGTTCTGCTTAATCTGTGTTGGTGATGCCCAGGGAAGTGTTGCTGTGTTTGCAGTGGGCATGGAAAGCCTCTGACATCTTCATTACCCTGTGCTCTGCTTTTGGGGAAGGGGTTTGTTTGGATTGAATTACTTCAATTTTCTTCCCAAAGTTCCTTTTCCCCATGTTGATAATGAGAGAGCTTCACCAACGCAGTGTGAATGTAAATTGGGACAAATTATTTTGGCTTGGTGGGCTCCAAACCCTGTCATAAACTCCAACATGTGGCTGCTGTCTGCTCTGAGAAGCCCTTGTGGAGATGTTCCCATTCCCTGTAAACAAGGATTTGGCCTCACCTCCCACGGCAGCTCCCAACCCCTGTGACATTTCGATCTGCTCCAGGATTTATGGGAGGGAAGATTGTGCCTCATCTGTTAAATGAAATGCCTCAGATAAGGCATTTCCATTTATTAAGGCAGTTATTATATTATAATTAAGCACCAGTTGCTGGCAGAAAACATATTTATGGAGGTTTAACCATGCAGCCTGAGAGAGATAAATAGAGGCTGTGGAAGTGCATGGGGTTTTTCACTCTCAGGGAGAGGCATGACCTGGAGCTCAGGGCACTTTCATGGCCAACAGCTGGGTGGGAACTGTTGAAAATTGAATGTTTTTTTCATCAAAGGGAACTGGAGCTGCTCTGCTAAGAAAAGACTTTCCAAAGCAATGGCAGCCTGGTTTATGAGAGCTCAGGTGTCCCCTTCATCCTCCCACTCCTGCTGGAAGCTTAGAGGTCCTGGGTGCTGCATCACAGAAAGCTTCACTCCCTTTCCGAGAGCCATGATGGAAAACTTCCCCTCCTTTTCTAAGAGTTCTGCTGGAATCCTGCTCAGAAATCCCTGCCCTCCTTCAGGGCTTGCTGGTGTTCACTTCTCTGCAGCAGCAGCTGAGGGAGGGGACAAAGGGAGCATGGAGAGACTGGGGGGAATGGGAATAGGGAAGCTCTCTGAAGCTTGGTATTAGGGATTTGGGAAGGTTGGGAAGGTATAAAAAGGACTTGAGAGAAGTGTTTTCTCTGGGATTAAGACCACAGAGTCCCCCTCAGTGTGGTTTTTAGAGCTGCCTTGAGGCTGTGTAACACGGCAGCTTCAAAGAGGAGAGTGAGAGGAACAGGAATTAATGGGGCTGCTCCCCCTGCCCTGCCTGTCCTGCAGCATTCTGACCTGGCAAGAACTCAGGAGGAGCAATTAATCTGGGAGATGTGGGCCAGTCTGGAGGTCACAGGCAGCTTGGCTCCTAACTGGGCTCTAAAAAGTCCACTTCATGCTCAACATGTGTCCAGGTGCTCCCTCTGATGCCTTAAGTTTTAGCTGTTATATTTTTTAGATTCTTGTGCTGTTTTAGTGGGTAGTTTGAAATTTCATATTAAGTGCTACTGGGCTCTCTTCACAGAGTAGGCAGACAAAACAATTCCTTTTCTAGTTTGATACCAAGGACAACTTTCAGGCCCAAGAACAAAACCAACGGTGAAGTGAGAAGAAAAACCAAGGAGGATGGAGCTGCATAATCTGAAGCTATAATTGGACAATGAACTCCAATATGCTGATGGAACAGAACTTATCAAAGTGTGAGCCCTCGTGCTCAGTCACTCATTCTGTGACCATTTTGGGGTTCACCTTGGGTGTGGCCCAGCTGGGCTGTTGTGCTGCCCAGGTGTGTCCATTGAGGCCTTTTAATAAATCCCTGTTTTATCCTTTTGCTCTGTCTGGGCTCTGTTCCAGGTCAGCCTCCAAAAGGCATCACCTCCTGCCCACATCCAGAGGGTTTAAAACCTCCTCCCTTCCTGCCCTGAGAATCTTCTCTCCCTCTCCCGGTGTGTCGTTGCTGCAGCGTTTTTTCAGCACGTAGTTAAACCCAATAAAATAATCATTATTGCTGCAATTATTTCCAAACAGATTAAATATCTGCCACGCTCCCGGTCCCGGTATAAAACAGGAGGAGCCATAAACTACCTCAGTGCATAAAAACAGGGAAGGGAGAAGGAAAGGATGACATTTCATCTGGCTTCCTCATGGGCCCGTGTACTTACTGGGAACATTTGCATATTTTTAATGCAGTGCCTCTTTAATAAATTCCTCCCTCCAGACACATTAAGAATGGGGCTCTTGCCTGAGCATCAAGATAGGGAGGGTTGGCAGCTCCAGACTCGGGGATCAGCCACAGAGCAAACAGGCAGGGGGGTGGCTGTGGGATCTGGGCAGGAAGGAGAGCAGGGAAGGAAAGGACAGCACATCCCATCACTTTTTATTTTTTTTTTTTTAATGTGTGTGTACACCATCAGCCAACGCCATCTGTTTAATTTTTGACCTTTTTGTTGTCTGACCTCCTTTGAACTTCACTGGAATTCTCCAGGGTAATATAGTTTCTTTGCATTCAGGGGCAGGATTATTTGCTATTAAATTGGAATTCAGGAAAGAAGATTCTTCTCCTGACCTGTTAATCTGCAGGGGAGTAAAAATAATGCCTGTAATTACAGGGTTTTCTTTTTTTCTTTTTTTTTTCTTTTTTTTGGCTTGAGTTCAGGCCAGACCCCAAACTCGTTCTTTAAGCCTCTTATGGCAAATACCTCTTTTCTGAGAACAGGCTGTGCTTGTGGGTTCCTCCAGAGCCACCATGTCCTGCCCACTGTCCTCAGCCCCACTGCTGTCTGTGGGCCTGGAATATTCAGGGAAGAGGGAAACCAGCCTGGATAAATCCCTGGAGCTCAACAGTGACTCCCACACAATCCCAAGGAGGCTGAACTAATGCAAGTCCTTCAGGGCACTGCTGGAGGGATCCATTCATGGAGCAGAGGTCAGTCAGATCCCTCACCCTGCCACAGGCTCCCACCTGGAGCTCAAAAGGATCTCCTTGGCTTCTGTCTCCTTGATTCCTCTTTTCTCCTAGCCTTTTCCTCTCTTTATCCCCTTTTCTCACCCCAGTGGGGTGCCCAGGGAGAGGTTTATGGCAGTGTGAGGGTGGGGTGAGGGATGTGGCCCACAGCTGGGACCCCAGCCAATGTAGTTGTTCCTCCTCTGCAGTTCCCAGTGGATGAGGATGGTTCTCCTGAAACTTCTGGTGATTTTTCCCTAAAAAATAGTTAATTTCCTGACCATTGCCGTATCTCCACAGAAAAGTTGTGTTCGCTTTTCTCCCAGAGCACCTGGAAAGTGGAAGATGTCCAGCCCACGACTGCTGTAACCCAGCAAAGTGGAACAATTCCTGGCCAGATGGGCTGACCTGTCATTTGGAACAGCTGATTGTCCAAATCCTCTTTGCTCCAGGGGCTCCCAAGTCCATTCCCATCTCCAGGCCATTGCAGCTGCTATTCCTGGCTCCTGAGGAGGGTGGAACCTGTGGTGTATCCAAGGGAGGATGTCCACAGTGAGCTCCACCTCTCCTGGAGCACTCCAGCACCCTCAGCAAACTTCAGCACCTTGAGATGGGATTGAAACTCCACAATTCTCAGAGACCTTCTTTCCAGTTCCTGCCCAGCTTCGATGCCCCTGTCAGGGAGATGTAAGAAATCAAGAGGAGAATATTTTGGGGTCCTCTCTGCCTTGTACCCATGTGGGTGTAGCTGTGCTGGCAGGCACAGAGAGTGCACCTCAAATCAAGAATAAGAGGAGTTTTAGTTAATGCACTCCAGAAGTGGCTTCCACAGCACCTCCACTGACAATTTTATCAGCAGAACAGAGCACAGGAGAAATTGTAGATGAAACAAATACAGAAAATACATTAAGAGAGTAAGTAATGAGATCTGGGTGAAATTGCATCTTATGAAAAAGTAATCTGCAGCTTAGTGTGCAAGGAGGAGGAATTTGATTGAATAGAGGGGCTCTCAAGAAAGGAATGAAGGAGCACATTACAAACAGACAAAGACAGCCAGGTGTGTTGTGGAACGCAGGGAAGCAGTTAAATTAGGATGTAATGGAAAAGGTTATTTTAATATTCTCTTTTATGGATATTGGTGTCAATATTATCTCAGGGAAGGGGAGAGCAAGGGAGGAGGAAAGGGGTGGGGAGTTGTGAAAAAGGCAGATAAATTGCAGCATGTACAAATTTTGGGGTCCTCTCGTCAGAAGGAACAAAGACACGAGTGGCAGATCTGGCTGGTGGCATCGTGGAGGGCCACAGAGGTCACAGGGCTTGCAGGCACAAACATTTCCCTGCCTGCTCCTAATGGGATGGCAGCTCCTGCTTGGGAAGGGGCAGCCTGAGCTTCCCAAATCCAGGGCTTGTGTCTGGCTGGGATGAGGGGGAATTGATGTCCTGCAGGATGGGATTGTTCAGAGATACCTCCTGACCTAGCAAAACCTTCTCCTTCAGTGTGTATTTGAGTTATTTGGCCTTTTCCTGCAGCTGGCTTTGTCCCAGTGCCACTGGCACAGGATGGGGAAAGAGGGACACACAGGGACAGGTTCTTAAAAGGGATTTTCCAACTCCAGGCTGCTGGAAATGCTTTTACTTCAACCATGCAAATCTCAAATCCAAGGCAGCCCCCAGGGCTCTCTCCCCAGGCCTTGGAGAGACAGAATCACCTTATCCTGAGGTTTTGTCACTCCCCACACACAACTACAGCAAATGCCCACTGCCAGCACCTCTGCTTTAGCTGCAGAGCGGGTCAAGGATCATGAATTTGGGGTGGAGAGATGATTTTGGCCTTAAATGCCAGACACAGGATTTGTCGGGGCAGTTGCTGAGGCAGACACAGCCCAAATTCTGCCTTGTGTCTCCCCTCTCTCCCTCCTTCCCCCCCCAGCTGCATCACTCATCCCCTGACACAGCCTCTCCCATCCTGTGGCCCAGGCCTTCCCCTGGCAGGTGACACTTCACACACCTGGCACTCATTAGTCTCTCCTGAGCCAGCCCTAATTAAGTATTTGCCTCATTAGACAGAGAGCTGAGGCCCTGTTGACTTGCTGGGTCAGTGAGGTGCACCTGTGAGCTGAGCTTTCTGTTTATTCCCCACCTTTTGCAGGAAGCTGGAAGTGCTAAAGCTGAGGAGCTGTTTTAGACACCAGGCAGTTGGAAAATGCCACTTGTGTCCCTCATTAATGAGGAACTGAACAGAAATCTGGGCATTCCTGAAAGGATTTGCCATTCAGTCCATCCAGCGTTGGACTCTGTCCCCTCCTCCAAAAATCTTGGAGTGGGAGTATCTCCTGCCACTGGGGATTTCTGGAGCAACAAGAAATCTCAATTTTGAGTGTCTCAGGCAGCAGCCAAGACTCCATGCACTGAGCTGCTCCTCTCAGAGCTCCCCCTGTTCTTGGCTGGCTACAGGAGGAGGCGAGGCTGGGTTCATTCAGTCCAGAGTGGAATTTTTGCTAACTAAAGTTTGATGAGCTCATTTCCTACCTGCTTTGCAATCTGACTCCAACACCTGCCGTTCCCAAACAAGCTGGGAAATGAATTCATTTCAGCCCAAGCCAGAGTGGGCGATTTTCTTTTGTAGTTTTGAATTTTTAGTGGATGGAGAAATCAGCAATGATTTCATTTGGGACTGAAGGAAATGCTTTGTTCCACATCAAATGAGGAGTGGGAGGGTTTTACCCTTTTGAGTATGGTCAGGTGTAATGGGAGTCTGTGTGAGATGAGAATGAGCCCTGTGAGCTGAGAAATTGGAGTGGTTCCTATGAAAAATGTCACACTGAAGTGTTTCAGATTGGGGGTGGAGGGGAATATTGCTTTCTGCTTTGGCATTTTCAACTGGATATTGCCAATGCAGATAAATCTGAAGGTTTTTTTGAGCCCAGCCTTCATGCCAGTGTCACCCAGCTCAGGTAGGGACAAAGAACTGAGTCAAAGCTCCTTGAGCCCAAGATTTAATACCCAAAGGGGTTTTTCTCCACACCTCCCACTGACAGCACAGCTCTGCCCTGCCTTAGCACCGTCTCCAAATCTCCTTTTTGGAGGCAGGACACCCTCCTGAACTCTTCCAGTTTGTTCTCATGCCTGGTGTTTGCACAGCTCCATCCTTGACAGCTCCTCCTGTTTTGTCCCTGAAATGAGACACGTTGCATCCACTCAACACTGCTGGAGTAAAAAAAAAAAAAAGAAAAAAATAGATAGATGATAGATGAAAGCAAGCTTTTTAAAAAAGGCTTCTCACCTGGGCACCTTTGTTCCTGCCTCGGTGAAAAAGAGGACGGTGTTTTCATAGGCTGGGCTCTTGAAATGAATGCAGATGAAATGGTTCAGTGTAATTAATTAAATGATCTCCAGCATCTCAGGAGGATCAGCAGCGTGCAGAGGACATAATTGGGTGTACACTGGCTGAATACATCATCACACACACATGTGCAGGCTGTTTGCCAGGCCCAGCCACTCCAGTCCTGCAGGATTGATAGTCCTGCAAAGCTGCTGCAGCCACAGTTCCTTGGGGGAGCCCGAGGCAGGGCTGAGAGGAACTTGTCCTCATGGAAAACCCCTCTTGGAACGAACCTGGAGCTGTTCGAACGAACAGGTATCTGTTCCACATGGGCACACATTTGCTGGGATGCATTTGGGATGTGTAGGAATCACCTGTGCAGCAGCACGAGCAGGGATTGTTTGCTACTTTCCGAGCAGTTTCTCTCCATGGTGCTGATTATTAAGTACCAAAGCAGTGCTTTGTTATTATTTTGCCTTATTTATTTCCTTTTCTAAACCCATTCTGGGGTGAAGGAATTCAGTGCTGGCAGGACTGAGCTGCTCTCAGCTCCTGCCTTCTCTGGGGGGCTGACCCAGAACTTGCTGTGACTAAAAGATCTGTCAGTTAATTCCATTGAATTTTAGCCTGCACCACGCAGGGTCAAGGCAGATCACAAAAAATGCAGAGTTGTGAGGGAGGACAGCCAGGCACTCACAGAGGAAAAGTGCTTTAAACATTCAATAAGAAAAGTGGCCAAGGAAAATGATTTTCAAAGGTCCCTCCGTGAAGGCAGTGCTGGGGAAGGAGCACAATGCCCAACGTGTCTGGCAGCACAAAAGCTGCTCTGGGAGGGAGCAGAACAAGCTGCCTGGTGATTAAACTTCCCCAAATCACTGGTGCAGGAGCAGAAAATAACTGGAAATAAATTGCTATGAAATTTCCTTCTTCCACCTTGTCACAGGGAAGAGAGAAAGTACCTTAGAGGGCACTGCACTACAGTGCTGGGCCATGGGCACAGGGGAAGAGAGCAGCCAAGAGGTTGGAATGACTCTGTGAGCCAGCACAGAGCCCCTGAGGCCACTAAAAACCTGGATATTTTGCAGGCCTGGCCCAGGAAGCTTTGAAAGGACCCCCCATACCAACACATCTCCTGAAAACCAAGTTAAAGACAGCCCTCGTGGCAACTTCCACTTTGGAAAAATGTGGGACTTCTTCCTTCCTGCCTGTTCTGTGACTCTCTCCTTCCTCCCTTCTCCTGCCATCCAGCAAATCTTTTCCTTTGGCTCCTTCTCCAAGCTTCTCCATGCATGTCACAGAATCCACAAGATCTGAAGAGGGGGAGGAAGGGGAAAAACACGGCAGTAAGAACCCAGTTTATTATTTATAATGCTCAGCTGTAAGCAATAAACACAGGCAGGGAATGTAAATTCTGCCACTTCCTTACCCTCTCTCTATAATTCCCTGGTAAATTCGCATCATTCACTGTCGGCCTTAATGTGCCTCTATTTGTCTGAGCTCCCCATTTCTCTGGGACTTTTTTTTTTCCTGATGAAATAATATCCCCATGTATAGTTCTCTTCCTCTGTCCTTAGACTTGTAAATTAAATTAATTTCAAATTCAAAGGGGTAATATCCTGCTAAAATGATCCGCCGTATCATTGCAGGTCATGGTGTTGAACTGTAAAATAAAAGCCTGTTTATAACTTATCATTTACAAGGCTTTCTTCTCCCAGAAACTACCACTGTGATGGAGAGAGCTGCCTGAGGAACTGGAAAAATATCCATTCTCTATAAAACCAGAGGGAAGTGTTCACATATCCTGGGAATGCAGCAGCCAAAAGATGACCTAAGTGGACTTGTTCAACCCAGTGCTGCTGTCTGAGCATCCCCCTTCCCAAGGCTTTGCTCTTTAGCCTGGTGCTTTGGGGACCTGAAGGAAATCCAGCAATGGGAATCTCTTGTTCCCAGTTCCCTTCACTGTGGCCATGAGCTGAGGTGAAAGGAGGAAAGACAGAAGATCCACATCCCATTTCCAAACCAGGGATTTACTCCTCAATACATTTCAGGAACACAACTTGGTTTTTTTTCCAGAAGCGGGAGTGAGAAGTTGTTATTCCAAATTTCCTCATCTCTCACAAACAGCAGAAACTTCTGGCAGAATTATCCAAGATAATTTTCTTCAGTATTTCATTTTACCTGTTATATAAAGAATGAAAAGGCAAGATTTAGGAGAAGGCTGAGGTCTGTAAAGAGCTAAAAATGTTACCTCTGTCAAAAAGGGATCAACAGCTCCCAAAGCTGCTCACCCACTAAAGGATCCCCCCCCAAAAAAAAAAAGCAGGAGATGGAAAATCTGCTTCAGCTTCATTAAGCATCTGTGGAGTCCCCCACTGTTGGAATCTGGAATTATGAGAAATATTTGCATGTTTAAGAGATTTTAAGATCTCTGACAAACAGTGTTTTTAACCTTTGTTCATGGAAAAAGGGCTTTTAAGCTCTGGAATGAAGCAGAGTTTTCAAGAGTGTGTATTAGATAGTAGAACAGTGTGTAGTTTTATCACAGAGTGAGAATTTTAGATATATGGGGTTTTTAGGATGGTGAGCAGGTGAAGACAAGATGGAGAAGTCCACGTGGCTTTTGGGCTTCCTCCTTCTTCATCTGCCTCCATGTTCTGCTGTGAGGTGGCATGTTATGGTTGGTTTAGAATAGACGTTAACTTTCTAACAAAGGTGATGGTTATTGGAGAAGTATTATAAATACTGATTGCATGGATTGTAGTATAAATGTCTGCTCCACCCTGTGTTGGGTGGGTTTTTGGGGAGAGTGACCTGCTGCACAGATCTCTGCAGGTCAGGAACAGAATGTAATGATAGGAAAGAATAAACTATGAAGAAAACATCAGAAGAGACGACTCACAACCCAGTTCCTTCAAAAATCTCTGGCTGGGAAAACAAAACTGTACATTCTCGGGAATCAGGGAAACAGCTGGCCGGCAGAGACACACAAAAATATTTATATTAAAATCCAAGACCCCACCCTTAGCATTGAGCAATCTAATAAACCCAAGTGAGAGACACACAGGAGCCACCTCCCTTTGACAGGGAGAGATGATGGAGGAAATACTCAGTTTTGCCACGCAGGGCGCATTTGCAGGGACCATTCCACCGGTGCAGCCCTTCCCTTCCTGCAGCACCAAGGAATGGGATTTGCAGCATTCCTCGGAGAGGCAGGGCCGGTCCCCTCCCTGGGATGGCAACAGCACAGCTGTGGTGTCACCGACTCCCAGGCTCCTTCCAAAGCCCCCAAACAGTTTCCTTTCAGTCCCTTCCAAAGCCCCCAAATAGTTTCTTTTCAGTCCCTTAATGAAGATACTTCCCTCGCACTCCTCACATCACATTCCAAAGGTTTTCCTTCGCCGGGGCTGCTGCTGCTTCCCCGGTAGTTTTGTAATTTATGAGACTCTTAGTGGCTTAATTATGCCGTCAGCTCCATCTGTCACTTAAGTGATATGAGGAATGATGGGATGCCATTAGCCAGCTAATAGTTGCTGTAAAGAGAATTGTTTTATGCCATTTAATCACGGGAACATAAACAGTTTTTGCTCCCCGATATCCACACTTGCTTTCAGAATGATATTTAAGAGGCCAGTCTTGACATCTGTCCTTCTGCCTGAAAAAGGGCTGCAGGAAATAAAGGGAAGCTCAGCAGCAACAGATCTAATTCAGTTTGCCATCGAGATCGTGAGCATTTGGCTTCATCTTTTTCTGTGCTGAGGGACTTTTTATTTGAGTCTTGGGGTCTCTCCTACTTCTTGTCTTGATCTGTCATGATGTAGTGTCTTCATTCCCATGAAGGCTTGGAAAATTTGTGTCTGAGCCCCTCAGCTTTGTTAGCACATCTGCCCTCTTTGTGTGTGTGTGTGTGTGTGTGTGTGTGTGTGTGTGTGTGTGTGTGT
>JAGMWU010000020.1:5610861-5666318 GCA_018697195.1 Certhia americana | reverse complement strand
TGTGTGTGTGTGTGTGTGTGTGTGTGTGTGTGTGTGTGTGTGTGTGTGTAGTAACATTAATTTTGTAGCTGAGGGGTGGAGACCCGGGATTGGATCTGCTGGAGGACAGAGTCACTTGGTTTCCATTTTAGATGGCAAAAATCAAAATTGAAAGCTCATAAATCCCTCTTGTTTAACCCTGGAACTACCTGAAATCTAATTTTCGACATTAAAGTGTTTCAGGCCCCAACATTTCCATCCTGAGCTCGCTAAGGACAGGTTCAACCCTGGCAGGACTTTGCAGCTCTGAGTCCTGTCTGCACCCCTGGCAATTTTTGGCAAAGCCTTTGTTTGCTGTCATTTTGCTGCCAGTCTTGAAGCTGTTCAACAGTGAGAATTCGTGGAGGCTGAGGGGAGGTAACTGGGAAGGAACTGGAGCCACGGGAGCGTTTGCACCTTTCTCAGCTCTGCTATTTTAATCGCAGACAGAGCTGTCTCACCCGCCCTTGTTCTGTTCCTGCTCATCCCACATTGGATTGAATTCCTGCAAACATCGCCTGACAGGAGAAATCCTCCCGGCTCAGCCGTGCAGGGTTTCAGCTTTTCCTCCCCAAAATGTGCATTGCCAGAGGCGTGAAACCCACGGATTAAGGCGGTGGTGCCCTGCATATCCGACATCCTTTTTGTAACAATCCCATTCCCGGGAGCCGTCAGGGCCTGAAAAGAGGCAAATTGGCCTTTCCAGTTCTCCTGGATGGTTCCCAGATTTCCATTAGAGCTCTGTGACACTTGGATGTGCCCGACATCCCCGTCAGAGAGGGGTTAAGGGACGCTGGCCGCTGGTCACTCTCCTGCTCAGATAAGAAGCCATCAATCAGCAGGGACCCGCTGCAGTCACACAGCAATAAAACTGGAGAGATTATTTGCTGCCGTGTCATTCATAATAAATGGATCCCAGGGTGCTTTGTAGAATTAATTAATGGACAAAGGAGAGGGAAATGAAGGGCGGGAGACCAGGAGTAAAAGCTAAGGCTTGAGATGAGGTGTGGAAGGATCTCCTGGAGGAAATAACTGCAGTGGGACTGCCGGAGGGCCCCAAATAACACAAGGCAGAGATAAGCAGCCGAACATTTGGCCCATAAAATGTGTCAGCTCAACACAGGGGCTCAGAGGAGGATGTGGGTGCTCCTGGCTCTTCCATGGGTGGAATTGCTGCCTTCCTCTCTTCCTGTTTCCTCCCTGTATTTCATGGGACACTGCCCAGCTCCATCCACCAGTGGCTATAAAACACACAGCAGTGTCACAGGGAAAGGTACTTCAGAAATTCCAGATTTTATGATGGATTATTATTTATGGGGACACGCTCTTAGGGACTCCCCCTCTGTAAAAATGGTGTCATGCAGCAGGGTGGGCCCAAGAACGTGGCCAGGGCAAAGGGGACGGAGCTATGAGGGGAAGAAGGGAGAGGTTTCCTATTTTTTCAAGGAGCATTTGTTTGCCTGCAGTCCCTTCCCACTCAGCCACCTGCATTTCCAGGCTCTGCACAATCCCTGGAAGGAGGTGGAGGTGGTAGTGGTGCTCCTGAGGGACAGGTGTGCTCAACCTTTGTTAGAATCACCAGGAGAATCCGCCTGGGAGCAAGACACTGGATTGCCCAAAGTGGTGGAACAGTGGGAAAATCCCTCACCGGTGTCTCTGCTCACCAAGGAACTGCAGTGGGATGGCCCATACCTGGCCCCGGGACCAGAGATGAATTTTGGGCAGGGACAGGCCCAGAGCTGCTCATCAATAGAGAGGGGGTTCAGCTCTGCAAAGCCTTGAGCTGCAGCTGAGCCCGTGCCCAAGGTGTGATCTTCACCCCTGGAGCCCTGGTGGGCAGCATCTCAAACTTGGAGGGCACAGCTTGGATCTGGGAACAGGCCAGATCCCACAGAGCCCATCAGAGCAGCCCTGTGAGGCAGCACGAGTCCTCCAGCCCTCCTTCCTTCCCTCTTCGTTAAATCCCAGCGCAATAAACCAAAATGTCAATTTTCTTTTTAAACATCTTTTATGGCAGCTTTGATGCAGTTTGGCAGATTGATAGCCCGGCTGACTGACGGCTCCCGTTTATCCTCCCATCAAGCGTGCAGGATTCCCCGGCACAGACAGCCGTGACAGGGAAGGAGCCCTGGGAAGGGGCAGCGTGCCAAGGAGGTGGCATCGCTGCTGCTGCTTTCCTTCTGCCGCCTGCTCGCCATCGGACGGGATTATCCAGCCTTGGATCTGCCCCCTGCCATCGGCAGCAGGCTCGGGATGGAGCTGGAGGAGCGGAGACGCCGTGCAAATTAACGAGGCTGCTAATGAGGGCTGGAAACAGCCGCACCTCCGGCACAGCAGGGTCAGGGTCAAGGCGGGACGGACGATCGCAGCCAGATGCTTGTTGTGCTTCTGGGGAGGGTTTCTGTGCAAATTGGTGGATTTTATTCCTCTGGGACAGCCCTGTGGAGCAGCAGCCCGGACAGAGCCTGCACTCCAGGGTGATGGGGTCAGCGCGGTCCCTTCAGTCCGTGGGACTGAGCATCCCCGCAGCTCCCGAGCTCCCTCCCAGCCTCCCCGGCTGGCGTGCGCCATCCTCTCCGCTCTTTTCATGTCTCCTCGCAGCGGTTCAAAGGCAGGAGAAGAAGAAAGCGAGCGCTGCAGTGCCAGACAAAGGCCCCGGCAGCGGCAGGCGGAGCGGGGAGCGCTGGCCCCGGCTGTTTCTGCTGACTTGGTGCTTCCACTCGAGCGAGAAGGAGCCTGGGCAGGCTGGGAAGAGCCCTGCCGAGAGTGGGATTAGCATAACAAAGGCTGAGTTTTGCAGCAGCCGCTAGATAAGCTAAGAGATGCAGCAACACAGTAAATAGAGTCTTTTCTTCCCCTCCTCATCTGTTCTCCCCCCTGTCCCTTCATCGCCAGGCTGCCCAGCACCTGCGGCACGCTCCAGCGGCCCGTGGCACCCAGAACAGTCCGAGCAAGGAGCCCACGGAGCTGCCATCCCCAGAGAGGATCCTCGTGGAAGGGCAGAGCTGCTGGAGTCGCCGTGCCAGCGACATTCCCTGTCCCCAAACGAGAAGGGACAGCGAGGAGGGGACAGAGGCCACCCGGGCGTGGAGATGCCCAAAGAGGCTCCATGGAGCAGAGGCTGGACAGAGTTAAAGGATAAAGCAGGGATTTATTAAAAGACTTCACAGGATACACTCTGGGCAGGACAAGAGCCTGGCTGAGGTTACACCCAGGATGGACCCTGTGTCAAGAGTTTTCACACTTTTATCAGTTCTGGTCCATTTCCACATTGGGCTTCATTGTCCAATTCCAGCTCCAGGTTCTGCAGTCCCACCCTCTCAGGTTGCTCTCCTCATTCTCTGCTGTTTGCACTTTTGGGCCCAAAGCTGCAGCTTTGGTGTCCTTGGTTCTGGGGCTGCCAAAGGATTGTTCTGTGTCCTTGGTTCTGGGGCTGCCAAAGGATTGTTCTGTGTGCCTGAGCTGTGAGCAGAGCTCGCTGACACTTGATATGGAGTTCAGAGTCACACACTAAATCAGTACAGAACCTAAAAAATATGGAAGTTAAAACTTAAGGCATCAGGGGGGCATGGCCAAACTGGCCCAGCCTCTGAGGTGGCACAGCTGGGCTCAAGGACGTGGTGGCACCAGGACACGCTGCCAGCACAGCATTTTAGGCAAAGGTCAGCACCCCACGCAGATGCTTCAGACTGCATCTGATACCTTCAAACTGATTTCTGCACACAGCAGCTCCTCTTCACCTTGACAGCCTTTTAGCTTTTTCTATATTTTCTGTATATTTGTAGCCTTGTAGGATTTAAATATGTAGTTCTGCCCTTTCTCATTATAAGCCAACCCTTTCTAACACATTCAGAATTCTGTTCAGTCTTATTCTAAAGAAGTGAATTTCTGACAAGAACATCTTGTTTTCCACCAGTACTTCAGAAAATAGGAGAAGCCTCTGGACCGACCCCAAGGGGCTGACCCAAGGGTGACTTACTGGTGTGACTGGTTTCCTATTGGATGTACCTGCTGGATATACCCATTAATTAATATATAAAATTTACAGAAATCCTTTCTCACGTGCATAAAGCCGTATTTGTGCACCTGAAAGCTTTTCATTAAAGAGTTGCTTTTATCTTCCCGTTTTGACACTGTTGAAAGATTTCTTCCTTTTTTTAGTAGGCAACAACCTCCCGCGTTTCATCCTGGGGCCTTGCTTAGGGGCTATCCCTTGTGGAAGAGCTTGAATTATGCTCCTTACTGCACCCAATTATTCATTTAACACATTCTTCAGCGGCTGTTGCACTGTGAAACTGGGTGAGAATGCACAAAACAAAGGAATTATTGTCTAATTGAACTGCGTGTCTTCAGCAGAACAGCCTTTGGAAACAGCACTTGCCCTGAGAAAATTCCAACAGGATGATTTTTCCCGGTGGCTTAATTAGGAAAAAAACCAAAACAAACAAACAAACAAAAAACCCCTCAGCATCTTTCATTAAAACCTTATCAGTGGTAAACTCCAAAGTTTCCATTTCTTGGCTTAAGAGAAGTCATTTTATCAGGGGGACTGAATGTGGTCAGTGTTTGACCTCAAACATCTCCCTCGGAATTCTCACCAGGCTCTGGACCACAAATGTGCGTTTCCAGGTTTGCAGTCACCGTGCAAAGCTCGGTTTCATTCGCAGCCTTCCTCCCGAATAGCTGTTTCATTAGGGAAGTGTCACCTGTCCCTCCCTGTTCGTTTGAGGGTCACCGGCAGCAGCGGAGGTGCTGAGTGCTGTCTGTGCCAGATTAACTCCATCACGTCCGCTCTTCCTTCTTTCCTGAAACAAAGCAGAATTCCCAGCACCGCTGCCTCCTCCAAGAGAAGGTGAGCAAAACGACAAAAATATCCTATTCCTTGTTGGGCCTTTAATGAAGCATTTAGATCAAACAGGAAGAGGTGCCCTCCCCCGGCCTTCTTAGAGCTGTAATTAATTGCTAAGTAAGTAGCATGTAATTGCTTTCCCAAGAGCACCCCGGAGAGCAGGGCGATACCTCGACAAAGGTGCCGGAGCAAGCGCAAGTTAATTAACATTAGGAATTAAGTGGCTAATTGCATTGTTCTGACGGGGCAGCCCACCCTGCCCGCGGGGTGGCATTCCCAGGGTGTTCCACCCCAGCACCGGGATGAATCCCAGCTCACAGCGATGGGCTGTGTCAGGAGATGTTGGCAGCAGCCCGCTGGTGGTGACCCATTTTGAAGGACCATCCTTCAAAATCTGGCTTCATTTGAGCATTTCCTGCTTCCCCTCAGCGTGTCCCCTGCATTTTCAGTGCCCTCTGGGCTGGGTGACACCTCCTGCAGCTCACACATCCAGCCCTGAGCCTCCCTCCCTCCCTCCTGCCCAGTCTCTAATTTCTCCTGCTGAGTTTCCAGCCTGGCTCAGGGTGCTCCGAATTCCCTGTGCTCCCGAATTCCCTATGCCCAGCCCGCCTGGAAAAATTCACCTGGAGCACTCTAAAGCTGAGCCTTCGAGGAGTGGATGTTAACTCCCCCTGGGACTGGACATCTTTCCATGGGCTAAGCAACAGCGTCCATGAAAGGAATGAGAAGGAAATATCTTTACAAACTGTGGGGCTGCTGGTAGATAAGGCCAGATACTGAGAGGTGAAAGAAACCATGGGGGGAACCATAAATTCCAGAGGAATTCCACTGATTGACACGGATTGTTACTCACTCAAGAAGTATTACTTATATATTAACCATTAATATTATTTAAATAATATTAGTGATTTTACTTTAAATCCCTGGATTTAGAGTAAAAGAATAGAGAAACGAGGAAAAGAAAAAGGGGGGCATACACATTAGAAGGGGGTCTGTATTAGGTGTTTTGGGAAGTCTGTACCTCTCAAATACCTCAGCCAGTGGGGAAAGAGAGAGGGAAATGCACCCAGGACATTGGGATAAAAAGGAGGCTGTGTGCTCTAATAACTGGAGAGACCCCACAGGAAATGCCCCATGGCCTCTCCCTTTATTCGAATAAAGTTACAGGACTCCTCTGTCTCCTTCTTGCACACAACCCCCTGGTGTTTGTGGATTAATTTTCCTGACATCAGGCACAGGGGACTGAGGGAGAAGTCTGGCTGTGCCCTGGTGTTTCGTGCCCAGCCTGTCCCCGTGCTCGGGCTCTGCTGCCCCGTTCCCCTCTCAGGTACAAAGCTCAAACCCTTCTCACTGAAGAGCCTTTACGAGCCTATTTCTTAGATAACAGCACTTGCCTTAACCTCTCCCCTGGCTCTTCTTCCTCTGTTATGTTGCTGTTAATTCCGGGGATATTTCTTCATCTCCTGACAGTCCAAATGCCGCAGCCAGGGTAATAAACAGCACATTAGTTGAGCTTTGTTAGAGTGAACGAGGCTTTTCCTGATAAAGAGTCGCCAGGGCTGACAAGAGGAGTTGCTCTCCCGGGCAACATCTTCATTGTGTTCGGCTCTGAGACATTTCCTGCCTCTCCAGAGCTTCTGTAACTCTGGGTGACTCCGGGATGGCCCCATTCCCACCCGGCTGTGGCAGGGGAAGAGCTGACCCACGTCGTGGGACAGGTCATGGGGCTGTGAAAAGAGGAGGAGGAGGAAGAAGCAGAGGAGAAATTGGGTGTCCTGAGTTGCCCCAGCGATAGCTGGGATGGCCAGACTGGGCAGAGTTGGTTCTCAGAGGGGATGCCAGAGGCTCCACCAGTCCAGTTGAGAACTCAGCAGTGTTTTGCCAACAGCCCTCGGGTTATTTCTCAATGATTGTCTCCAGCACAATCTCCCAGGGGGCACAGGACGTTCAATTCCTGCTGGATGGCTTCAGAGAGGTTCCCCATAAAGGAGTAGAGGGGTCTGTGCTGAGCTGAGACATCTCCCTGCACTCACAAACCCTCACCCCATGAGTGTCCTCACTCTGGGGTGGGGACAATGGGGCCTGGGGGACAATGGGGCATTAAGGCTCACTGGTGGGAGAGGAAAACCTTGAAGCTCACGTTTGAATCTCGCTGGCCTGAGCTGGGCAGACAGGGCAGTCTGGTGGGATGGCAGCTCCTCAGCGTGCCCTCAGAGCCAGGAGGTTTGGGGGGCCTGCAAAACCCCCAGAACAATCCTGTTTGTGTCACCACAGACCAGGGGCCTGCCTCCAGACTGACATTCATTTCCTGCCCCTTCCCCTTCCCAAAACCCTTCCCTGAGCATCCCTGCTGTCTCCCAGCCTGCTCCTGCCTGCCAGCAGTGAGGGGATGCTGAAAGGAGGATAATGGAGTGTGCCAGGCTGGAAGGGAGAGCAGCTCCTTCGTTTGGCCTCTCCATTCCCGTTTGGATGTGTGGGAAATGTCTTCCCAAAGGGGCCTAATGGAGCAGAACCCTGGAAACACTTCCAGGCTGCCCAACATGGCATTACCCCACCAGCTAATTAAAGTGGGGCCGTCCCAAAGTGATGAGTTTGCAGGGAGACTGCGGGTCTGAAAGAGATTGATGTTGCATGGCTTATCAATTTTCAATCTCAACACAGCCAGATATTTATCAGGCTGCAGAGAACAAACTTGTAATATTTAAAGGGGGAAGACTTTAATGAAATCCATTGCAGATCACCAATTTCTGTTCCGCTGGGCTCATTCCTTCCCTCTTCTTCCAGTCATTTTTCTTTTTTTCAGTCTTATTTTCTTTTTCTTTTTTTTTTAACATACAATACTCAATGAGGGAAAGAGAATTTCATTTCAAATGCTGATTCCTTCATCTTCCCCCTCCTCTTTTCCTTCTGAAAGGTTTATGCATTTATTTGGATAAAAGGTTTTAAACAATAAAGAACTGTCTGCAGTAATTTGTGAAGGTAATAGATTATCCTGGGAGGAGGCCTAGGCTGAAAAATTCCCTAGTGCAGAATTCAGTCCCTTGTCATTTAGTTATTTTATTAGGAAAGGGAAAGAAGGAGGGCAGGAGAGTCAGAGGGAGAAGAAAACAATTGCTGGGCTGAATTATGAATTATTTGCCAGAGTAAATCCTCCCATTTTTCCCAGCAGCACCTGAACCTGGGCCTTTCTCACACTCACTCCCAGGTCAGGGCTGCACCAAAAGGGCCAGATGATTTTCCCAAAGTCACCTCGATGGTGTGAAAAACGAGCTTCGCTCTCCTGTCAAAATGTAAAAGTTTAATAAATGATGATAAGAGACAAAGACAATGAAGCAAAGTTTTTACAGATGAGTGCTTGGCATTCAGCCAAGAGTACACCTGCTGTTTGGAGACACTTTTTAAATACTTCTGTTACATCAGCCTATTGCATAGTCATAAACCATTATGCATATTCATCTTCTCCACAAAACTATTTCACATTTTCCAGGAGCTGTTTAGCATAGCCCCTCCTTGGGTCCACCTTTTTAGAGCATGTGCTCTAAAATTTTTCAGTTGTGGTTTTCTTATCTCCCAGTTTTGGGTTTTGGCCCACACTTTCTGCAGACAGAGGGTACAGAGAGAGTTGGAATATCAACAGCAGGGATCCTCATCATATCTTTAGTGGATGTTATCCCAACCAAGCAGACAGTTCCGTAACTAAATCAACTATTCAAGACCATGTCTAAGTTCAGTTAACAGCAAAGAATAAAAACTGTATCTTTATAGCAAAATTATTTTAACCTTATACACATAGCACTCCTCTTAATATTTACGAAAAGCCAATATTACAATATGTATTTATAACAATGGGAAACAGCTGAGGGCTCCAGCCCCGGGAGGGTCCGGTCCGGGATGAAAAACCTTCCTCAGCTTTCTCCAAGGAAACCTCGGGACGAATCTCCCGGTTTTGGCACGGGCTGCTCCAGCCAAAACCCATCAGGAGCTCGGAGCTGATCCTGAGCCTGCCGCTCAAACCTCAGCTTTAGATTACAGGGCTGGTCTGAAAGCGCTCATTAGCACAGCGGGAAGAGCGATTGTAATGAATGCGGGCTGCCGAAATCGCTAATCAATAGCGAGAGGCTTTGGCTGATTCTCCGCAGCACCTCCAGCACCTTTCCCCGCCGTGCTAATAAACACACGCTGCTGCTGTCTGGGCCAGCGTCTCGGACTGACTAATCACCTCCAAACAACTTGTAAATGCATGGCTAATGAGTACTGCATGAATAATTGCTTTTTCATTCTCCTGCCTAACCAGAAAAAAAAAAAACAAACAAACCAAAACCCACCCCAGAATGAGATTTCTTTCGCGGAGCTGCCCAAAATAGAAAGTTTTCCAGCGTGTTTTTTTCTTGCTGTAAAGGAATTCGTGTGTGTGAGCCCTCTCCACCTTCTCAAAGCCTTTGAGATGAAATGGAAGAGTCAATATAAGCCAAAATAAACTAGATTCCTGTTTGCTTTACACTCGTTTTCCTCTCTTTTGAAAGTATTTTAAAAATTAGGTTGAGGCAAATGTAATCTTCGAGTAGTGTTTTGAATGGAAATGGTTTTATTTCCCCGTTCTGGGAATAAAAGATCTCTTTGAAACTCGATGTGAAAATCTCCTGGTATAGACGGAGGGGGGAAGAAAAAAAAGAAGTGCCTATTCTATCATTTATTAGAAATGTCTGAAAGAATCTCAGACTGCTGCATTCTTCAAACACTGCACTCACTGCCCCTGCAGCTCTGGCACTGGGAAGATGATGCGATGGGGAGCTGGGCTCACCTTGGCTGGGCCCAAAGCTGCTCTATCCCTGCCCTCCTCCTCTGGAGAGCAAAGAAAATATAAGGAAAAGCTTGTGGATTGAAATAAGGATGAGCTGGAAGCTACTGACAGCCCCTCCTGTATCCCCCCTGCCATCCAAACCCAGCACAGAATGTGACCCACAAATAGAGACAGACCTCCAAGGATGTTATACCTGTGGCCAATTTGACATTTTCAGGGGATTTCTGGATTTATCAGGTTGGTTGCTGTCCCTTTCCAGAGATAGTTCCACGTGAGGAGCCCGGGAAGGAGCACGGACCGAATGCAAACAGGATCTGGATCGTGTTTATTCGCACTCACTCACACTTCTGTGAGGGTGTCTTATTCTTTTTTAATGGCAAATTTGGGGCTGGCTTATGAAACCAATCCCTAATTGAGTGAAAGAAATTCAAAAAGCTACAAACACCCTAAACCAGACTAGTTTACAGCAGCCTCTAAGCCTGTTCTGCATTAAATCAGGTTTTCTCTGTAAATGAGGCCTTCACTGTAATTGCTCTGGAGCAGCTTATTCTGATTTCTTCGCCTCTTTGGCTTTGGTAATTTGTCTCCAGCAAAACACTGAGGACAGACAAAGCCCAGGGGAAGGCAGGGGACGATCAGGAGGACAAGCCTTGCTGGCACAAGCTGTTCCTCCCCTCCTCCCATCTGCCCAGCTCCTCACCAGTGGCAGGAGGATTCTGTGGGAATTCTGAGCCCAGCACTTCCCAAATCCCCAGTCCAGGGGCTGGCTCTTGGAATGGGGTCTTTGGGACTCTCTGAGGGAGCCTGGTGACATCAGTGTCTGCAGCACCATCCATGGTGGGGTGATGGCAAATGCGAGAGGGAGGGAAGGCTGGAAAATGAGTTCTCTTAACTCCAGCAGATGGAAAAGTCCTGCCTTATTAAAATTCACCTTGTATTTATTCTCAGGGGCTGGGTTCTCAAAGCTCCTCACCCCCAGCAGCCCTGGGGGGTGTCTCTGGCACATTCCAGCCCTTGTTCTGTGTGCTGAGCACAGGGAGTGAATGGGGCTCTGTGCCCCCCCAAAACACCTGGGCACATCTGGGCAGCCCATCCTGCTGTGCCCCCATCCCAAAGGCAGGGCTCTGCCAGGACCCAGTGCCCTGCAGCCCTGCCAGCTAGGGGACAGAGACCAGGCAGCTGCTGGAATTCCCTGGTGCAGGGATCAGGAGGAGACACAGAAATCCATGTGCTGAACATGACCAAACACCAGCAGGGAGATGCTGGCACTTCCATGAGCAACCCGTCCCTGGGGCTCTGCAGCCACATTTGGGGTGATGACTGTGGGTTTTCCACCTCTCTGTGCCCCTGCACAGCCACCCAAGAGATCCAATCCCTAAGAATCCAGAGGCCACTGTGGGATTGCAATCCCTAATAATCCAGGGGGGCAAATCCAGGGGGCCAAAGCCTCCTAAAGGCAGCTCAAGGAATAAGCAACATCCAGCAGGGTTTAGTGAGCACAGCTGGGCTCTCCCAAGGAGTTCAGTGCTAATTCCACCTCTGCACTGAAGACTTTCGATGACTGTTAATGAATTTAAATGATGGGGATTTTCTTTTCATGCTTCATTGCATATGCTCCTCACATTAAGATGCTAATTAAGAATCCATCAGCCCAAGCTGGGAATGATTGTGGCCACGGAGCAAAGTGGAGCTGTGACAGTGGCTTTGGGGCTGCTCAGTGGGACCTTTTGTCGAGTCTGATAAATTATTTGCTTCCACAAGACTGCTCTGTACAGGTCCCACGGGGAGCTGAGATTTGCTGTGGCTCTCATGTGTCAGTGGTTTGTTTGATCCCACTGGGATGTCTGAGGGATGCTCGGGCAGCCTGGGCTGTGTGTGAGAGGAAAGGAGGGAACAGAGAACAAATCCCTGAAGGGCCAATGAATATAAACTCACCATCACTGACAGAGAAAGTCCCTGAGCAAACTGTCCCCAGCAAACTGTTGGAGTTTGGGAGATATTCTGGACAACAGCACAATTTGCTGCTTCTCCGGTGTGTTTGCCATATTTGAACATAGCTGCTCTGGGCAGGTGGTGCTGTTGTGTTTTCAGGTGATTCAAAGCAAGGCCTTAAGTTATTTTGCTGGGTTTTGTATGCTTTTGGTTCCATGGATGCTTCCCAGGTGCTAACACATCCCACCCTCAAGCGTGCTGTTTGTAAGGAGGGTTTGGCACTGGGATCTTATGACATTCCAGGTGGGAAATTCCCCCCTCTAATCCACCAAACCCTGTCAGGATATCTCAACAGCAGGGCTTGAGAAATTACTTCTAAATCTGGGCTGAGCCAAAGTCTGCGACTGTTTTTTAAAAGTCAAGGGGAGGGCAAGAAAGAATAAAAGGTTTATAAATCTAGGTTTAAATTAATGAAACCTATTAATTTAATCCTAGAACAAATTTACTAATTCTAAAATGGATTTTCAGGGATGATGGGAAAAAATGGATTTTGCAAATCTTAACAATTAGTCCTTCTTAAAGAGCTTCTTGCTTCCCAGAGCAGCTTTGTGCTCGGGACAGTTTGGTGAGAGATTGTTCCTGGCTGCCTGTGGCCTCTCATTATGAGAAGGATTGCAAATGCTAATTCTGGGGCTGGAAGTCTGCTCAGTCCTCCAAGAACTGTAAACGGTGTGAGGAAATGAATTCTCATGCTTAACCACTGCTGCTCTGCTTTCTGAAAAAAATACCTGTGGCTGCAAAGGAGTTTTGAAACAGTGGTGACATGGCTGAGATCTCAGGTTTGATCCTAATGATCCCCAAACCTCAGGAAAACACCTCCCTCCCCAGTTCTATCCAAATTTGGGGCATAGTTACAGTCCTGGATAGGAGAAAAGCTTTGGTGCTGGTGTTGTCACTTCAGAGCCGTCGGTTAAAGGTTTTCACAGCACCATCACTGCTTTTGTGGCATCCATCCAAAAACTAGAAGAGCAGGGGAAAAAACAAAAAAGACTGGCCTGAGCAGGGGAAAAACCAAAAAAGACTGGTCTGAGGAGTGAGGAGCTTGTTTTGCAGTGGAGCCTCTTGGTTTATTAAGCTCAGCAAAGCAGAAGTTGAGTGGGCACAGGATCACTCCCCTGTGTGCATCGCAGCGCACGGCACCGTGCGGGGAGAAGGACGCAGACGCTTAAATAGAAAATTGGCACGGAGGAAACCAGGCAGGAATCCATTTCAGATGGCAATTTAGCAAAGGCTCTGCTGGCAGAGGAAGGAAGGTGGCTGTCTCGGGTCGTGATGACCCACGAGAGAGATGCAATATCGGCCCTGGGCTCCTGAGCAACGTGTGGCACCACGCGGTGCCAGAGGCGGAGGATGCCGATGGAAGCAAACCCAGGGCACAGTTCTCAGCTGCTGCTGGGAGCTTGTTTATCTCAGGGCTGCTGGAATATCCAGGGCCCAGTTGGTGGGAGAATTATGGAGAGCCTGTCCCTGTGTATGACAAATCAAAAGGGACGCGAGGAATTAGGAAAGGGAAACGTTTATTTTCTGCCTTTTTGAATGCATGTCGCACCCAGTTGAGAACAAAATTAATTCATTCATTAAAGGCACTCGCTGTGGCAGATGAAGTGGCAGAGCCAGACTGGGGGTGGCTGCTGCCTCAGCGGGGGAGGCTGAGGGCACTGATGGCACAACAGGGACCAGAGCAGGCTCTGGTGCTGGGACAGCCTGGGATGGAAGCTCAGCCAGGAGATGCTCCCAGCCAAGGAGCCCCAAGGGGGAATTTTGTCTCAATCAAGTTTACACAAGAGGTTTTTCTGCCTTTGCTGCACAGCTGCTCATGGTGCCTCAGATATTTGGCTCCTGGGATGTCTGTAGAGGCTCCCATCTTTTTCTGTCCTGTTTTCCGTCTTGGAGAGGGATGGTGCCCTGTGCTGCCTGATCCCTCCTGGGGGTTATTTCCTCTTCAAGGGAGGCTCAAGAGAACTTTCTCAGGGCTTTGGGGCCAGCAGAGGTGCAAACTGTCCTGTGTGAGGAGTCCTGTCAGCTCCCCAGGCTCACAACAGGCCACATCCCACCAGCAGAGTACCAGGCACCATGTCCTGCCCAGCCCCTCTTCCTTCAGAAATCCCTGGTGGTTTCCACATCCCTCCTGCAGCCCAACTCCCAGAACAGGCAGATCCCTGAGCTGTGATCATGGAGCAATCCAAGCTGAGGAGTGGATCCTGACACCCTCCTGGCTTTTCCAGCTTTCTGGAGGCAGTGACAGGGATGTGAGGCATCTTGTGTTTATTTGGGAAATCATGAATTGTGCAGAGGCCTGGAAGCCAGGGTCTCAAATGTCATTCAAAGGCCAGCTACAGCCTGACCAGAGCCAGTCTCCCAGCTCTCTTGGCAGCTGGATCCACCCCACAGTGTGAGTGAGGCTGAGTGCCACAGACAGGTCTGCCAGGATCCCCTCTACCAGGAGGTCAAAGGCACTCCCTGTATCCCTCTGGAGTGAGCAGGGTGGTGGTGCCTCACCTGGGAGCAAGGCCAGGGCAGCACACTAGGCAGAGCCAGCTCTCTGTGGGGACACAAATGTCCCCCAAGTCTACCCCCACAGCTGGGGACTCCCCCTGGAGCCCCCAGACCCAGCACAGCCTCGGGGTTATGGGGATGCTGAGGCAGCCAGGAACACCCATTCCTGGGTGGGTGACAGTTCCAGGGAGCCAAGCAGGGCAGCAGAAGAGCTGGAGCTGCACAATGCAGGGAAAAGAGCATTTTGGAGAGTTTGCAGCTTCCCCTGAGAAAAGCCTCTTCTGGGTCAGGAGTTCATATCTACAAAAGCCTGCCTGGCTTGTGCTTCTGGATTCCTCTCACACGGGAAGGGGCCTGAATGATGTCTTCTGCCAGCCTTAACTGGCCAGGAGATTCTGCCTCATCCTGGCAGACAAGGACCTGGCTGGAGCTGTTCATGACTTCATCAGCCCTTGGCCAGACTGCAGCCCTGCCTGTGCTGTGCCCCAGCCAGCCCCAGGCTGTGCCAGCACTGAGCCCCAGCTGCTCCTGCCCTTCAGGTGTCCCAACCTGCCTGGGACAGCCCAGAGCCACCTCCTGTGTGGTGCCAGCAGGGGACAGCCCCTGTGCTGGATGGGAGCTGGGCCAAAGGAACAAAACGCAGGGTTTGTAATCACTGAGAGCAGTGTGGAGGTTGTGAAGCTGATCTTGTGTTTTCCCATGAGGAGAGTTCAGGACCCACGTGTGGATGCACAAAAAGCCTTTGTCCTCAGGGTTGTAGCTGATGCCATGATGATTTTTTTTCCCCCCCTTTTCTTTTATATACCTTTTATGAATTCTCAGTGCCCTTACTTGTAATTCCTTAAGTCTGGTAACTTGGCACAGTCCTGGTATTCTGTTAGGCCAGGAGACCAAATATCCTAAAGGCCTCACAGCTGGAGGCTGGAAAACTTTTACCCCATGTTGAAAAACCAAGGTCCCCTCTAAAATACATCCTGTAAACCAGGATTAGGCCCATCCAGGAAGGAATTCTTAGGGATGGGAGGAAATCACACTATTCAGTCAAGCCTCTCATTAGGGCATCTCTGTTACATATGCTAATTTGTGAGGTCTGTGAATTGTAAATGTGCATTTTGGCACATCCCATCTTGGCCAAGTGGTGCCCCACAAGGATCCTTATTAAATATCAAGGTAAAAATGCCCTTATTAATTAAATAATATCTAACTCTTAATTCTAGGACCAAGGAAAAAGCATCACAGCCTGCCAGGGTCTCTAGGATCTTCACTCCAATCTTGCTGCCTCTGGTCATTTGTGAGCCTCTGTGCTCTGCACCTGTGAAGTGATTTTTTTGGGTTTATTTGGGGTTTTTTTAGGGTTAGGATTAAAAGTGTGAGAGATAGAATTTTTATTTGAGTTTAGATAAAAACCCCTTATAGATAATAACCCCTTTACATAATAACCCCTTATTTTATAGTTTTATTGATTGTGTTCTTATATGTTGAGTTAACAGAGTAGAAATGGTGCTTAAAGTTTTAAAGTTTTTTTTAACTTTCAATTATTTAATTATGAGATGTTAACTAATTTATTTTTATTTTTAATTTAATAATTAACAACTTATGTTTTGCACTGCAGATTTTTTTAACCAGTTACACAAAATTACTTAAATTTCTGAAGAAGAAGAAGAAGAAGAAGAAGAAGAAGAAGAAGAAGAAGAAGAAGAAGAAGAAGAAGAAGAAGAAGAAGAAAAAGAAACTTTTCGTTTTAAATTTTTAATTTTGTTACATATATATTACTGTATTTCAAAACTTCCAATTTTAGATTTTTTACTCTGTGAGATAACATACTTCTATTTAACTACACACTCATAATCTCAGTGTCATCACTCCATTTTGGAAGCTTGTTCCATGGCCTCGGATGAAATGCAGTGGATCTTTGAGGAGCAGTGCAGAAATCCTGCAATTCTCCATGCCCAGGGTTCTGACATTCCCCCAGACATTCCTCACTTCCAGCAGGCAAGGAAGTGGGAGCAGAATCCAGGGAACCGAGCTCTCCTGCTCAGCACCACTTGTTTATTCATCCCTGCTTCTCCCTCAGCTCCACAGGACTTTTCATCTCCGAGGCAGGAGGCTCCAAAGGATCCTCCAAAGTCACCTCTGGCTGTTCTGTTCCCAGCTCTGAATGTGTGCCTGGAGAGAGGGAAAATGTGTGATCTGAGATGAGAAAGGGGCTGTGGTTCTGCTGCTGCTCCTTCAGCACTCTCCAGACGTGCAAGGGAAAAGCAATTTGTGCAGAAGAAAAGGGAGCAAGGAGCTCTGTGGGGCTGACAGGGAACAGAACACACATGAGGGAAAAAGGCTTTTGAGGAAGTGTCAGGTTGGGAATTGTTGTGGTTTGAATGCCAGGTGTCTGCT
Source organism: Certhia americana (assembly GCA_018697195.1). Taxonomy (NCBI): domain Eukaryota; kingdom Metazoa; phylum Chordata; class Aves; order Passeriformes; family Certhiidae; genus Certhia; species Certhia americana. The sequence continues at coordinate 5,649,771 of JAGMWU010000020.1, read as the reverse complement.
AAGGAAGGCAGGAGCTTCCCTTGGAATGGAGAATTTAAACCCCCTCCCTCTGAATTATTATAACTTTTGACATTAAGGGGCTCTCAGGTGAAGATATGGGGATAGGAATAACAGTTCTTTATTAGGGGAACGAAAATAAACAATAAAACAAAACCACATGCAAGACAAACAAATAAACAAACAAACCCCACTGACAGAGTCAGGATCCAAGCTGTCCCCTGTGGGTCAGGGTGTTGGTGGCAGTGCCATCCCATGGTGGCTGCAGTCCCAGTGGCAGATGTGGCTCTGTTGAAGTGATGCTCCTGGAGAAAAGTGGAGTTTTTCACTGAAGGTCCAGTGGTGAGAGATGGGCCTGGTGTTCCTCTGGGAATCCAGTGGAAAGGCTGCTTGGTGTTCCAACTCCCAGATTTTTATCCAGGTAGGAATGCTTGGCTCCTTCCCCTGGCTGGAGCATTTCCCAGAGGGACGATGGAATTTTATTTGTGAGACTCAATGGCCCATGAGCAGAAGATCTCTCTCTGGAGGGAGGCTGGGTTGTGGAAGAGATAAGAAAACTGCCCCAGGGGGTTTATTGACAGTCGGCCATGGACAGACAATTACAGCACCCCCAGCCCAGTTTCATCAGATGGTGACAGAATACAGAATTTTGATTACATTTTGCACTGCAACCCATGACAGGAAGAGTGAGAAGAGGGGGCAGAGCTGCTGCTGCACAGAGCTGGGGGAGGGAGACAGGCCCACCTGGGAGGGCAGCTGAGGGTCTGTGTCTAATCCTGGGGGTGAAAGGTGTTCCTGGAGCAAGGAGAGGGAAATGTGCTTGGGATGCCAGCTGGGAGCAGAAAGGATCTCTCATCTCACAGTCTGGCATTGCTGAGGGTGGCTCAGACACCTCCTTGGGTGCTAAGGGACACCAAAAGGGACAGCAAAAGGGACAGTTTCCTTTCCTGCCCACAGGAAACTGCTCTGCTCAGGTCCCTGCTGCTGCCACACAAGCAGTCATCACATTTTGGGGGATAAAAGCAGAGTCTCCCTTTTGCTCTGCACTCCAAGATCAAGGCACTGCACACAGGGGTCTCTGGGGAGGGGACAGGAGGCTCCCCTGCAGTGACTGACACCTGACTGTCCTTATTGGGTAGCCATCGATCAGCTGGCCCTGCCCACGGTAATGATTGTGGGGTCGATGCTAATTAGTCCATTTGCATCCAGAGCTGGCTGCCTGTGTGTGTGAGGGGGTGCCAACGAGGCTCATTTGGGCTGAGAAATGGAGTTTTAATTCAGACTTTGCATTCCCTGGCACTCTTTGGACACCCCAGAGCTTCCCCTGTGCCCAACTCCCTTGGTTAGAGGAGACAGTGAAGGCCTGGAAAAGGATGAAGGGATGAACTCCCAGATTTTGCCTTATTTGCAGCCCAGATTTGGTGCCTGATCTCCAAGCAGCGTTTCCTGATCCTGCCAGCAGCAAGGAGGAATACAAACAAAATCTGTGCACCATGTGCTTTGGTCACTGAGATTTCCTTTTTGTGCTTCTGCTCCTCTGTCCCCACCCAAAATTTGATTTAGACACTTGCTGGGGAAGCAGCCCTTCTCCCTCTCATCCTGCAGGGATGGCTGCTCCCCTCTGAGGCTCTGGGATGACCTTTCTTAGGTGAGCTCTGCCTTTCTGTAGTCGTGGTGCTCACACATGGCCCAAAGAGCTCCTCTGAGCTCCCTGCAAAACCTCCCTGGGTTTTGTTATCAGCAGCTTCTATCTGCAAAGCAATTGATGACAACAAATAATTAAAAATGTATTTCTGTTTCAAGCAGCCTCTGGGTGCTATCTGAAGCAAAAACAAGAGCTTGTCAGTGTGGAAGAACAGGAAAATGTGTTTTTTTCAGCTGTGAGGTGTTGCTCCTGAATCCTTTTCCATTCTGGTCTGTGTCCATCTTACCTGCTGCTGTTCCTCAGGTCAGAGGCTGCATCTTCTCTGGCTCTGCACTGTGGGATGCCAAATGCAGGCAGTTTGTTGTTATTTTTCCATGCTGTTTGCTTGCTTTGCTTGATTTTGGAGCTGAAATGACATGCAGAGGAAAAGGAAAAGCTCTGCTGCTGCTCTTAAATAATTCCCTGTGTAGAAGGGCTTCTTCTGGATTGTGACTGGGCTTTCCTGATTTAGCTAAACCCACTTCCAGCCCCAACCTGCTGCTTGGCTTGGGGTCAGAATGTTTGTGAGGGGAGCTACCACAGGGCAGCCTCATCCCAAAATTCCAGCCTCCATGGCTGCAGTGTTTGTGGTCAGAGCTGACCAGGGGCAGCAGCCACCAGAACGCCTCAGAGGACACTGACCCCAGCCTCTGCCCTCCTCCAGCATTGCTGTGGCACCTATTGATTATCTGTTAGAACAAAATCCTGTTCCTTACAGAGGTGGTTGTGCTGTGACAACATCTCCCACCACATCTCCCCAGACCAGGCAGGCCCTGGTGAGCTAAACACGGATCCAGCACCCTCTGGAATGTCCCTGCTTGTCCCCCGTGTCCCATTTCCCACCCTGATGCTGCCAGGGATGTCACTGCTGGCCGTGCCACCAGTACGTGGTGCTCACGGAGCTCCAAGCGCTGCCTCCAGGGGAGTCCCCAAAGCAGGGACAGCAGGGCCACGTCCCCTGCCCCAGCCCAGGGTGCAGTCCCCGCCTGCAGGATGCTGGGAGCCACTGGGTGTCAGTAGCATCCCACTTCCCGACCGCTCGTGGCCGTGGAGTCGGGAGGATGAGTTTTCCTCCATGGAGAACAGCTCCATCCCCCGGGAGCAGCTCCATCCCCCGGGATCAGCTCCATCCCTCCAGGGAGCAGCTCCATCCCCCGGGAGCAGCTCCATCCCCCCCGGGATCAGCTCCATCCGTCCAGGGATCAGCTCCATCCGTCCAGGGATCAGCTCCATCCGTCCAGGGATCAGCTCCATCCCTCCAGGGATCAGTTCCATCCCTCCAGGGATCAGCTCCATCCCTCCAGGCACCAGCTCCATCCCTCCAGGGAGCAGCTCCATCCCCTCCGGGATCAGCTCCATCCCTCCAGGGATCAGCTCCATCTCTCCAGGGATCAGCTCCATCCCCTGGGAGGGCTCCATCCCTCCAGGGAGCAGCTCCATCCCTCCAGGGATCAGCTCCTGCAGCCGGGGCAGGATGGCACCAGCCCCATCACTGGAGCTGCTGGTTGTTGGCTGAGTTTTCACACCCTGTGGAGTTCCAGGGAGGGGTGGCTCCAGTCCAGGAGCTGCAGCTGAGCAGTGGGATACCCTGTGGAGCCTCAAATCCTTGTCAGGGGCTGGGTGCTTGTCGTGCCTGCTTTGGCCAAGGTGGCTCCTTCTCACAAGTGCTGCCAGAAAAAAAAGATTTTCTCCAAGCCACCTCTCTCTCTTCCTCCAGTCCTGGCTCAGCTCTGAACCTGTCCCTGCTCTGTCTGTGTCACCCCTACCACCCCACAGCGCTCCTCACCTCAGCCTGGAGGTGAGCACTCAGCAGGTGCTGCTGGCTGGTGATTTTCCGATCATTTATTTCCCTCAGCTTCTGAAAGTTACTAAAATGAAGTAAACCAAAGATTTTTTAATTTTATTTTTTTTTAGGCATGTGTGGGGTGACATTTCTAGCTCACACCACGAGGACTACAAAGTCCTGTGCCCCAGGACAGCCAGTGAATCCAGAATCCCAGCACCCATGGAGAGCTGGCTGTGGCTGCCTGCCCACCCTCACTCACAGCCCAGCTCTGCTCCCCTGCCTTCTGTTGTGTGATGAAAACCTGCCTGAAGAGCTGCTCCTGTTGCAGGTAGAGTCCTTCAGTTCCTCCAGGTGAAGATGTTCCTTCTGCTGTTAATAATTCACCTTGAAGTGAGGCTGTCTCCGTGCCTGCAGGTCTGTCTTTCATCACCAAGATCAGATCTGCTTGTTCCTGCTTTCCCTCTCTCCCCATGACTCTCATGTCCTCCTGCATCCACCAGGCTGTCCAGAGGTGAGGGATCTCTCTCTCCTGGGCGCACAAACCCCTTGAGTTCTTAAAAGAGAAGGGGAAATGTCTGAGGTCTCCAAAATAATGCTGGTCCCTGCTCCTGGCCAGGTTCCTGGTGCAGATTGTGCAGCCTGTGGGGTCTCTTGACTCATCCAGTTGTGGATGGTGGGATTTCCCCCAGAGCATTCCATCCCTGGGATGCATTTCCTTCATCAGAGCTGGACAGGCTGTAACTCACCCAAAGCCAGGAGGGGAAGTGGAGTTTCAATCCACAAGCAGAGAGTGAAGACCCCCCCCCCATCTCCTGCTTCTGTCAGCAGGTCCCTGCTTTTCCCAGGGTTCCTCAGGATGGAAATGCCCATTCCTGCAGCCCAGTGCTTCCCAGTAATTGCTGTGTAATGAACTTTCCAGGGCCATTATTCCTTGGCTGCTGGGCACTCAGCTCAGGAGTTAATGGTGTGAGGGGGACAAGCCCCTCCAGTCCTTTTCTGTGTACACAAACCCTTGGTCAAAGGGTTAACTCTCAGGGGAGGGGAAGGGAAGGGCTAAAAGTCCTGTTTGGAGCTGGTGCAGGGCTGTGGTACCTGTTCTCCTGCAGCCAAATCCTCTTCACCAAACCAGAGCTGTTTGTGCCTCTCCATGCTGGGAGGAAAAGAGCTCTGTGAGAAGCTGGGGTGGCAGAGGAGGATGAGTCTGACTCGGCCCTCACTGCTCCTCCTCTCCTGCTGCAGGGCAGAGCTGGGACCCATCAGCTTGAGAGGCTGATCTGGAACAGAGGCTGGACAGAGTTAAAGGATAAAGCAGGGATTTATTAAAAGTTCTCACAGGATACACCTTGGGCAGGACAAGAGCCTGGCTGAGGTTACACCCAGGATGGACCCCGGGTCAGGAGTTTTCACACTTTTATCAGTTTTGGTCCATTTCCACATTGGGCTTCATTGTCCAATTCCAGCTCTAGGTTCTGCAGTCCCACCCTCTCAGGTTGCTCTCCTCATTCTCTGCTGTTTGCACTTTTGGGCCCAAAGCTGCAGCTTTGGTGTCCTTGGTTCTGGGGCTGCCAGAGGATTGTTCTGTGTCCTTGGTTCTGGGGCTGCCAGAGGATTGTTCTGTGTGCCTGAGCTGTGAGCAGAGCTCGCTGACACTTGATATGGAGTTCAGAGTCACACACTAAATCAGTACAGAACCTAAAAAATATGGAAGCTAAAACTTAAGGCCATGGTGGATTACTCACCCCTGGGACATGAGTGCCCTGCTGTGTCCCTGAGTGGGCTGGAGGCAAAGCAGAAATGTCCATTTGGTGAGGGGACACTGCTGCTGTCACCCTGCACGGGGCAGGGTGATGCTGAGCCCTGGGCACACACCAAGCTCCAGTGCCATCCATGCCCTCCCTGCCTTTGCTGGGTGCAGTAACAAAGCCTGGGCTGGTGGATCGGTGCCCTGCAAAGCCCAGGCTCAGCTGGGACAGCACAAACCCTCAGTGCCCTGCCAGGCTCTGCCAGACCCGAGTGCAGAGCACAGCTCCCACTTTGCTGAGCATCAGGCACCAAATTTGGCTTTCCCTGCCTAGATGAGGGGTGATTTGCCTTCACTCAGGCTTGATTGATGCCTGTCTGCTGCAGTTAGCAGTGAGGACAGCTGGCATCCCACCCGAGGGACATGGCTTTTGCAGCTGCAGGGTTGGATTTTAGGATGGACACGGCAGAGCTGCAGCTCCAGTGAACACCGTGAGGTGCTGGAGGCAGCTCTGACTCCCACAGGCGGTTTCACCCCTTCCTGCCCCCATCCTGCCTCATCTGCACATGAGCAGGGCATATTCCTGCTGCTCTTTCTCCAGGAGAACCTGGGATTGCTTGGAGCCTGGCAAATGCAATGCTTTGGCCTGCTGGGAGCTCACATCCCTGCATGTCCTTGCCTGTCAGGGCAGTGGGGAGGAAGAAACTGGAAGAGGAAAAGTCAGAACAGTGACGTAGGACAGGGAAAACCTTTTGCTCTTTCTCTTCAAAGACTTACTCCTTCCTCAGGATGACAGAATTCCACACAAGTATTTTCAAATTCAGGTTTATTTCGCAGCATTTGTTCCTCTTGTTCAGAGATGCAGAGCTGTGTTTAGGTGCCCCCATCCCACACCAGCCTGGTGGAGAGCAGCACAGGGAACAAACTGCTGCTGAAAGAAGAGCTCCCTGCATCCCTCAGCTCCTTATTTTGGGGCTTTGTACTTCCCTTCTCTGTTTGCTTTGCTTAAGCAGCTTCAACAAGCAGAATTGTAAACTCTTGGTGGGCTTCTTTTTTCCCTCCTGGCCCAGAATTTCATTGTGTTTCTGGAAAGAACTATTTATTTTTCTCTGCTGTTGCTTTCTGCTTTCATCTCTTTCCTGTTCAAGTCAGCAGTCCCTCTTCTTGTGAATCTGGTGTCCCCTGAGACATTCCTGATTTTTGATCCTGTTTTCCATAGTCCTGGCAGCTCAGTAGTTTTTCAGCCTTTCTTTCCTCATTCTCACCCCTTTACATTTATTTTCAGTGGGACCTCTGGGTGAGGTGCTGCCTCCCTTACCCCACCCTTATCCTGGCACAGAGATTGGGAACAAGGAAAGTTTCCTCTGGGATGGAAGGATGGAGTCCCAGGCTCTCAAGGAGGATGTGCCCTCCTGGAATAAAATCTCTGAGTGGTGGAGCTGCCCCCTTGAGCCCTTTTAAGTGTTTGCTTTCCCTTTTTCTTGTCCCTCCCCTGATTTTTATTTGTGGACCTCGTTTCTCCGATTAACCTCGGGGCCTGCACAGCTCCTAAGAAAGATGCTCTCACTTCATTAAGAGATAATGGAAGCTGTCAGAGGTTTGAAGGATTGCACTCATGATGGGAGCAGGAGGGGGAAGAAATATAATCACAGCAAAGTTACATTTTCATGTAAATTGTTTAAAGATTTAAATGGTTTCTATTAGGAAGGGTCACTGAGGCTGTGCAGAGGCCTAAATTAGTCCTTCTGTAGCAGAACTATAATATTGTCTATAAATGAAATGGAATAAAGAAAGCTGTTAATTTTTTTTTTTTTTCTCCCACTCTCTCATTTCAGCCCACATTTTTTTCTCCCTCTGCCTTTCCAGCAGCCTTCCCCTGATTTTGATTTTCTTTCATTCTTGGGTCTTCCTGTCCTCATCTTCAGGCTGGACTTGGCAATTTTTCCATGACCTGGCCCTGCCTGAGCTGAGTTGTGCCCATCCTGCAGTCCCCAAACACCTCCTCACAGAATGCAAATGCTCTGCTTTGGGTGCCCCAGGGGGAGCTGGGTGATCAGTAATTAGTTAATGACTATCCCAAAGGGGTTAGTTAGTTAATGACTATCCCAAGCTGACATGTTAGGTGGAGTCACTGCTCCCTTCCTGCGCTGCAGGCTGGTTGGTCATTCAGCCACAAACACATCTTCACCTAAATATCACAAGGCAGCAATTTTCCGGGGTGTTCCCAGCCCAGCATGTTTTTACACACACACCAGCCCGTTTCTGTGATGGCACCTGTCGGGACAGGACTGTCCTCCCCGTTTGGATCCCAGCCCTGCTCCACATCCAGCCTGATTCCAAAGGGATGCTGCTGGCTGCACAGAGGGGGATTGCCCTTCCCCTGAGAGCCCTGGGGCAACTTGTGCAATTTCTGCTGGCTTTGCACACGTGTGTGTCAGGAAAATTAATCCTGACACATTAATTAAACACCAGAGGTTTGTGTGCAAGAAGGAGAGAGAGGAGTCCTGTAACTTTATTCAAATAAAGGGAGAAGCCATGGGGCATTTCCCTGGGGTCTCTCAAATTTTTGGAGGATGCAGCTTCCTTTTTATCCCCATTTCCCAGCCACATTTCCCTCTTTTTTTCCCCATTGGCTGAGATACTGAGGAGGTACAGACTTCTTAAATCAACTCATACAGACCCTCTTTTAATATCTACCCCCCCCCCCCTTTTCTTTCCTTGTATCAATCAGTGGAATTCCTATGGAGTTTGTGGCTCTTCCCATTGTTTCTTTCATCTCTCAGTATCTAACTTTACCAGCAGTCCCACAGTTTGTTTGTAAAGACAAATCTCTCTCTTTCCTTTCACGTGGGGCTTTGGTTTGGCCTCTAAATGCTCCTTAGGAGGTGGTTTCACCTGCAAAGCCGTGAGGCAGAAATCTGAAGGTGCCTTCCCTCCCCAGTGCCCCCTCACTCTGTTCATTCCTGAAATTTGGGATCTCTCTGGTCCTGGCTCCCTGTGCATGTGCCCTGGAGCAGCGATGGAAGGGTTAAACCACCTGCACCTCCCTGCATTCCCACCAGGGCCACAGGCCAGAGCAATAACAGAGCTTTTGGGCAATCAGTGATTTAATTTACAAGGAGCTGGACACGGACTTTTCCCCTCGGAGGGCAGGAGCAGAGCAAGAGGCAGGGAGAGCTGCGTGCTGTGTCCTGCAGCAGTCCCTGGGATGCTGCCCTGATCTCCGGGCTGGAAAACCTCCTAAACTCCCCAGCACACTGTTTGCAGCAGAGTTCAACCCCCTGGCTCATCCCTCCCCTGCACAGCAGCAGAGATGGAATTGATCTCGCAGCTCTGGGGGCTCCGCTCCAATTACAGGAGGCGAGGCTCTGATTGCTCTGCACACACCGCAGGAGGCACCGTGGAGACCTCGCAGGGGTGGCAGGTCCGTGGGGAATAGCAGGAGGGACAGGGGTTTGCATGCTGATCACCGGGAAGGCAGCAAAAGCAGAGGCTGAAAAGCTGGGGGTGAGAGGGTGAAACTCTCTCTGTGCTCTGGGTTCTGAAGGAGTTTGGCAGAGGGAAAACTGGGCCAGCGTGCTGGTGGAGTAACAGGTGTCCAGATTCCATCTTGGGAAAGAGAGAGGAAGAGACAGAGGAAGAGAAGGAAGAGAGGAAGGAAGGAAAAGAGAAAGGAAGGGAGGAAGGGAGGAAGGGAAGGAAGAGAGGAAGGAAGAGAAGAGAAGGAAGAGAAGGAAGAGAAAGAAGAGAAGGAAGGGAAGGAAGGGAAGGAAGGAAGGAAGGAAGGAAGGAAGGAGGCCTTTTGCAGTTTGCAGGAGCTCAGTAGCAGACCTGTCTTTCAGGAAGAGCAAATCCAGAATCCTGAGCAGATCTCAAGGCTGTCACACAGAGGGAGGCACACCCCAAACAGCCACCCCAAATGACAGCACTGCCAGGAAAAAGGCCTCTTGCAGCTGGCTGTTTCTGGGGTAGAGACACTGCTCAGGATCTCCTGGCCATCAGCCTGAAATTCCCCTCAGTGAGACCAAACATCCTCCCCTTCCTGAGCACATCTGGACCTTTAACTCTGGAACTTCTAACTCAGTTCCTCAACCCCTGCTCCTCAGAATTGCAGTGTATCCCACAGATTTGCTCTTTTCATGGTGAAGGATCTTCTAATTCCAGCTGAAGGATGTCATTGGGTTTTTTATCTCCATCTCTTCAACTGCCAGCTTCAAATAACTCTTTTCCCTCTATCCTCAAGTGTTCCTCTCCCTGCTCGCTGTTCAGGCAGCAGCTCCATCCCTTCCCTTTGCACTCCACCTTTTGCCAAACCCTTGCAGGTCCTCAAGGGAAGATCTTCACCATTGTCCCACCTGTGCTGGTTTCAGCCAATCTCTGTTGAGTGTGGTTGGTTCAGGACTCCAAACACAGCTTTTCTCTAAAGGGAACATTTCCCCTGACACCTTCTGCTCTGGAGTTTGCCTTTTCCAAAATGACATCAGAGATTTATGAGAGGCAGGTTCAATTCCTGCCTTTCCCTTCCTTGTTTCCAGTGTCTGAGCTCCCAGCCCAGAGCAGGAGCTCCTTTCACAGGAGATTCTCTGCCTCTGCTGTTCCTCAAGGTCACCCAGTTTCTCCCAAAGGAGAAATAGATTCCCTTCAGCTTTGGGAAATCAGCAATCTTCCTAAAGCCACTCTGTCTCTCCGTGCCAAATCCATCAATGGAGATGCCAGAGATGAGTCCCTGGGCATTGTTGGAGGAGCTCCACTTGTACTGGTGGAATCCATCTCCTGTACTGCAGGGCCCACATGGATTAGCTGTCCCAGGTTTTCATGCCTGAAAGAGCTGGTCCCCTTTTCCAAGCAGGGTGCCAGCCAGTGTCACCAGGTTTGCATTGCTGAGTTCAAGATCTACCAGAGAAATCTCATTTCCAACCCAGGAGCAGCAGCCCTGTGTTCCTGTCACCAGCTCTCCCAAGGTGGTTTTGCTCCTGGGCTTCTCAGGGGAGGAAATTTTGACAGTTCCTTCAGGCCCTCTCTCATTTTTGGCTTCTTCCTGCAGTGTGTAGCCTTGTGGCCATTGGGGGATGTGTTTAAACAGCACGTGACCCATCCTTTATAAAAGCTTATTATTTTAGACTCTGTTCTGTGCTCTCCTCCAGAAGTGGCTGGAAATGGAAGCGAACTCCTGAGGTCAGGAGAAATGCTCTTTAGCTGTCATGATTGCTCTGCCCCATTTCCCTGAGCGTGGGAGCTGTGTTTGGTAAACTCCAGGCATATGGTGCCACTCCCAGTTTGTTGGATGCAGGAAAAGTCCTCGTTGCCACCTCAGTAATTTCATGTGCTAATTCCTCCTAAACAGCCCCAGCTACTGACCTGCTTTAATACCTCCTTCCATTTCATTGAAATGGCATCAACTTCTGATCACTGGCCCCATGTCTATTTTCTAGGTCAAGCTCTTCTGTAATGTCTTCACATTCCCTGAAATCCTACTAAAATAGCCTCGTGTCGTCCTGGATCAGTAACCATTTGGAGACAAAGTCTGTTTATTATCGTGCTCAGGAATAAGTGGTGCCTGCAATAAGCAACATTTGCTCTGCAATCTGTGCCTCAAAAATTAAAGCCTCCATGATGACTCAGTCCCAGTCTGACTGAGGAGATCTAAACTCAGGCTCCAGCACGACCTACAAACTGCTTTCAGAGTTCTTTCCCTAAACAAGTTTTATTTTCACCAGCCTAAATCATCCTTTTCCTCTGGTCTATCCTTGCCAGAGTCTGACTCCAATAATCTGGTTCCAATCCCTGTGTGTGGAGGCAGGAATGATGATAATGTGAGATCTCCAGGTCCCTCTGTTTCTCCCAGAGCTCTCCTGAGATTTGTCAGCCTTGATGTCAGCACTCAACACCCAAATCTAACCAGGGGCAAATTTGCTCTCTGGAAATAGCTCAGCATCCTCAAACCTTTCTCAGGGCTTGATGATCCTGTTGGATTGCAGGAGCAGCCTCTGACAATCACTCAGAGCTCCCTTGGAACCCCTCCAGCCCAGGGCTGGTACTGCAATCAGTTCCTGTGGGATTCTGCTGCTGTTACTGTCCCAAGGCAAAGGACCACCAACAGCTTTTAGCTTAAATTCTTCCTTTTTCTTCTGTTTTTCCTTGCAGACCCCACAGCTTTCTGCTCTTCAGTCCCAGCTATGCAGCAGGCTCAGCATTTCTTCCTACTAGTCCCCCCTCACTGATACCTGCACATTCCCAAGGTTCTGCAGGACTGGTTTTCCTCCCCATCTCGTTTTCCTCCTGTTTTCTGGTCATCCCATTTTCCCTGAGCAGCATCCTATCCCTCTTTGGCTTCAAACCATTGCACTCTCCACTGTGTCTCCCTCTTTTCTGCTGAGCTGGTTTCACACTCCCATTCAGAAGATCCTGCCAGCCTGGGGCTGGGATCTTTGGATGTAAACACTTCCTTTCAGGAACACATTTAAGAACGACACAGATGCCAAGCCCCCAAATCCTGTTTATTACTAATTGGTTTTGGGGGGCATTTCTTCTCATTGTCACTGTTTTTCCAGATTTAAGCAGTGGAAATAATCTCCCAAATTCCCTCTCAGCTGCTCTCACATGAGATCTCCTGTTTGCTTTCTCCTCCCTTTCACGTTTTTTATTTCCCCACTTGCACTTGATGCTTGTTCCAGCACATTTTCCTCCAGCTCAGCAGCTGGAGCTCAGGGAAGGGGCTGTGGGTGGCATCCCAGGATGTGGAGGAGGAGGGTTTTCCTTTATTCCTGGCATGCTGGGGGGAGTTGAGTGAGAGGGATGGAGCTGGAAGTAGAAGCTGATTTGGCTGGTGACGTTCCACAGCACCCCGAGAGCAGAGGGGACACCCCAGGTAGCCAACACCACCCCATTCCTTCCTCCCACTCCCACCTCAGCACCTCCACGAGCTCACACCACATCTCCACTGACCCCCGTGTCATGGAAGGACACCATCAATATTATATTTTTCACAGACATTATCTCAGAGTCAGTTCATGCCTTTGTTGCAGGTCGGGCACGCGGCCGCCAGCGTGATCCTCCAGCCTTTGGCGTTTCCCGGCGCCGCCTGGGCCTCAGGAAACTTCTTCAGCTCCTCCACGGCCTCTCCACAGAGCTGGCGGAACACCGGGAGCCTCTTCTTGGCCTCGGGGGAGCCTCTCACATCCATGGCTTCCACCTCCACGCGAGCAGAGAAGGCCAGGAAGGCGGGGAGGTGCTGAGGAAGAGAGGAGTCACAGTCTTGGTCTGTGCTGAGGTACTGCTGGGCTGTCGGGTGGCAGGACACGGGGCCGTGGGGGATGCTGCTGGCACCCGCCCCATCCAGGGGGTGGGACACGGGGATGTTCCTGCAGCTCTCCAGGAAGATGTAACGGATGTCCCTGGAGGTGTGGTAGGGTGTGCATTCCGGCAAGGACAGGCTGCGGGCTTCGCACTGGAAAGCTGATGCCGACATCGGTGCTGGTCTGGCGTGGGGAGAAATCACCAAATTAGCAGGGTGGGAGGTGACGGAGCTCGGCAGAGATTCACGACAAATCCTCCTGTTTTTTCCCCCTTGAAAAATACCAGATTTCCAGAATCCTCTCTCCCCCTCCCTTCTCTAAACTGGCCAAGTTGCCTCCAGAATAGCAGCACAACTCTCCCGTAAACTTTCACAGCAAAATCAGGAGATATCCACCAAAATTCAGGCTTTGCTGTGTCTGCATCCCAAGCTCCAGTTCATAGTCGAGTACAGCCACCGCCAGCCTGGGTGTGGGAGGGTGCTGTCAGAGGCAGACAGGTTGTCTCCATCCTTCCTGGAGCTCCCAGGGGGAATGAGTAACCACTGAATGGATTTAGGATCTGAAACTGTCTCTTTGGGGAAAGGCTGACCCTGTGCACTCCCAGCCAGCCTTCTGTGTTCTTCCATCACCACCCACTGAATATTTCAGCTCTTTCCCAGGTTTTGTACATTTGTAAAATGCAGATTCTTGGGAGGGGGGAAAAATCCCAACCTACTCCATGCTTTGATACCTGGCTGGAACCTCTAGAGTTGACAAAGAGTGAAGACGACCAACCCGGTTCATGGATAATTCATCTCATGCATAACTCATGCTCACACATTTCATGGATAATTTAGGATAAGGGCTTGCAAGATCAGGATCTCACATGGAAGTGAAGGGTCTCTCCTGAACAAAGCTGATGGCAAACTCTAGCTGTGGGACACTGAGTTTCTGCCTGTGGCAATGTGCCAGCGGCTGGGAGAGCAGGAATGGTGTGGTTCCTTGGATGTTGCCATCTCCCAACCTGGCCAGACTCAAAATGGGCTTGGTACCGTGTCCTGTCTCTGAGAATGGCCAAAATCTGGTCAGTCAGAGGAGGTGCAAGCATCCCAACTCCACCAGGAGTTCTTAAAATCCTGGGGCTTGTGTAGAAATCCACAAAAAAGCATCGTGCCCTGCAGCTGTGGCATGGTATTCCCTTTGGTTGGACCTTCTCCCAGCAGACAGAGGCAGCAGCTGGGATGTTCCCTCAGATGGGTTCAGGACCGCTCAGTGACCACTGAGGACTGTTGGACTGGGGGACACGAGTGCCTTGTGCCACCCCAGAGCTATGGGACAGGGCAGTGGCCTCAGCTCCCACAGGGTTTGGCTGCTGGAGACCCACCCAAGTCACCCTTCACACTCTGCTGCCTGGCTCCATCCACTTTCCTACAGCTTTGGTTGGTGTCTCTAATTGGAGTAGGGCATAATTAACCATTTTTCTCCTCATTCACTATTGCTGCTCTTTTCTCCTCTCCCAAGCACAGTCCAGAATGGGTTGGTTGATGTTTTCTGGTGTGAGAGCAGCAGAATTTCACACAGTGAAGGAAGAAATTTGGGCTCTTTGGCTTGGCCACACCACGGGAAGTTGTTTAAACCACCAGCAGGGAAAGCAGGCAGCGCCCAACCAGAGCCCCAACCCTGAGACTCACAGGAGGTCAGATCTTAAAGCTCAACTCCCAGGCATCAAACATTTAAAGAGACCAGTGGAAGGCTGAATTATTCAAATCACCCGACGTGAAACGTTTCCCTGCAAAGAGAGGAGCTCTCCTTCCCCTGCTCGTTGTCTCTGCAGGGTGTCAGAAATGCTAAGGCTCATCCTGCCTTCCCCATCCCCCCTGAGATACTTGGAACAAGTGAAGCACTCCCAGCTGCCAAGAAACATTGAATATTTATGAATTCCCTTAATCACAGAGGCAGGGACCATTCCAACCAGCCTAGTTTGGCGATGTTCTGGCCTTGCCTCCTGGAGAGGATCAGGGTTTGCTCCCACAGGTCTTTGGCACCACCCTGGAGCTGCTCAACAGTGCCCAGGGCAGGTGGCAAAGCCCAGCAGTAGCTCCAGGGATGGAGATATTTCATTCCTGCTCCTGCACTGCCTTCTGGGAGAAGACATACAAATTAATTTGCCTTGGGAGCAGAGAAGCAGCAAGTCCTGGGGAAAGTGTCCTGACTTCCCCACTGTTTTCTCACCACTGTTATCCCATTATTTCGTGGTGTTTGTTTCAAGAAGAAGAGCAAGCCCGATATAGATACCAAAGCAGTGTTTTTTTCCCTCTATTTCTTCTTCTTTCTCCTGTTTCTTCTTTTCCTTTTCCTCAGATTTCAGTAACAGAGGGAACTGGGGGAATTAATCATGAGGAAAGAATTTTTCTTTGGTCGAAATGAAATCCAAGTGGGAAGAGCAGGGGGTTCACTTTTATCTTCTTGCATTCCAGCATGCACAGAAATACATTTTTAAATTCCTCATAAGCATTTGGTATGAAAGGGAAAGTTCTTGGGGGTTCTTATTTTGGTTTTTTGGGTTTATCAGTTGGGTTTTCTGGGATTTTAAGTTGGGTTTTTGGGGGGATTATATTATTTTGTTGTTAAAGATATTTATTACCTTCTTGTAACTGGTTCTATTCACGGAATGTTCAGAGACTGTGGCTGAGAAAGCTTCTGAAACTGGGTGTCTTTCATGCAGGCACTTGTGTGAAACCATTTGTGGGTGCTCAGAGCCTTCCCAGGCAAGAGATTTGCCAAAGGCAAGTTACTTCCAGTTGAGTTCACTGAGCAAATATCTGGCTTTAAACAAATTTCCAGGGAGGAAACAGGGTGACAGGCTGCTGCTGTGGTGGAAGGCTGTGGTTGGGGATAAACCTGAGCTCTTTAAAATCCCAGTTTCTTTAAGAAAAGCTGCAGTGAGGGTGGTTCCAGCCTGGAAAACTCTCCACAAGGAATGTGTGTGCAGAGAAGGCAGGAGGGCTTGATGCCTGGCATGAGACAGCTCTCTCCCTGCTCCCATTCCTGAGGCCTCCTGGTCTGATGGAGGCTTCTCAGCTCTGCCCTCCCTGGAGCCAGCAGAGAAGCTGCTCAAATATTTATTAAAAAAAAAGATGTTCTTACAAGACTCACCAAAATCCCGGATACTTCTGTGTTTGGTCCTGACAGGAGATTAATGTCTCCAGAACACTTCCACGAGGAGCTGGATGGTATCCACCCTGGCTTTGGGGATTCTGGCAGGGGTTGTGCACTGATGTTGGAACATTCCGTTGTCATGCAGAATTCTGGGCTCGTGTCACAAAGGAGCAAGGCCTGACCTCGTGTGGCACCCATGTGAGGCTTTATCCCTGCTGGGATGTTGGGCATGGCCAGGACTGGGAGGGATCTGTGGAGCAGACAGATCCCAGGATTTCCCAGCACCTGGCTGGAGGTGTCACTGTCCCTAATTAAGGAGTGGCAGGTGCCCTGGGGAGGAGCAGTCCCATGGGATGCTGTGCTGTGGTCTGGTCCCAAAGTGGTCACAGCTGCTGCCCACATGTGTCACAGTTCCCTCTGTCCCACAGCCACCCCCAAAGGGACACCTGAGCATTGGTGACACCATGAATGTGCCCACACATGGCTGTGGCATCCCTGTAAATGTGGGATTTGGGGATGTTTTGGCCACTCCCTTCATCTGGAAGTTCCCCTGAGCAGAGGCTGCTTGTCCTGGGGTAACTCCTGAGGGAGCAAAGATCCTTTCACACCTCGTGCTAACGCTGCTTCCAGGCTGAGTGACAAAACCCTGGTCCCTCCTGTCAGCACAGAGCTCCAGAACTCTCCTGGCTGGTGAAGGTACAGCAGAGCCTGCTGTGCTTCTGAAGGGCTCCAGCTTCCTGTCCTAAAACATTCCTTGCAGCTGTTAAACAGCTTGCTGCATTAAAAGCCATGAATGAAGTGGAGTCGCACTTGTAAAGAAAGAGGTTGCAGGATTTTTAGCACTCTGGGAGCTGGGAGCAACGGTGCTTTGTAAATTAGATCTATTAAATACTTAGTGATATCAAAATTTCATGTGGTGCTGTTCTTCAAAGAAATCTGAGGTGGCTCTGCTCATCCAGAACTTCTCCCTCAGACTGATCTGGCCTTCCAGAATCACTTGAGAGATCCTGTTTGATCCCAAGCTGATTCTTAATGAGATTTCCTACTTCCCCAAGAGCCTTTTATGCAGATATTTCTCAGCTTTGAAGATGTTTTTCCAATACCAAGCTTGGACAGAACGGTCCTGGTCCTTGGGAACCATGAGCCTGGATGTGAGGGAGGTGGCTCCTTCCTGCACTGGGTGATTCCTGTCGTCACATGGATTTGATTGAGGAGGAGGCTGGGATGGCCTCGCTGAGTTTTGGCTTTGTGAGGGTGATGCCTTTTGAATGCTGACCTAGAACAGAGCCCAGACAGAGCAGAAGGATAAACCAGGGATTTATTAAAAGGCCTCAATGGACACACCTGGGCAGCACAACAGCCCAGCTGGGCCACACCCAGGCTGAACCCCAAAATGGTCACAGAACGGGTGACTGATCACGAGGGCTCACACTTTGATAAATTCTGTTCCATCAGCATATTGGAGTTCATTGTCCAATTACAGCTTCAGGTTATGGAGCTCCATCCTCCTTGGTTTTTCTTCTCACTTCACCGTTGGTTTTGTTCTTGGGCCTGAAAGTTGTCCTTGGTATCAAACTAGAAAAGGAATTGTTTTGTCTGTCTACTCTGTGAAGAGAGCCCAGTAGCACTTAATATGATACCTACAACTACCCACTAAAACAGCACAAGAATCTAAAAAATATAAAAGCTAGAACTTACAGCCTCAAGGGTGGTGGTTGCAGACCTCCAGCTGTGCCTGGCAGGCACCAAATTCCCCAAAGAACAGCAGGAAATGGGAACTGTGTGATCAGCATGACCTGGGCACAAATGAGCCAACGATGCCGGGAATGGGAGCACTCCTGGTGCTGCCAATGGTGTTTCCTGGGATTACCAGCTCATCCCAGCTCACCCTGGCCCTGGAAAACTTGGCTGCTGTGTGATGGAGCCTTGGGAAGTGTTTAAGAATGCACTTTCAGCAGATTTCTGAAAAGGCAGCCCAGATTCTGGACTGGAGGCCCAGTTTCAGCATCTCTCCAAACTGGAAAGAGGTGAGTGGAGAGAGACCCCCCTCAGGTGGAGCTTCCCAGGCCCAGCCACATCCCCAGCGAGCTCCTGTGAGCCCCCTGAGGACATCCCCCCTGATTCTCCCTGCTGGTACAACAGCTCAGGTGCTGGGGAGAGAGGCTGCCAGAGATAATGCACACCCTGTCGTAGGAACAAGATCATCAGAAGGAAAATTGGGAAGATAATAAACCGGCAGGAAAGCTGAAGAGTGAGAAACAAAAGAGGAACAGAGAAGAAGTGACAATGTTATCTTTGTTTAATGCTCCTCTGAGTCACCATTAGTTATTTAAGATATTCATCTGCCAGCTCCCAGCCCTGTCAAATTAAGATATCCAGTGGGCGCTGGGTTGTTTGGTTTTGTTTTTTTTTTTATTGCCAAACAAGTTGGTGTGTCCCAAAGGGAGAGGGATTTTCCAAGAATGATGGATCCATCGTGGCACAGCCTGCTTTGGAAGCTGGGAGGAGGCAGTGCCACATGGGAGCACACGGGATTCCTCCTGGGCCTGAATGTTTCCGTGGTGGATTCACAGAGGCTGTGACACAAGGACAGGAAGGATAAGGACAACATCTGGGATAAGGAGAGCAACAACAGTTCCCACAGCTGGAATCCAGATGCTGCATGGACAAGGCACAGGGCTGGCAGCATCCCAGGAATCCCTTTGGAAAGAGGTTGCCAGGTGGGGGAAAACAGCTCAGGTGTGCTACAGCTCCCCGAGGAGAAGGAGTGTGACTCAATTTTAGGGAAACCAGGAGAGATGGTGCTGTGGGAACTGAGGGGGTGACAAGATGTTGTCACCGAGAGCATCAAACCCCACCACACCTGGGCCAGGTGACACCTCTGAGCCACCTCACTTCTCCTCCACTGCCAGGGACACATCTCCAAGCCAAGTGGAGGCACCCAGGTGTGCAGGACCACGTGTGCATTCATGTGTGCACATTTGGAGAGGCCTCCTCCCTCTGCCTTTGGCTCCTGTCAATTAACCCGGGATCCAGGAGAGCAGCAAGAACATGAATTTAACATATGGGCTCAAAATAGTCCAGACAGTGTTTCCCTCAGGGCTTTGCAGGGTGAGAGGAGGCACCTGGCAGGGAGAAGTGGTGAAGAGGGAGGAAAAAAAGGAGTCACGACTGCCCAGCTTCCCTTGATTTGTGTCTGTGGCAGAGGTGGGGGTAAAAAAGGGTGAGAGAAAGCTCTGGCTGGGTGAGTTTTCCCCTGGCACAGGGGCAGCTGGGCAGGGCATGTTGGAGCAGCACTTTGAGCAGCATCTCCCTCCGGGGGAACCAGAGGTCTGCAAACCGGCCAGGCGTGGGATGAAATAAATTAATGAGCTGAGGAAGGTGGAGAGGAACACTCATCTGGCTGGTTAAAAGAACCCAACCCAAGAGAACTGAGGATTTATGGCAGGGGTCAAACGCTCCCAGTCTGTTCTGGGTCCAGGCTGAAAGCTCCACGGGGTCACTCCCTCCCAAGCCTCACAGCCATTGCCAGCGTGAAGGAGCAGGACAAAAATGATCCCAACCAAATAATTAGCAACACAGCAGCCAGGAGGGCTGCACAGACTGATAATGTTAAAACATTAAACAGCAGCTTTAGCATTGCCAGGGGTTTCTGCTGGAGCCGAAACAGAGCAGGGGAAGATCTGAAGCATGGGATGGGGGAAGGCTCCACACAATCCAGTTGGCAGTGGCTGATTTGGGCCCTGAGGATCTCCTCTTGGATAATCCACTGGATGGGACCATTTGGATACGTGCCATTCCAGCAGGAGCTTCCCTAATCTAAGGAGGGAGCCTCAAATCCATCCCTGTCCCCACAGTAACCTGGACTGGCACTAGGCTGAGAAAATTTGCTTTTTGTGAGGACCCCGAGCTCGAGATACGCCCCCAAAAATAATGAAGCCTCAAGTGGAACCTCTTTCTTGGCTGGAGAAAGATGTGAGAGCTGAAGGACCCCTCCTGCAGAGAGGATTTTAGTGAGGCCAGGACAGACCCCTGTGGTGAACTTTCTGGTTTTATTTGCTTCTTCTCAGGGTCAGGATTAAAAGCGCGAGAGGCAGAATTTTTGTTTGGACTTGGATGTTTATTATTTCTTATTTATGTTACAGCTTTACTGACTGTGAGTGCTTTTACACACTATGTTAACAGAGTAGAAATGGTGTAGTTAGATGTTTTGTCTTCAAGGTCTTTTTAAGCTTAAACTACCCAATTATGAGATGCTAACTAATTTATTTTTCCTTTTAATTTAATAACTAACCACTTGTGTTTCACACTGCGGACTTTTTTAACTAATTACACAGAATCACTTAAATTTATGAAGAAGAAGGAGAAGAGGAAGGACTAACTTGAGCTCCAAATTCTCTCTCTTGTTTTATATATATTATTATATCTTAAAACTATAAATTTTAAATCTTTCACCTTGTGAGATAACACACTTCTATTCAGCTACACACAATTTCAGTGCTATCATTCAATTTTGGAAGCCTTTTCCCTGGCCTCAGATTAAATGCAGTGGGTTTTTGAGGATTCTGTCAGCACAGAAAGCCTGAGCTCCTCCGTGCCCAGGGTTCTGACAGGCCCCGTGGTGGGCTCGGTGCCAGCAGCCACCCGTGCCCACTTGGCATTAACGGGGGCATTAAATTGGCATTAATGGGGTCTTCCTGCTTTGCCCCACAGCCACCAGCCCCCCCAGCCCCCCCAGCCCATCTGACACAGCTGTCAAACATCTGCCTGGCCCTAATGACTCCATCAGGGCTGTGCTGGAGGTGCTGACCTCAGGCTGGAAGGCACCGGAGCCCATCGCCAATCTGCCAGCCCAGCTGTCACCCCCGGGCACAGCGAGGCCACCAAAGCCTTCCTGCCACCCCACACAAGGTTCCTGCAGCTGCAAACACCCTCAAGAGGAGCCAGCAGCTCCCTGGGGGAATGTCTTTGGGAAAGGTTTTGGAGACCTCAGCTCTCTCGCTTGGCAAAGCCCCAGCCTGGTGCGCGGTGGAAAGAACTAAACATAAAAACTGTGATGTCCCCTGCTTTTATTTTATGTGGTTGTTTTATTTGGTGTGTTTATTTTCGAGGAGATTACCAGTAAATTTAATGTCAATACAGTTAATCCCCATATATATTTAGTGAGGGCAATTAGCTGGTGTTTCTATTAAATATACACAATAGAGAGGTGGATCTACAGTTTATACAGTATAATTAGATATATACACACACATAAATAGATGCATAACTCTGTCTGCAGCGTGTATGGGTGAGGAAGGACCAGGGTAATGTGCCATGACAATATTTATCTCACACCATATTTAAACCCTGAGAGCTGCAGAAGCACAGAGGGGCTCCACAGAAACAGCAGAGCGAGTTTGTGAGGGAGATGGGGGAAATGCCAGGGGGATTTTGGGGGAAGAAAAGGGGTTTGGGACCTGGGAGTCAGCAACAAGGGGAGACTGAGTCAGTGAGAGGACCCAGACCAGAGGGAAGCAGCTGCTAACCTGGAGCAAGAGGCACAGGAGGTGGTTTGGGTGAATTTTCCCACTTTGCTCGTGGCATTTCTGTGCATTTTGCTCTGCTGGATAAATTCCTGTTGCTGTGATGGATGAATTCCCCTTACCATGGTGGATAAATTCCTGTTGCTGTGATGGATAAATTCCCCCTACTGTGGTGGATAAATTCCTGTTGGATATTCTGTAAATCCTGTGTGTGAGCAGGCACAGAGTGGAGGAACCTTCCTGCCCCTTTCGTGGTGCCAGAGCATCCCTGGAGTGCAGCACCAGCCCCAAGCAATGGGCAGGAAAACCTGGAGCCCTTCAGCACAGCCCAACTCCAGTCTGGATCCAGGTGTGGGAGCAGATGTTGGAGGGAAAGGCAATCTCTGAAAAGCAAAAGCTGCCAACCTCCCTTGGCTTTTTCTCCAGTGTTCTTTTCTGGGTGAAACCCTGCCTTGTTCCAGCTGGAGTCACGGTGGTTGGGGAAGTGTGGTGGAGAAGTGGTTGGATGATTTTCTCTTCCAGCCTGGCAGCTGTCCTCTGTTTGAAGGGTCCACCAGCCTCTCCAGAGCAGGGAGGCTGAGGGAAATTTGGCTTTTCATGGTCCTGTAGCTCTCAGATCCTCTGGAAGCACAGGACAGTGGCTGAGGGGGTGCTGGGTTAGATGACCAGGGAGAATTTCCTTTATTTCTCACTCCTCCTTCAGAAGTGCCATGAGATGTGGAGTCAGACAGCATTTCTAGACCTCATCCCACCAGGCAAAGAAGGCTCTTTGGAGATGGTTTGAGACAGATTTTTAAACCCAGAAAAATCTGACCCCTGTGGAAATCTTCACACCCTTATCCCAGCTTCAGAGCGGGTGCAAGTGTTTGACCAATGTGCCTCTCCCCAGAAGAGAGACATCTCCAACCCCTTACCTGCCAAGCCTGGCACTCTGCAAGCTCGCAAAAGCCTGCAGCATTTGTTAAACATGCAAATTATAGTTTATCACTAACAGGAATAAAACCTAACACTGTCATTTCCCCTGTTCAGCTTCCCCAGCAGCCGCTCCCACTCCTGCTGGAGCTGCTCAGCTGAGCAATGGGAGCTGCTCACACATGTGCCTCCATCATCCCAAATCCCTGTGAGGGCAAAGAGCCTCCCTCTCTCTGCATCCAAAACCTGTGGCCCATCCCAGAGTCAGTCCTGAGGTCCAACCCTTTCCTGCTTTCAAAACAAAGTCAATTTTTTTCTTTTTGTTCCTCCTTCCACCTGTTCCTTCTTGGCTGCCACCAGCCTGGTTTTCAACCACGCACAGCCCTCACTGTGGGTTGCACAGGCAGTGTTAAAATCCTGCCTGCAGCTACTCGTGGTGTGAAGCTGCCTCCAAAAGACTCCCAGAGTCCTCAACATTCTTCTTTCCCTTTAAGCTTTTCCAGCATTGTCCCAAAATGTAAATGAGGGGATGAATCCTGAATCCTGGCATCACTGCCTCTCCTCAGGTCCATATCCTGCTCCTCCAGGGCAAGGAATGAAACCTCCTCCTCCTCCTCCTCCTCCTCCCTTGCAGCTCTGCTCAGGGAATTTGATTCCCAACCACCATTTCTGGCTATCGATCCCTGCACTCCTCACTGCAGTGGGAAGTGACCTGTAACCAGAGCTGCAGTGGTGGGTTTATCAATCTCCTTAAGATAATTAGGAACATGAAAGGTGGAGGAGGGAATAAATGGTGTGAGTGAGAAGAGTTTGTTTACCACTCGGTGGGGAAAACCAGAGCCAGGCAGGGGAGCCCTGCATTTCATCACAGCCAGCCTGGAGGAGCTGGCTTTGGATACTAGGTCAGGATTTGGGAATATCTATCCTGGACTCCTGTCCCATTGGGAACAGATGCTGCTTCTTGCCTTAGAAAAGTCTCCTCGCCTTGGAGAAGCCATGAGAGCCCAGGCTGGGGATGGAAGGGCTGGATAAGAATTGTGACCATTAACAGATCCAAAACACAAAAAATTCCTTTTTCAGGCAGAGCCTGGGTTTGGAAGGGTTGCGTAAGAATTGTTGTGACCATTAATGGGTCCAACACACAATAAATCCCCTTTTCAGGCAGATCCCGTCCCTGCAGCCCAAACCTGCCCCTCTCCCAGTGCCCTGCTGAGGAAAGCACTGCTTGGCACTCTCAGAAGCAGCCCCAGAGGGATAATTATCAATTTTGGCCTCTTTCCTATTGAAATGTTTCCTGCAATTAACTCCCACCCCAGGAGCCAGACCCTTCCTGGGAGCAGGGCTGGGTTTGGGGCTGGCTGGGATCAGCCAGGGGCGAGTGCCTGCTTTAGCTCCCCCGATCTCCCCTGATTCGTGGTTCAATTGCTGTAAGCAAACTCGGCAATCTGAGGGTGAATAAACGACCCCGTGCTGCCAGAACAAACCCCCAGCTTCCATTAGCAGGCTGGGAGCAGCAGGTTACCTGCAGGTGTGCTCAAAGGCCTCGTGGTGCCCTGGCACAAACAGATTTCGAGGGCGCCAGGAGGTGGCTGGCAACGGAGAGTTAAAAATGAGAATTAAACCCACATCTCCTCAAGGCTAAGACAGGGCCTTACCCCCAAATAATCACTTTGCTGCTCCTCCATGACCTCTCTGCGATGCAAATAGCTTTGCAGTGGAAGGGCTAATTCATTCTCACAGCTAAAAATGATCATTGCTGCGAGAAAGCGTTCTGGGCGTGAATCCTTTGCGCAGCAAATAGCAGTATTAACAGGTTCATTTTCTCCCAGCAATGCTATCAAAAGCTCTTTAAGCTGCTTCCAGCACACAGCACAGACACAGCAGCCTGCAGAAGGGGTGGGAGATGTGTTTGCAGCAAAGCCAGCCCAGCCCCGTGCTGGGAACATCCAGCCCCAGGGCTGGGAGAGACCCTGTCCCCTCCGGAGGTGTCCCTGGCCGAGGGATGGCTCCGATCCTGAGCAAATATTTGGGGAATTTTGGCTTTTCTGGAGACCAACAGGCAGCACTGGCAATGGGGTGGTTTCCCTGGATAGGACAGTTCCATGTCCTCTTCCCCAGCTGATTTTGGGATTGCTGGGCATTGTGGGTTTGCCTGTATTCAGTTGTCACCTGCTGCTAATTGGTGTGGCTAATTGGTGTGGCTAATTGACATGGTCCCAGCTCTAAACCTTGCATCCCACCTCAGCATCTCCAGGCTCTGGGTGGAGGCCTGGTGTAAATCTTTATCTCCTGCACTTTTCTCGGAATAGGAAGTTGAATCCCTGAAATTCTTGGATGGATCATTGCCAAAAACCGGGAGGGAAACACGAGCTGCTGATCCTGTGTTTATCCAGGCACAGCAGCTGCAGGTGCTGTAATTCAGGTGTGCCTGTGGTGCTCCAGCTCAGGTGGGTTTGGGAATGGGGTGGTAGATTCCATTTGGGGTTAATTCCAGCTGCTTTTGAGCCATCATCCCAGGGACTCTGTGACTTTGTGCAATGCCAAGCTCTTGAGTATCAAACACAGAGGGTTTTAAAGTCCAGCACTGAGCAGGGACATCTTCACCAAGATCAAGGTTGCCAGAGCCCCATCCAACGTGGCCTTGAATATTTTCAGGGATGAAGCCTGGAGATCCACCACCTCTCCATGCAATAAAAAAAAAAATTGCTTTCCTTAGATCTAATCTCCAGTTTCCATTTAATTTCAAGCCGTTCCCCCTTGCAATGGGATATTCCATTATGGGATGGCAGGTTTGAGGTTTGAGGCATGTAGATGAGGGGGGACAGGGCTGAGCAGCCTTTCCCCTGGAGCAGTGCCAGCACCAGGCTGTGGATCCCCAGAGCCCAGGGATGTGCTGGAAGCAGCAGCTGGCTCAGAGCAAACGCTCTCCAAAGGTCGGGAAAGCCCACACATTCCCCATGACAACCTGTTACACGCTCCAGAGAAAAACAATATTGCTCTTTTTTTTATTTTCTTTATTTTCCCATTAGTTCCTGAGTTGCCTCTCGCAGTCAGCAGAGCTGCTGCTTCTTCTGCCTCCTCAAATCCAAATCCAGGCATTTGGGGGTGATGGGAATTTGGTGCTGTGCCAGCAAATCCTGGGGAGACCTTGGCTGAGTTTTCTTGGCAAGACCAGAAATGGGGAGAATGGAAAAATGGGGATCAGATCTTGCTCCAGTTTCATAAGGCAGAGATGCAACTGACAGGAAAATTAATCCACAAACATCAGAGGTTTGTGTGCAAGAAGGAGACAGAGGAGTCCTGTAACTTTATTCAAATAAAGGGAGAGGCCATGGGGCATTTCCTGTGGGGTCTCTCAAATTTGTGGAAGACGCAGCCTCCTTTTTATCCCAATTTTCCAGCCACATTTCCCTCTCTTTTTCCCCATTGGCTGAGGTACTTGAGAGGTACAGACTTCCCAAAACACTGAATAAGACCCCCTTCTAATATATAACCCTCCCTTTTCCTTTTATATTATATATATATATTATTATATATATATATATTATTATATAGTAGATAAATAGATAGATAGATAGATGATAGATAGATAGATAGATAGATAGATAGATAGATAGATAGATAGATAGATAGATAGATATCCTTTTCTGTTATATTATTATATTTTATATATTATATTATTATTTATATATTATATTTCCTTCTAATATATAACCCCTTTTCCTTGCATCAATCAGTGGAATTCCTTTGGAATTTATGGTCCTTCCCATTGTTTCTTTCATCTCTCAGTATCCAGTTTTATTTATCAGCAGACCCACAGTTTGTTTGTAAAGACAAATCCCTCTCATTCCTTTCACAAGCCCAGAGGAACCCGGCAAGGAAGCAGGAGTTGCAATTCTGTTGGGAAAAAAAAGGGGAAAAGAAGGATTGTGGAGAATCATGGCACAAAGCTTTGGAAGAGGAGTTGGATGGAGATGTCCCTCTGTCCTCCAGAGTGTCCACCCTGGCATGAGGAGCAGGATGAGGAGCCCCAGCACCATCCTGGGACTCTGCACAGGACAGCCAGGGCCCAAATCCAGCCAGCCCCACAGCCCTGGCTCCAGGGGACATTTCATTGTCCCTTATCTCAGGGACAGCCTGACCCCAGAGCATCCCAAGGAAGGGCTAAAGTAAAACCCCAGGCTCATTCCTGCATCCATCACACCTCCTGATCCATCACATCCTCGAGCACCTTGGGCAAACTGCTGAGGCTTTCCACAGCAAAACAGCATTAACAGGCCTGGCCTACTTTGCAGGGGTGTTTTGAAAACAAATTTGTGTTTCCCTGGGGAAAAGGGACTTGTGAAAAACCTGTTCACCAACCGAAAAGGGCTTAGCCTCCCCGTTTGTAAGCTGTCTCCAGGGAGAAACTTGCTTTTTCTTCCTATTTTTTTCCTTTTTTTTTCCTCCCATGGAAGGTAAAAAAAAAACCCATCAAGATAAATTCCTGGCTATCAAATCAAAAGATCTTCGGTAACCTCTTCAGCTATTAAAGTCAAATAACGATCGTAATGAGCACTGCAGTTTCACTCATCTCAGAAGATAAAATAAGAAAAGCCAGGCCAATTTCTTTTTTGCTTGCCAGCAGATAAGAGCCTGACCCAGATTGGCAGAGCTCAGCTGCCTCCACAGCTTTGGTTTTTCTTGGGGGAAGCTCAGTTCTGGCTGGGGGACCCCCCCAAACCCTGAGGTTTCAAACCTGGTGTGATGGGGAGCACCAGCTTTGCTCTCCCACTTTTTCTTCTCCCTGAACACAAAATCAGTTTAAAGACGAAAGGGAAAAAATAAACCCCTGCTCCAAGCTGTGAGCACTGATCCCTTGGGAATGGCAGACTGAGGTGGAGAAAAAGAGCAATTAATGCTTTGGAGAGGACGAGGTTTGTGCTGTCCCTCCGCCGCCTTTACATTAATTCTATTTAAAAGTAGTTTATGCCAAGCCTGCCACTTTAGTATCATAAAATGTTCCTTTTGTCACTTTCCCCCCTTCTTTTTGGCATCCCTGTGAGCGGGCAGGAGAGATGGGACAGGCTAAAATAATGTGATCTGATTGAGTAATGAATAAAGATTAATGAATTTTTGCTACCGTCAATGATTCCATGGTAATTGCTTTAATAATATAAAATTATTTTCTGCTCCAAACTATGATTAATGATACCAACGGAGCATTTGAATCATGGGCCTTGTTTTTTTTTGCTAAGTTCACTGATTAAATAACTAATATAATAGTTTACTCTTAATTTTTCTATGGGCAGCAATCACCCACTAATTAATTGGGGCACCAGGGTTGAGCAAACCTATTGTTTTGTGTATCAGAACTCTCCCTCATCTCTTGACTCCTCACCAACACAATTTAAAGGAGCAACAGCTTTTTTTCCACCTGTTCTTTTTTTATTTTCCACATCAGAAAGATGTTCAATAATTATATTTTCAGGGTAGTGGGTTGTTGGTGGGAGCTGAAATGGGGGACATTCATTTTAGGGCGAGATGGAGACAGAGTGAGCAGGGCCCTGTCCCAAAGCCAAGGGGAGAAGAAGAAAAAAGGGATTTTCCACTCCATTTTGGGGTAAAGCCATCCCATTTTGTAATTGTTTCATGTTCACTAGACATTCCTGGGCAAGGGGTCCTCGTTTGCACCCCAAACTCTCCACAACTGAGAATTCTTTTTGCCTGTTTGGCCCCAGAGATAAATCAGCCGAGGCCTCCCCGCCTCTGCGGGGTGTTAATGAAGCGTTTAATCATTTACTGTTCCTCTTGCTCTGCATCCTTTTTATTTCGGTTTGCAGGAATCAGAGAAACACTGGAGCGTGGCAAAAGGCAGCTATTGAACGTCTGTGTCTCTTATTTGCCCCCGTGATGGGGAATTAATTGCCTTCTGATTAATGAGCCCTTCAGAGCTGGGCCTGAGCTGGGACTGAAGGGAAGGAGGAGAGAGAAGGGGAAGAAAATCAGCTGCTCTGCTCCAGCCTTGGTGTTTTTTGGGCTGCCAAGAAGGGGTTAAAGAGCCAAAAGCTGGATGGGGAGAGATGGTGAGGGATGGTGGGAAGGCAGAGGGAGAAATCTTAGTCCTGGCATGTGTCAGAGGAGAGAGAGAGAGAGAGAAATTGAAGCAGCAGTTTTAATTCTGTGAGTGCTTTCACGCCCCTTGAATGGAGAAGGGGAAAATTATTTAATTAAAAATATATTTACTTTTAATGCAACCATCAATATTTCCATCCGTGCTGATTGTGGAGAGGGGTTGTGTGTTTGCATGTTTAAACATGGGAGCTCTGCTGCTCCTGCTGCTGCTGCGGCGGGGCCAGAGAGTGAGCACACCCAGATCCTGTGCACACCCAGATCCTGTTCACACTCAGATCCCTGCACACCCAGATCCTGTTCACACTCAGATCCCCGCACACCCAGATCCTGTTCACACCCAGATCCCTGCACACCCAGATCCTGTTCACACTCAGATCCTGTTCACACTCAGATCCCTGCACACCCAGATCCTGAGCACACCCAGATCCTGTTCACACTCGGATCCCTGCACACCCAGATCCTGCGCACACCCAGATCCTGTTCACACTCAAATCCTGTTCACACTCGGATCCCTGCACACCCAGATCCTGAGCACACCCAGATCCTGTTCACACTCAGATCCTGTTCACACCCAGATCCTGTTCACACCCAGATCCCTGCACACCCAGATCCTGTTCACACTCAGATCCTGTTCACACTCAAATCCTGTTCACACCCAGATCCCTGCACACCCAGATCCTGTTCACACCCAGATCCTGTTCACACTCAGATCCTGTTCACACCCAGATCCCTGCACACCCAGATCCTGAGCACACCCAGATCCTGTTCACACTCAGATCCCTGCACAACCAAATCCCTGCACACCCAGATCCTGAGCACACCCAGATCCTGTTCACACTCAGATCCCTGCACAACCAAATCCCTGCACACCCAGATCCCTGCACACTCAGATCCTGTTCACACCCAGATCCTGTTCACACTCAGATCCCTGCACACCCAGGTCCTGAGCACACACAGATCTTGTGCACATTCAGGTCCTGAGCACACCCAGATCCCTGAGCACACTCAAATCCTGAGCACACTCATCCCTGTTCACACCCAGCCCCCTGTGCACACTCATATCCCTGAGCACACCCACCCAACTCCCCTGGCTCCCCCACATTGGGGCCTGGCTCCTTTTTGACCATTCCCAAGGAGGATTCCCATTAAGAGCCTCCCACACCCAGCTCGTCCCCTCTGGGTTTCAGGTCCCCCATGGTTGTTCTGCTGTCATGACCTTGCTGGGTTTCTTTTGGAAGCACCAACAAACCCTGGGGGCCCCGTGCACCCCAAAATCCATCTCTGCTCTGCTCCTGGGCTGCTTGGGGTGTCTGGGTGCTGCTGAGCCCCAGGTGTGAGGCTGGACCAGCAAGAGATCCCCTAAATACAGGAGCTGGGAGCTGCCCTTGCTGCTGTTCCCTAAAGAATTTAGACAACGGAAAATGGCAGGATTCAGGGATTCTGCCAACAACCCACCAAGGGTTGTACAGTAAAGCTCCTGCAGCCCTTCGGATCTGTATTCCTTCCCAGCATCCAAACACTTCCCAGTTTCCCATTTGCCTGTTTTGTTCCTACCCTACAGGATGGATTTAAAGGATTTCTCCACTATAGCCTTTAAATCCCCTGGCTGGGCGCTGCTGAGTGGTGGCACACTGATGAGGCTCTGCTGGCCGGATCCTCCCCCCGGGGCTGACCACACTAGGACAGAGGCTTTGTGTGAAATACACTCCAGAAAGGGGAAACAGAAAGTTTGGCTTGTACAGGAAACAAATTGCCTTTGTCAGTGTGACCTTGCAGCTCAGCCACCAGCACAGTAGGAATGGCAGATCCTGCTCGGATATCATCCCTCTTCCCCTTTCCAAAGAAGCTCCTGTCTCCCAAGACTGGCAGCATCATTCCTTATTTCCAAGGCCTGCGCTGGGTCGCTCTTCTTTTGTTGTTTTTTTGCTGATTTTCAATATTTGCAAGGCCGTGAGGAGCAAGTCCTCCTTCCCTCAACATCACTCTGATGATTCCCAGCCCCATCCTCGCCTTCCCACAGCTCTCAGGGATGTGGATCTGGGTGGGGATCACAGCTGGTGATTCCAGGAGGTTCCCAACTCCCATCCAGCAGCTCTGCCTCTCCTTGTGCATGCAGCTCACGGCTCCCTTTCCGCTCTCATATTTCAAGTGGAAAATTTGGTGAAAACAAAAAATTAGCAGGACATTCTTCGCGGAGCAGCAACAAACAGCACGATCTATTAGCAACAGCCCTGTTTTATTTTGGGTTCATGCTCGGCACACGTTTCCAGCAGAGCTGCTGAGGGATGGAGCAGTCACCAGGAGCTGAGAGCCCGTGGATCTCCCTTCTCCTGGCAGCTCCCTGGTCCCATCACTCCACGTCTCCCTGAAGGAAAAGGTCGCTCCGGAGCCTCCGGTGAGGTGCAAACGCAATTTGCTGATTTTTCTGAAAATGCTGTTGAAATGATATTAATCCCTGGCTCCACAGGAAGGATCAAAAAGAGCCAGGGAGGCAGTGTTGGACACGGAATGGAAATCGTGCTCTGCAGAGAGAAGAAAGGGAATTGGAAACTTCCAGGTGGAAGCAGCCGGGTATTTAAATCAACCCCAGTGGCGGCCAAAGCTGCCTTTGCTGGACCCAACCCATTGAGCAGAAATGAGGACAGAGAGCCCCAGAGGGTTCCTGTATTTCACTCCCTGTGCAGAGCAGGCTCTTTCTTCCTGAGCCATTTTGGAGACAACACTGCAGTCAGCCCTTTGCCTTTTATTGCCACCGTCTGTTCCACTTCTCATCAAACCCAGCCCTGGATCTTTTTCCCAGCCCGTTGTGGCCCATCTGGTGTTTGTGTCGAGCTGTGCTCTGGCCCTGCCTGAATTTCAGCAGGTTTGCAGGGTATCTCAGGCCCTTTCTCCCATTCCCCACCACTGGCTCTCAGCTCTGATTTTGGTTTTGTGTCATCCCAAGTGCCACTGGCCTTTCCTGGGGTGAGCCCTCTGCAGATCTAATAAACGTCTCCTCTCTTCCATCACTGGGGAGGTTAATTGGAATATTGAATCATAGCAGATGAAGAGAGACTCCTGTTAGACACATCCCTCCTTTCTGACAGGGAGCCATTGATAATCCCTCTCTAGGTACAGCCAAATTGCCAGATAAAGCTGTTTCCCAGTGTGCTGAGGAGAATGTCACAGGGGGACAGCTCGGAGAGCCTCCCTGAAGTAAAGACAGATGACATCTCCTGCATCCTCCCCCAGCACTCTCCCTGCCATCCTGTCACTGGAGGAAATTAGATTGGTTTGACCCAATTTGGTCTTTACAAATTCATGTTGGCTGTACCTGATTTTCCTCTGGCCCTCCAGGTGCTTGCCTTGTTTGAGGCAAACTCCTCCTCCTCCCTCTCCCAAAGGCAGGTGTTGTTGCCTCTGCCCTTTTCCACGGTTTTTGCTCAGTCATCTTTCCAAATTTCACTGAGTTGGCTCCAAAGTGGTGCTCAGTGGCTCTCCACGTGCCTGGGGATGGAGCTGGAAAATGCCTGAGTGTGTTCCAAACTCCTCTGTCCCTTCCCAGCCTGCTCCTCCTCAGGGTTAATTGTGTCAGACACCAACTCACAGCTGATCTGTTTAGTAAAGACTAAACTGAAAGAGGCTTTAGCCATCTCAGCATCATCTGGCACAGCATTCCCTCTTCAGCCACTCTGACATTTCCAAACGGGATTTTGATTATTTTTTTTCCAAATTCAAACTGACTTTTTCAGCTGTTTTAAAATGTAAATCAATTTCTGCTTTAAAAAGGAAAGGAAGAGTTTTAATAGCCTGACTGCAATTGTTGGAATAAAATGCTTTGAAAGAGCAAAACGTTTCTTCCTACTTGTGATCAGATTTCTTTGGAATGGTTATTAATGGTGGGGCCAAAAATTGAGGGGTTTTGAAAGAGAAAAGACTCAACCCCCACAGATTTTCGTCGTTCTGTTTCTCAGTAATCAGGAGCATCACACTCACCCTGCCAGGTGTTGGCTCAACCAGAGCTGCAGTTAAGATTTCCCTGGGCCAGGAAACTCTGGATTCTCAGGCAACTCCATCTGCATCGACAGCAATCCGTGCCACCAGCCTGAATCCCCACCAGGCAGAGCTGGACGGTATTGAGCAGAAATGTGTCTTGCCCCACGCACAGCAGCTGAAAACTGACTTTAAATGCAAATGGGATGGGGAAGACCAGGGAAATTCAATAGAGAAAGCTCTTTGGGGTTCTTTCTATCGAGCACAGATCATTAGGAAGAGCTCTGACTGCCCAGAGACTTCTGGTATGGAACAGAAATGTGAAATCAGACCTTTCTGCCTCGCTTGAGTCAGAGTCAGACACATCGTGTGCATTGCTGTGTGAACTCACTCTCTTCTTTCAGCTCTTGT
This sequence comes from Certhia americana, assembly GCA_018697195.1. Taxonomy (NCBI): domain Eukaryota; kingdom Metazoa; phylum Chordata; class Aves; order Passeriformes; family Certhiidae; genus Certhia; species Certhia americana. Next base: position 5,617,196 of record JAGMWU010000020.1, on the reverse strand, counting down.
CCCCTCATCCCACCAGAAGACCATTCCAGGAAACCTCTGCTCCGGTTCAAACCCTCTCCTGCCTTCCAGTAGCAATTGATTTGTGGCCCAGCTCCTCTTATGCAAACGTTGTCCTTTAAGTGAAGTAGCTCTGCCTTGCCCGTGCCTGGGTGATGGATGGAGCAGGAGCCTGTTTGCATTTCAGCTGTCTCCCACAACAGCTGCTGCTTCAGCAGGGAGAGGGATGGTGGTTATCTGGGTAAACAGCTTTCCCTGAAAAGGGATTATTTCCAAAAACACCCACCAACTTTCTCAAATCGACACCCAAGCACTTTTAGTGGATTGGAGATACTCAGTGGAGTCAGGAAGTTCATACAAACAAAATGGCAACTTTGCGTCCTGAAGTTAAAGTTTCCATTTTTTTCCCTTTGATTTTGCCTGACCAGCCATTTGAAATAGAAAAAAAAAGGAAAAAAATGTTTCAGAGGATAAATCTCCCAGCAGTGCAGCCTAGCTGGGATAGAAAACTGATATTCAGGGGCCCGGGGTCAATTCCTGCATCCCCCACTGGTGATCAATGGATGACTTTGAGCCAGTCCTTTGCTCCTTGCTTACATCCCCCATCTGTAAAGCAGGAAAAGGGAATTCACCCCATGCAGGGGAAAGGTGTCAGAAGTACCTGTAGGGTTGTCTGAGCAGCACTCAGGGAGACAAAGAGGTGGGAATGACGATTTTTGTGCCAAAGAGGTGAGGGATGAAGATGGAGCAGGGTGAGGATGGGGCAGGGTGAGGATGGAACACGGTGAGGATGGAGCAGGGTGAGGATGGAGCTGGGTGAGGATGGAGCTGGGTGAGGATGGAGCAGGGTGAGGATGGAACAGGATGAAAATGGAGCAGGAAAGCCCCAGTGCTGCTCAGGGCAGGAGATGGGAAGTTCAGGAAAAAGCCCTGAATGTCCTGGCCCCGAGCTGGTTTTGCTGGACTCCCATCTCTCTGGATTAGCTGTGGGCCAGGTGAAGGTGGAGCTCTGCAGGTTCACGGCTGTCCCTGGGCCCCCCCAGCTGTGCTGTCCCCACAGCCAGGTCCCAGCACTGTCCCAGGGGTGCCCACCCTCCTCTGTCCGCCGTGCTGATGTGCCAGGGGAGGGGAGAGCACGGGCAGGATGCGCTTGGCTTCCCCAGCCGTGGCACAGCACCGAGAGCGCCGAGTCTGTTGTGGAGGGTCCTTAAATCACTAATTAAAGCTGTTTCCCTCCGCATGACACTGGAACAGCCTCTCCTAAGCCCGCCTGGAGGCTCGGGGGATGGAAGAGATGGCTCAGCAGCTCGTTTTTCTGTCTTACACCTCTCCCTTCCCTGCTGCCTGCGAGCCGCTCCGTTCTCCTCACACACATCCCGTGGTTTAGGATGCAGATCCCATTGATCGGGAGGGGTTGCAGGGATTGAGGGTGATTTGCATTCCCCCGTCCCTTCCCATTTCTCCTCCGGAGCCCCGGCTGGGTGAAGTTTGGAGCAGAGGAGATCTCGTTGCTATGGCTACCGGCGCTGCCTTCCTCCCGAGGAGGAGGAGGAGGAGACCGCAGGAGTTCAGGGCAAAGCCATTCCCCACAACCTTCACCTCTGAAACTCAGGCAGAGGCTCTGGGGCACCCTTGGGAACCACCAGACACTCCCTGCGGGCAAACAGTACCAGGGGATGGGCAGCAACTCCAGGAAAATCCTGTCTGTCCCATCTCGGACCGGGCACTTGGTCCAGAGGTCACTTCTGTGCTCCTGGAAAGGACAGTGTGGGGACACACTGCACAGGAAGTGTGGGACCCTTGGGAAAGGACCCAGGGGACAGTTTGGATCCCCTCCTTCCCAGGGGCTGGTGGGAAGGTGGCTCTCTGGACTGATGGGTTCTCAGGGTGATTGTGCATCCTCCCAAAGGGCTTTAAACACCCAAATATTGGGGAACCATCTCTTCTGACATTTTTGCTGCTGCATCCCCCAAATCAGTGCAAAAGACTGCAGTGACCCCCTGCACCCCAAACCCTGGGGTTCCATCTCCCTCCAAAAGGGAACAGACAGAGAAGGTCTCACACAACACGGATCCCTTTGTTCCCAGGTTGCTCGGGATTGTCTGTAATTATTTCCAGGGATGCACGCCACAGCAGTTGTTGATTATTTGAGGCTCCTGTGGGAATGCTTGCCTGGGAAAGAAAAGCAAAGAGCCTGCACATAGCCTGGATGAGAAATTCAGATCTGGAACAGGCTCAAGAAGAGAATAAATAGGTGAATAAATTAAATAAATAAAGGGGGGGGGGGGGGGGGGAAGGAGCGAGGTGGCCTTGCCGTGTCAAGATAACTGTACCTTGTCCCTCTGCTCTGCAAACTCTGCTGAGCAGATTTATTAGTTTTAATTAACAAGAGGGGGAGAAAAAAAATGGAGCTGGGAATACATCCAAATTTCAACTCACAAAATCACTGCTCCTTCCTCAAGATTGAGAGAGAAAGAGGGTGAATGACCAGAATAATAATCAGGAAAGAGATCTGGGTGCCAAGGAAGCCACTTCTCTGCCCAGGCTTTGCGCTGGCTCCTGGGGTGAGCAGGAACTTTTTTTAGAGCAGAACGGGAAGTCATGGCAAGGTCAGAGATCAGGGCTGAGCCTGTGTAAAATTCAGAGTGGGGAAGATAAAAGTTCTTAACCGAACTTTTCCTTTGGTAGAAAACTGGGGCTGGGTTTAAGGTTGTGTCTGTAAGTATTGTTTTTCACAGAAAATAATGGGGTTTTTATCATTATAAGTCCTCATCCCCAGGGATGAGTGGCTTGGGGACAGCCAGTTGCTGATGTGCCCTCAGTGGCCACAGGGACATGTCCCCACACTGCCCTGAGCACTGGGAAATAAGATTTTTGTGCCCAAACAAAATCAACCTGCTCCCCAATGGGTGCACTCTGGGGTGCTGGAAGAAAGGTGTTTAACTTAAGGTATTTGCTTATTCCCAGCAGCAGAAGAAAGCTAAAAAAAAAATAAATATAAAAACTCAATTTCCAGTCCACAAAACACTGACAATCCAAACCATCTAAAAGAAAAACAGAGCTGCCTTTTATTTATTAGTGTTTTTTTCCTGTTGGCATCCAGTCGACATTTGCTGCCAAGGATTTATGAGGATGAAATGCTTTTTTTTTTTTCCTGTCAAAAGGGCCTGGGAGGGAGGCCTGCTCTGGGAGCATCTTCCTCTTCTTGCAGAGTCCTCACCCCAGGACCAGCAGGAGTGCAGCCTCGTTAGTCCAGCTAATTAGCCTTCATTAATAACCAAGAGCTGAGGTGTTGCTGGGCTTCTCCTGCAGACAGAGCTGTCCCATGGCATGGGAGGTGCTGGCTCAGGGAGTTTTCCTCTGGTTTGATGTAGAAATTCCCTTTATGGCTTTGCACCAACAGCTGGTCCTTCTGAGGAGGCCAAACACTGTCATGAGGCTCCAGGAAAGCCCTGAATTCTTTAGGACAGAGAAGGAAACTGGGCTTTGCTTTTGCTCTCATGTTCCCCTTCAAGTTTTCCTTTGGCCCATTAGAAACCGTTTGGGAAGAGCTGGAAGGGATCTGGCTGCCAGCACCACCAGGATCCAGCAGAACTTGGACCCCTTGGTCCCATCCCTGCTCTTTCCAGATGTGACACGAGGAAACAGAGCCTCTCTCTCCAGGAAACAGCAGCTCCAGCATTTTATCCTCGACTTTCACCACTTGGACAAGTCCCTCCGGAGAAGCACCAGCGAGTTTTATTAAAAATACAAAACCCTTGTGGAGAGGACGAGCACTTTGTCTTCCAGATTTACCAGGAGCTGCTGGAGACAGCGAGGAGAGTTCAGAAAAGGCTCTTGGGGAAGAGCAGGACATAAATAAAGAGAAATAATAACAGCTGGACCCAGAACAGGGACAGGGGCACGAGTCCCTGAGGCCGCAGCTGGGTTTGTGGCCAAAACACAGGGAACAGCAAAAATTCTCAAGGAAAACACAGATCCAGGGTCCCACAGGAAAATAATCCAACTGAAAACCTGGCAGAGAGCTGTGTCCTGGCCCTGGGAGGAAGATCAATCCCCTGCCTCATCCTCATTCCATGGAGGCTGGCCTGGCACAGGGTGACTCCATGGATGTGGCAAGGAGGGCACTTTGGATGAGGCAGGAGAAAAGGGTCACTTCTGCTCCAAGTCCATGGTTGATTTGCAGGCCAGGAAGGTGCAAACTCCAATCTCCTGCCAGATGGGAAATTTTAAGAAGTTTTGCACGTTTTAAATTAATTTGTATCCAGTAAGAGCCAGACCTCTGCTACCTTCCACCTCCTCTGCTGTTAGAAATCCAAATATCACCGATTCTGCGCCGTGATTTTTGAGAACCCAATTACCTGCAGGATCTGAGCCCATCTGTGCTTGAGATGTGCCCAAGTACGACCAGGTATGTGGTGAAAAGGTGACAAAGAGGCACAGGGAAGGTGTGATTTTTACAGCCTCAATTCCCCAGGGAAGCAATCCAACAAGAGAGGTCAGATGCTGGGTCCCATGGCATATGTTCAGATTACTTCATCAGCGTTCTGGTTGAAACATTTCCATGGCTGCTGCTGCTGGCAGAAAATTGGTCTTTAAAAAAAAAAAAAAATCCAAATTATGTTGGTTTTTTCCCCACTTGAGAAATGTTGACATTGTGTCAAAAAAAAAAAAAAAAATTCCAGGCCAAAACCAAATGTTGAACAAATAGAGATATTTTCACTTTGGAAGCAAAAATCAAAACAGATCTGTTGAAAACAGAAATCATTTCATCCAAACAGCACCACTTACAACCTGGTCTCACATTTATTGCTAATTCCACGCCAGGCCACTGGCACGGAGCCATGAGGAGCTCTGGAGCAAAACTCACAGGAGCAGCTAAACCTGGCTTTGGGCTCCTGCCACGTGTGGCACTGGGGTTTACCCCACCAGATTGCCCCCTAATTTTGGAGAAGTGATTAATTGGCTGTTTTGGAGGGTGATGAAAGTCAAGGATGTGTCACAGTGAGCTCCTCTCTGGAGGTCCCAGTGACCCCTGAGGTGCACGGTGACATGGGTGTCACTGTGTTTGTCACAGCAAAGGCAAAATTCCCAGATTTTGGCTCATCCCAAGCTGGCAAACTCAGCTCCATGAGGTTCTTCCCCTCTTTTGTTGGTACATTTTCCAAACAGGGTTTTGGGAGGATGGAAATCCCAGGGTCTGCCCAGCTCCAGAACCTCAGAGCCAGGCGGGAAGAGAGCTGGAATTTACACATAAACATCCTGGCACAAAGCCACCTCCACAAGGGGAAAAAAAAAAAAATCCAAACAGAAAGAACATGAAAAATTAATAAGGGTTTTAGACTATTACATTTTCCAGGACTTGCTGGATTGTGGTTTTCAATTCTCAATCAATCACATTTCAATTGGGCTGATTAATTTTCCGAAATGCTTTGTTGGCTGCCTCTGACATGCTCAAGTTCCTGGGGAGACATGCCAAGGCCAGGATTGGAATTGGGGGGACTCATGAGGGGGGACCCGGGGATGGAATTGGGGGACTCATGAGGGGATCCAGGGCTGGAATTGGGGGATTCATGAAGGGGGGTCCTGGGATGGGAATTGGGGGATTCATGAGAGTGATCCAGAGCTGGAATTGAGGGATTCATGAGGGGATCCAGGGCTGGAATTGTGGGATTCATGAGGGGATTCAGGGCTGGAACTGGGGGGATTCATGAGGGAGGTCCTGGGATGGGAATTGGGGGATTCATGAGTGGGATCCAGGGCTGGAATTGGGGGATTCATGAGGGGCTTCTGGGGTGGGAACTGGGGGCTTATGAAGGGTGTCCCAGGGTTGGAATTGTGGGATTCATGAATGGGATCCAAGGGATGGAACTGAGCAATTCATGAAGGGGGTCCTGGGGTGGGAATTGGGGTATTCATCCAATCCCAGGGCTGGAATTGGGGAATTCATAGTGAGGTTCCAGGGCTGGAACTGGGTACTCATGAAGGGTATCCCAGGACTGGAATTGAGGGGCGCATGAGTTCCCACTCGTGCATCCCAATCCAAGGGATGGAACTGGGGGGACTCCTGGGGGTCTCAGAACTCAGACTGGGGACTCATGAGAGTGGTCCCAGGGCTGGAATTGGGGACTCATGAGGGGAGTCCTGGGGTGAGAATTGGGGGCTGATCAGGGGAGTCCCAGGACTGGAGTTAGGGGATTCATGAGGGGGATCCCAGGACTCAATTAGGAGGATCCCAGGGCTGGAACTGGGGGGCTCATTAGGGAGGAATTGGGCAGGGATTGAGGGCAATCATGAGGAGGTTCCAGGACTGGAATTGAGGAAGGTCCTGGGGCAGG
>JAGMWU010000020.1:5559591-5579829 GCA_018697195.1 Certhia americana | reverse complement strand
GGATGACATAGGGATGCAGGGGAAAGGTGGCCAATGGCTCGTGTCCTGGTGGTCTGGACTGGGGGACCATTATGTGTGATGTCCCTCACCAGTGGCCAGAAAAAAAAAAAACAGACTGGGTCAAGGGCACCCTCGAGCAAGTCTGGAACCAGCAGAGCGTTCCACATGCCTCAGGGTGTGGGATGCCTTCCAAGAGATCTGGACAGCCCCAAAAATGGGTCCTCTGAGGTCCCGCAATGGCGCCAAGAGATGGAGAAATTCCAGGGACGGCTAATCCTCCCTGGCCCTGGCCATGGATAGGGGGAAAACAGGATGGAGGAGGAGAGAACAGGCTCTTTTCTTCCCTCTCCTGGTTTGTGACAGATCAAACCTCCTGCACAGACATCCCCAAGCCTCTGTGCCCTGCAGGGTACCTGGTTTGTAATGTGGCAATCTCACCAGGGAGCCATCATCGCATACTTGCCTGTCCCATCCGGCATCCCATCCTCATGGCCCCATCGTGCCATCTCACGCCATCCCTTCATCCCATCCCTTCAGCCATCCCTTCATGCCCGTCTGCATCCCAATCCCATCCCTCCCGTCATTCCTAAAAAAAAAAACATCCTGTCATCCCATCCGTCATCACACATCCCATCCCAAATGCCCACAAACGCCATCCTGACTCTTTCTGCTTCTCTTCCCTGTCCTTGGGACGCAGCTGGAGCCAGGCAGGATGCAGGAAAGGAGTCCCATCCCATCCCACCCCCATGCCTTCATCCCTCCCTTCATCCCATCCCTCCCTTCAATCATCCCTCCCATCCGCTTCATTCCCTCCCAATCCCATCCCATCCCCATCCCATCCCATCCCATCCCAAGAACCCAAAAACACCATCCTGACCCTAGTTCTGCTTCTCTTCCGGTCCTTGGGATGCAGCTGGATCCGGGCCAGGGGATTAGAAGGGGTCCATGCTGATCCAGCTTTTGAGGGGGGTTAGGGAGCAGAATCCCTGTAAGTCCTAGCCCAATATTTTCTGTGGTGCCTCCACCATGCTGCTTTTATCATTCCCATCACTTGCCCATCCCCATGGATGTCCACACTGCTCGGGAATCCCCAGCAGGAGCAGCTTTATTGACAGGAAAGGCATTTTTCTCATCCTGAAAACTTCCTGCAGGCAAGCGGTGCTTTCAATCAAATCCTGCTCTAGAGGGCGAAGGGAAGGGAAAATTCTGTCACGGAGCTTTTTGGTGAAGTGAAAACATCCCCGTTTCCACACATCTGGAAGGGAAAGCTTCAATTTCGCCCCTCAAAGTGATTTTCACGCTGGCGTTTCTTTTATTCCATATAATCAGGCAGCTCTAAATATTAGAGTTCCGCCACCAGAAGGAAACGTTTTGAGTGACACTTCCCCACCTTTCCCACCTTTCCTTTTTCTTGCTTTTCCTCCCTTTAGGCGTTTGGGAAGAGTGGCGTTTTTCTCAGCCATTAATAATTCCACTGTTTCTTTGCCTGGGAGAATTTTCAGCCTCTTTGCCCCCCTCCCCATTCAAAAAAAAAAAAAAAAAAGAAAAAAAACCAAAATCTCATCCTTTGCCTGATTCTTCCCACCTTTCTGCACTCCACAGCTGGAATTTCTCCAGCCTTTCCCTCCTTGGATGTTTGACCAGCAACCAGGAGAGAGCAGATTTAGAAAAAAGATTATGCAAAGAAGTAGTGGCCCTTTTCTTTCCCCCCCTTTCTCCTCATCTTGTGCAAATTACCCCATTATTCTGCTCCCTTAGGATGCCTGAGTGTCCTTATTTCTTCTTTTGAGCTAAAGTCATCCATGCATTAAATTAGTTCTCTGCCTAGAAATAGCTTGATTACTTTCTCCAAGCCGCACTAAATGGGAGGCTCCCGGAGAGTTTTAAAAATAAAAAAAGGGGGCAAAAAAAGGGAAAAGGGGAGGGGAAAGGAGGAGCAGGAGTAGGATGCAGCCTCCTGGAGCCCACAGAGGAGGGATTTGCCTTGAGTGGGAGGTGCTGTGGAGGGATCCATCCCCATCCCGGCTCTCACGGAGTGGCTGGGGCTGGATTTGGAGCTCCAGGAAGTCTTGGCCATCATCCTTCCCACAGCTCTGGGTGAATAATGGGGGGGATTTCCTCATGGTTGGGTTGGATTTTGCCTCAGATTTCTGATTTTTCCATGTGGCTGCTGTGATGGAAGGGAAGGAAGGGAGACCTTGGTGGGACACCCCATCCCAGAGCTGAGCATGGGATGGCTGAAGACACTGGTAGAGCTTGGGAAGAGCCAGGATCCCTCAGGACCCCCGATTTTCTTCCCTACAATCAGCCTGCCCCCACTGCCAGGCTCCCGAGGTGCAGAAAGGAGCAGATTTGGATAATAAACCTCAATTCTCCCGATGCTTTTGCTGCAATAACGCTACAGGAGCCGGCACAAATCCCATTCTGGGAAGGCTGTGGGACCACAAAACTCCCTCCCAGCTTCCCAAATTCCTCCCCTTTTCCCGCAGCACCTTTGAGCTCGTTCCCTCCTTGCTGGGGCAGCCGAGATCCTCATCCCTGCTCCACGCACAAACCTCGGCAGATCCCTCATTATTTCCCTCAGATCCTTCATTATTTCCCTCATACCCCTCCTTATCTCCCTCCCACCCCCCCTTATCTCCCTCCTATCCCTCCTTTCAGCCCCGGACCAGCAGGAAAGGTGAGGCTCCAGCACAATTCCAGCGGCTCTCACCCACTCTAAGCTCTCAGCTGGGCTCTGGGATCATCCCTGAATTTCCCTCCCTGCTGGAGCTCTCTGTTTTCCCATTAATCTTGTTTTTTTTTTCTCCTCACCCTCCCTTCCTGGGAATCTTTTCCGAGGAGAAATTCCAGGCCGAGCCCATCTCCTGAGAGGGGCAGTGAATGTCGGATAACAGAAAATGTCCTGAGCGCTCCTGAGCCCATTCCTTTGGGCAGCCTTGACATTTGTGCTGGCTTTGCGAGGGGGATTTTTGGTTATTTCCCCCCTTTAATTCCCTGCCTGTCGGGCAGGTGGCTGTTCCCAGCTGTTTGCAGGAGCGCTGGGAGCTGTTCCCAGCTAATTCAGGGCCAAAATTATCCCCCCCTTTCCCGATGCGTTTTGCTCTATCCTTCCCCAAACCGCATCTTTCCCCTCCTTCCCAGCTTTTCTTCCTTTTCTTCTTTTTTCTTTTTTGGTTCCTCCAAAATCCCTCTCACTGAAGGCTGGATTAAATGACTATTTGGGGAGCACCAGCAGATCTAGAGGGAAGACATTCCCTGCATCCCAGGGATGCTCCTCCTCCTCTCTGGGATCAAACCAGTTCTCCCAGTAGCTGGAGCCATCCCCTCCGCCGCCGAAGGAAGGATTTGTGATTTGGATCATCCAAGCTGTCAGTTCCCGTTCTGGAGAGTCCTTTCCCTGCTGCCCCAGGCAATGACAAATGGAGAATCGTTATCCCAGAAATGGGAGGGGAAGGGAGAAGGTCCTCACTGCAGCCACGGGGGAACCTGGGGGAAATGGAGCAGGATTTGGGATAAAAACGTATTGGAGTTTAGAATTCTGATAAGTATTTCTCTGCATGTTTTAAGGGATCCAAACCCTCTGGCAAACACTGTTTTTTTAACCTTTGTCCATGGAGAAGGCCTTCTTAGGCTCTGGGATGAAGCAGAACTTTCAAGAATATGGATAAGATAGTAGCATAATATGTAGTTTATCACAGGGTGAAAAGTAGAATTTTGGGGGTTTTAGAATGGGGGTTCAAGGGGCAAGATGGAGGGATCTGGGTATGTCCTGTCCTTCTTCTTCTTTTTCTTGTCCTCCATCTCCTGCTGTGATGGTGGCACTTTCTGGTTGGTTTAGAGCAGAGACAGACTGTCTAACATAGGTGATAGGGATTGGAAAATTATTGTAAATAAAGTACACGTAGTTTTGTAGTTTTTAGTATAAAAGTAAGCACCACCCTGAGGCAGGGGCCTTGGACTGACCTGCTGAGAGAATCTTTGCTAGTCAGGGAAAGAATAGAATAGATAAGGAAAAATAAACATCCTTGGAAAACAGAAGAGACGACTCTCGACTTTTTCTTCAATCACCGGGCTGGGAGAAAAGGACTTTCTAAATCTCGGGAATTCAAAATATCAAAAAAACTGAAAATAAGGGATGGTTTGGGAGTCCCCAAGGCCAGGAAATTTGTCCCCAGCCATCACTGAGGACAAGACAAGGGTCTTGCTCTCCCTCCACTTCCAGGCTCTCCCTGCCTTTTCCAGGACAGTGGGAAATGAAATTTCCCCCTCTGTGAAACTTTCCAGATGTTTGGAGGGGACAAGCTGAGCCTGAGGCCTTTTCCATAGTGTCTGTGGGAAAAGAGCCACATCTGGAGGGGGTTTTGCACCATCCAGGCTGCTTTTCCAGGGGAATTCCCACTCAGAGCATCCCTCCCAGAGCTGAAGTAACCAAGCTCACTTTTTTCAATGCACAGAGGAGAGCCTGACCATGGATGGGGAGGTGGGAGGGTGAGATTTCCAAACTGGGAAACACCAGCACCAGAAAATATCCCCAGGCCTTTCCCAGCCCCTTCCCTGGTTGCTGGAGGAGAGATAAAACTCCTCCAGGAAAATCCTGTCCATGCTGAGAGACTGAATGAGGCCTTTTCTTCCTTTAATTAAGCAGTGAATGTCTCCCTCCAAAGTCATTAATTACTAATGACACAATTAGAGCCAGTAAAGAGGGGAAGGAGGGATACCAGAAAAGGAAAAAAGAAAGAGACCAAACAACATCCCCCCAAAAAAACCCCACTGGCAATTTTTGAACCTTGAGAGAAATTAAGAAAATTATTGCTTGATTTGAAGTTAATTCTCATTCCTGCTGGGCCCACACAGGATGGGATGAAAACCACCTTCCCAGTGCTTCCCAGAGCAAGGAGAGAGGTCTCTGATTTTCCTGCTTGGAGCAGATCCTGAGGCATGTCGGAATCCTGAAACCCTGGATTTAGCTCCATAATCCAAATATTCACCCTTTTCCACACTTCCCTTGCCATCTCTCACAGCCTCAGCCCTGCTTTTCTCTCCCCAGCCCTCCCAAATTCCCAGACAAGGAATCAGCTCTTCCCTCCTGCCTCATCCTGAGCCCTGCTGGTCCCAGGGATGGAGCAGAGCCAAGGACAAGCAGGGACAACTCATTCCCGAGTTTGAAGCTCCTTGGCTTCCAAAAGCCAACTTCCAATTGCTTGAGGACTCTCTGAAAAATAGATTAAAGGTGTGGGAAGGAGGGAACCCAGCAGAGCTCCTTATTCCTGCCAGCTTTAACTCGGGAATCTCACACTGGAATGGCTTTGGGAGTGGAGGGAGGAGAGGCTGGATTAGGCAAAAAGAGCAAATTCCAGCCTTGGGGAATTCTGGGGGTGAAAAGCCATCTCTGAGCTGGAGGTGGGGTGGGGGCAGCCCTGGGGTTGGCAGAGGAATGGGTGAAGGTCGCCTTGGGGGGGATCTCCAGGTTTTCCACCTTCTTTTCCATGCTGGACATCCCTTGGGAAGTGAAGATCCCAAAGCTGGGCTTTGTGTCCCTGCAAGGGATGATGACCACACTGTCCCTCTCCTCAGGGGCACACAGAGGCCAGCAGGGTTTCTGTAGGTCCTGTGTTCCATCCCCTAGCACTGGTGATTTCACTGTATCCCAAAGGGTTTTCCAGAGGGATGGCTCCCACCCCCAGAATGTCTCTGTCTCACCCCTATACCACTCCAGAACTTCCCAGCCCCAAGATCAGAAAGGAGGAAGGTCCATCCCTGCTGTCCCTGCCCTTCAGGCCACCCAAACCCTTGTGGGCACCAAGCTCCTGCCATCAGGAGGCTGCAAAGTCCTTGCAGAATTCCCAGGGCAAAGCCAAGCCCTTTTCCCTGTGCCATGGCACCCTCAGGCAGCAAAATGTCCTCAGCATCAGTCATGAAGGGTCCAGTGAAGGTCTCTCTGCCCTGTCTTCTACTGGGACATCCTCTTGTGTCAATTCCCACTGACTTTGTATCCTGGACGTGGAAGGGATGTGCAAAAAAAGCAAGGAAAGGCAAAAAATGGGAAGAAAAATCCAAGATTTTTGTGACTGTTCAGTCCCCCCAGAGTTGGGGAGGGAGAAAAGCTCCTAATCCGTGGTTTTGTCTTTGAGCAATTATGTGCAAATGAGTTAATCACAGGGTCACAGGAGCCAGAACCATTAATTAATCCCCAGCATGAGCTGGAAAGATGAATTCTTTACTGCAGTAAACAAATGTGAGGAACGTGGTGAGGAATCAGCTCCTGCTAGCTGATCCCAGAGCTCCCTGGAATTCTTGGTTTGCCCCCTCCCAGACCACAGAGCAGCCCTTTGCAACCCTCCCAAACATCAGGAACAGCTTTCCTAGAAAATCCCTGCGGTTGGGAAAGGGGAGCAGGGGAATGAGCACAAATCCAGATGTTCAGTCACTTCGGGAAAAGGTCTGAGGCAAAGGGTGCAGGCCAGCCCTGGTAATCTTTGGGAAGAGCATTTTGGGAGCCTCTTCAGCCACAGGGAAAGGTGTCCCCTGGCCCTGGAGGTGAAGGGAGGGATCAGGATGAGGAATCACACAGAGAAATGGGAGAGTTTGCATCACAGCCAGCCGTGCTGGGGGATCAGATGGGAAGAGCTGGGCTGGGAGAAGCAGGGAAGTGTGGGCTGGGAAGGAGCTACTGGTGACACTTTTGGGGACAAGTGAATTGTGGCCCCAGTCCCAGTGGTCAGAGAGCAAAAGCTGCTGGTGCCACGGGGAGCAAAATTCCTGCTTTGCTTAGGTGAGGATGGGAATGCTGAAATACAGGGATGGGGATGTCTCTTCTCCAGGACTCTTGGAATTCAGCCCTGGTTCACCCCAGCAAAATCCTAAAAAACCCCCAGAGGCTCAGGGTTGGTTCTAGGGCTGCAGCTCCTCCTGGGAACAGCAAGATGGAAAAATCCTTGGACCATGAAGGGGTCTGTGGGGAAATCAGCCAGACAAGGTGCCCACCCTGCACTGAGCCATAATCCCCTGCTGGAAAAGGGGAAAAAAAAGGTTGGGATATCTAAACCCAGCCAGCAGCAGAGCAGGAGGGAGGCCAGGCAGCTCCCTGTGTTAAAGGAGAGAGAGAAAATGAGTCCTTTTTGGTCTCCTCACCCATTTACACACATCAAACTTCCCAAATGCTAAGCCAAATAAAGTCTTCTTATCGGTGTATTACCACTTAAGGCTCTTTCAGGCAGATTTAGGGTGAATTAGTGCTTTTTTTAACCACAAAAAAGAGCAAAGTGAAATTTCTCACTCCATCAGTCCATGCAGCTTCTGCCTTAACCCTTGGAGGGGAGAGTTGGGTCAAGGCTGGGCCAAGGTCCCTCCTGGTGCCAAGATTTGGTGTGGAAGGTTCTGTCCCCCATGGATCCCGGAGATTCTGGGAGAGATTTCAGGTTGGCTCCAGAGCATCCCAATATTCCTTTTGTTGTGTTAAATTATTCAGCTTTCGGGAGCACTGGGAGTGCTCCAAAGTCCCACCTCAGCTCCAGCAGTAGGAAAACGCCACTGTGGCTCCTCAGGAAGGTAGATTTGCCACTTGATGGGCTTGTGCCCATCCTGAGAGCCCCAGCTCGTGCCCAGGGAGCTCTGTCAGTGTCTGGAGGGGTGAATTTGGGATCACAGCAGATCCAGGCCTTGTCCTCCTTCCCACCCAAGCTGGATTTGGGACAGAGAAGGAGCGCTGTCATCTCAACCTGTGCATGGAGGCTGAATTCATGAGGAGCTGGAGCACAGAGCCTCTCTCAGCTGGGATAGTGGGAATGGGGAGCCTGGAAGTGCCGGGTGCTGCACCCCTCTCCCAGCACCCTGGTCTTATTAAATCCTATTATTATTATTAAAGGGGTTCATTTGCAGCTCCATGCCCAGGAGCACTTGATGTGAGTTCACAGGGGTGGAATTGTCCCCCCCAAAAGGAGCCACCAATCTCTCCTCCATCCATCAGAGAGCCACCACTCGTTAGCAATTAACTGCTTGACTTAATTGCTCTCCATCCCTCCCACTGTTCTGCTGTTTCAGGAATGCTGATGCTTCCAAAGCCTTTTCTTTTTTTATTTTTTTTTTTTCCTGTGTGTGTGTGTTTAGCAGGGAGCAGCCGTTGGAGGCTAAAATTATTCCTGGGGATGAATGGCTGTGGCTTTTGGAGCCTCCAGGAATGGAGTCACCATCTGCTCGTGCTTCTCAGGGAGACACATCTTCACCACACACCCCCACACAGCCCTGCTCCTCCTGGGCAGCCACAGAGGGCCCAGCCTGGCTGGGAAATGAATCCAGGGGGGAAAAAAGCAGCTCCAGAGGGGACCACAGCACTTGGAAAGCTGCCAGAAGGAGAAGAGCTCTCCAAAGGATGCTCCAGCTGCTGTGGGTCCAACCTGAGCAAGGCTGATGGTCCCTGCTCTGGAGGGGTTTGAGGAGGAGTCCCTGGGGTTGGTGTGCCCATCCCTTGGTGTGCCACCATCCTTCCCTTCTCCAGCCCCATCCTTCCCTTCTCCAGCCCCATCCATCCTTTCTCCAGCCCCATCCCTTCTCCAGCCCCATCCTTCCCTTCTCCAGCCCCATCCATCCCTTCTCCAGCCCCATCCCTCCTTCTCCAGCCCCATCCCTTCTCCAGCCCCATCCATCCTTTCTCCAGCCCCATCCCTCCTTCGCCAGCCCCATCCCTCCTTCGCCAGCCCCATCCATCCCTTCTCCAGCCCCATCCCTCCTTCGCCAGCCCCATCCCTCCTTCGCCAGCCCCATCCATCCTTTCTCCAGCCCCATCCCTCCCTTCTCCAGCCACTATCCCTTCTCACCAGACCATCTTGTGACTCTCAGGGATTTGCTCCTGACCATGTTCCAGACAATCCTCCTCTGCATCTCCAGAATCCCAGGCTGAACTGCCAGTGCTGGAAATGCTGTACAAACCATCCCTTGGGAATAAAGCTGAGCTTTTTTAGGACTTGGCAATGTTTTTCCCTATCCTCATCTGCTCCAGCCCTGAACCAGGATGGGAACATCAACTCCAACACTTCTTCCCAAAATTCACAGGGATGCCATGGACACAGCACTTTGGGTTTTTCAGTTGGGATCTCCAGGGTCAGCCATGAACCAGAGCTTTAGGAATGGGGCTTTTGGCTGCTCTGTGGTGGTTCCCCTCTGCCCTATCCTGGACACAGCTCCCTTTGGGACACACCACCAGGAATTATAATTCCCCATCTCTCAGAAGAAGCTGCTGGGGTGTTGCTCCTCTTGTAGACCAACCTTCAGTAGGATGCCCCAGGCTCTGTGGGGTGCTGGCACCCGAAATGGAGACCCAAACCACCTTGGGAATGACCCAGCCAGTGGCCACCAACCCCCACGAAGCCTCCCAGGCCAGCCCTGGTGCTGTGGGGCTGATCTGGGCCATTCATGGGGGTGAAGATCCAGAACCTTGGCAGGTTCACCTTCAAGAGGAGCAGCCTGGTGCCCTTCCCAAGTCCTTCTATGGATAAGGAGCCATCAGCAGAATGGGGAAGAGCCTCCCAGGACCCAGCCTGGCAGAGCCAGACGGTGCAGGAGGGATGGTGAAGGAGCCGTGCTGAAGCTCTCTTGGCATCTCCTGGTGTGGGAGGCACCTCCTGCCACATGCCAGGGGCTGGATGGTGCCAGGAGCAGCTCCAGGTGCTCCCATTCCTCGTGTCCCTCCTGGAAATCTCCACACCCTGGGCTGGGCCCATGAGGCTCTGCCACACGTGGCCACTCTGGTGGCTCACGGGAAGTGACCAGGAGATGCTCCCAGGTTTTCTGGTGTCTCCTCATGGAGATCTCCCCCACTCTCCTGCAGATTCCAGTACCCAGCACTGGCTGGAAAGAGCTTTCCCCTCATTGAGGAATCAGCTCCTTTCTGATTCTTTTTCAGGGCCTGCCAGGATGAGAGGAAAAATCAAAATATGCTAAAGCTCCAGCTGGGTCTGAGAGACCCTCCTCGACCCTTCTCTGCAGTCTGTTAGCACCAACTCCACTCTTTTATTCTCATTGATTTTCAAGAGCTCCTGGGCCATCCTACTGAATTCTGAAGCTGTCCAGGCCTCTTTTTAAGAAAAAAAAAATAATTTTTTTTTTTTTAAAAGAACACTTTCTTCCCAAGGCAAAAGCTGACTCTTTGTGTCCTTTTCACATGAGGCAAATGGAGCTCACTTTGAAAAAAAACACCACAAAGGCAGGAGCGATCCCACAACCCCCATCCCAGCCTTTCCCCACTGCACCAAAGCAAATTAAAAGGGAATTTTCAAGTCCTCATTCACAGTGGGGAAAATGCAAGGGCTGAGTTTGGATTCTGGTGGGAGGATGTGAGGCCTTGATCCTTTCCCACAGCTGCTCCCAGCATCCCCACCCTAATCTTAGATTAGATGTAGTTGGGGAAAACTGCCCCTAAAAAGCTCCATTTTCTCCCAGGAAAAACAAATTCCAAAAGAAAATCTTATGCAAAACAAGGATCCTTTTCCCCCACTCCTTGCTGCAGCCACAAAATTGTCATTTATTGGTGAATTTAGACAGGCTTTTGGGGGGAAAATATGTGCTTGGAAACCTTTGCTGGCCTCCCACTTCCAGCTCTGTGTTTCTGACATCAGAAAAGAAAAAATCTGGTCTCCATGAAAACCCCACACTGCTGCTGTGGGATAATCCAGCTTTTTTGTTGTTGCTGTTTTGCCCTGGGATGGCTTCATGGGCTCAGTGTGGTGAGGGACAGGAGGCTCCCAGGGAATGAGGGGTGGAAGATGGAAAACTGAGCACACATCCAACCCCACTGATGGGGGGGACCTTCCACAGCAGCTTGGATTTTCTGGAGGGCAGCAATGATTCAAAGTGAGGCTGGAGCTACCTTCCCAAGAGCTGGAAACCCTTGGATTGTGCTAATTAAGGGCGTAATTAGGTGCATCAGTCATTAGCACAACCCAGAGACTCAGGTCACGGCTGCTCTCTCATGGGTGTGGGACGTGGCTTTGTTCATTTTCCCCCAAATGTTTGGGATCACTGAAGGCTGATCCAGGTCCCAGATCCCAGTGTCCCAGCCCTTCTGCAGTGTCCCAAATCCCAGCTGCACAGCTCCCAGCAAAGCTTTCAGCTGTTCCCAGTCCCCTAGCCTGGGGACATGGTGCTGCAGGGGACAATTCCCTTCCCACAGTGACACTTTCTCCATGGATCCATCCCATTCCTGCTCCCCTGCCTGGCTCTGAGCCAGCAGATGAATTTCTCTGCCTTTCCTTTGCAGACCTGGAAGGCAAAAAGGATGAAGAGCTGTGGCTGTGCATCCAAAATATTTGAGGGAAAAACACTGGCAGCTTGGAACTGTGAGGGGTGAGGAGCAGGGAAAGAACCGAGTTAATTAACAGGAGCAAAATGAGGATCTGAGGGAGCTGATGGATCAAGGACTGCTCACAAACTCTCCAAACACCTCCTGTGTGCCACAGGACTGCAGGAAATGTGATTTTGTTGCCCAAACCTCTAGCAGAGACAGCTTTTCTTGGAGAAAAAAAAAAAAATCCTTTTTGCACTGCTCAGAGAAAACCGGAGGTTCACATCACTCTGACCTCCTTGCTTTATTCCCATCTCCACTGCATTATTTCTCCTGAAAAGTCATCATTTTTCCACTTGATCCTCCAAGCTCCTTGTACAGGGAGATGGAATATCCAAGGTCCATTTACAACACGGCCCTGACCCCAGGGCTCCGTGTTTGGGAAGTTTTGGGAAGTTTTCCTGAGTTAAAAGCCTGTTCAGCTCGGGTGTCTCCTCTCCACAGACACCTTGCTCACTCCCTCTCACATTTCCAAGGCACTTCCAGCCTTCCACTCCCAAAATTTTTCCCTGGGATGATGCTGGGCTCCTTTTCCCTTGAACAAAACCATCAGGAATTGGCTGATCCTCTCTGCACGGTGGGGAGGGTGGTTGGAAGGGCAGCACAGAGCTTCTAGGGCACTCGAGGGGGTTGGAATTTTGGCAGAATTTTGATAATTCTGATTTTTGGCTCTGTTAACCTGTGGAGTTTTCCCTCAGAGCTGCTCCCAGTATCCACATTCCCAGGAGCCAGCCCTCTCTCAGGCCCAGGTTTAAGCAGCAAGCATTTTTGGCTCCTTTGGATGTCCAACCCTCAGCTCAGCATCCCCCAGTGATGCTAAAACAGGACGAAGATTCTCCCAGACCAATCCTGTTACTGCAACAATTCCAACATTTTACTTGCAGAGACCCTTCATTTTTGCTTTTTAGCCAAATTTGGTCCTGTTCAACTTGAAGAGAAAGTTTTTACATGCTGGAGCAATGGCATTTGGTGCCAGACACCCATCTGACTGCATGGCTCAGGGCCAGCAGCTCCCTGCCTCGCCAAGGATCTGAGGAATTTCACCCCCGGATGCCAACTCTGGATCCTGTTTGCTTCCCGTGGCAGGAACTGGTGCTGGCATTGAGCTGGAAAGGGAACAGCACCCCCAGAAGTTGTTCTGGGAGATGAAAAATGTTTGGGTTTTTTTCTTTTTGCATTGAGCCTGGAGCTGCAGATGGGCCCAGGTCAGACAAGGCGTGGACTCAGATCTGTGCCAGGACTAAACTGACATTCCAGACACTCCAGAAAACTTCCCTCAACGAATTTTTGCCTTCCCAGAGCTGGCACATCCCAGATTGTCCCTCCTGGACCACCCTTCCCATGTCCTGATTCTGCACCCTCACGTGATGCACAGGTGATCTCTTCCCAAATGCAGATCACTGAATCCCTGGGAGCCACATCCAGGGGGAGATCAGCACTTTCCTGGCCAAAACTCCCACCAATCTCATAAATCTTTGCAGGAATGAGCCCCACTTCACCTCCCCTGGTGGGCTTTGCTTTTCCCACCTTGGAATGGGACTAAGAGGAATTGGGTGCTCCAGCTTGGAGCAGCCTCTTGCAGGAGCCTGGGGCAAGGGAACAAGTCCACAGCAGGGGAGGGAGTGGGTGAAGGTCCCAGGGTGCACTCAGGAGTTTTTTCTCCCTTTTCTTTCCCTAAAACCCAGGCTGGAACATTCCAGGGTTTATCAGAGATCCCAGTGATCTCCAGCTTTTCGGGGCTGAGCAGGTGGGAGGGACTGGAGCAGCTGCTCTGGAGTTGGGGACATTCCTGTCCTATCCCAGTGGTTTGGAAAGCCCTGCAAGAATCCCTTCCCTGATTTATTGCCCTGTTGTCACCTCCTGTCCCCACTCCTCGGGGAGGAAATCAAAGCCTGGAGCTGGAGAGCGCCGGCTCCTCTCGGAACAGGGATTCATTTTCCCCAAACAAAGGAGGGTTTCTCCTCTCCCAAGCCCAGTCTAAATCCAGGAATAGACCATAATTTAAAGCAAAATACAAAACCTTTTGTTTAAATCGCTGAATTCGTGAGAAAAATTGACCCTTTAGGTGTGGGGCGGGGGCCAAACCTCACCTGTGTCCTCCCCGGGGAGGGGCTGGGACGGGATCGGAGGTCTCTGGGATTTTGGGGGAAATTTGGGTGGCGGTGACTCCATTTGGCAGTGCAGCAGCAGGGACCTATTTCTGTCATCCTTCTGGCACTGGGAGGGCTCAGGCTTTTTTAGGGCCTGCCTGGCTCCCGTTTCCCACGGAGGGGGAGCTGCCAATTGCATGACTCAGGATGCTTTAAGGAAAAGTGGGATGAAAACACGAGGGCTGTTGGCTCCCACCTCCTGTCTCTCCCGCTGCCAGAGTTCATACAGCTGTTTCCTCCAGCTCAAAACTCGCTGCTAAAAATACTTTGGAAAACTCGAGGATGCTGGCATTCCAAATCGCCTCGTTCTGAAGTTTTTCCATATTTTGGTGGGGTTTTTTTCCCCCTCTGAGTTGCTTTTCCCTGTGCAGAGGAGCTGCCCAGGTGCTTCCTGCACTGCACCGAGGTTTGGGATGGGTCATGAGCAGGAGGAGGAGGATGGGGCTGGCAGGGACAGTGATGAGCTGAGCCCAGCTGAGTCAGAGCTGCGAATGTGACCCCAGGGAATGGCCAGATTTACACCAGCCCCAGGCTGTTCTCGGTCCAGCAGGGAAATATTCCTGCTCTCCCACTCCCCACCTCCTCCCTGCTGGCTGTGGCACAGGAGCCATCCTGCTCTCCAGCCTGGAGCTGCCCACGAGGCAAGATTTTGGCAGCTGGGGCATCCCAAATCATCCCTAAGATCCAGATGCTGGGAGCTGGGCAGAGCAGCAGGATGCTCCCATGCTCCATTTATCCTTTTTGCTGCTGGGCACAGTCGGATTTTGGGGAAAGGTTGGGTTTGGGGCTGCCCTGGGAGGGTAATTTTGCTTTGCCAGTCTCTCCCAGAGCAACAGGAAAGAGAAGCAGGAATGTGGTGGCTTTTTCTCTGCATCATCCCTGGGGGTTTGGATTCAGATGGCGCTGCCCCGTGTGATCCTGTCCATGATCCCAAATTATCTCCTGCTCCCAGGCTGAAAGAAGAGAGTCCAGGTGCTCTAATTCCAAGAAAAAAAACCAGGAAAATCCCCTCTGCTTGGTGTTTTGCTCTCCCTCTCTGGTGTCCCCCATCCCCGAGCCATCCTTGGACAGGATCCCCCAATCTCTGCCCCATAACAGGTTTGGAATTCCCTCTGGCTGCCGAGATCCGGGAGCTCTCGGACTTTCTCTGCCCTCGGGGCCACCAATCCCCAGCCGAGCAGGGAATTACCGCCAGCAGCAGCGATTCCTTTCAGCTATTCCACTTTAACTCCCTCTTCCTTAATTTAATCGCATCATTCCTCCCTTCCAGCACCCCCTGATACCCGGGGGGCACCCGCTCTGCTCGGCTTTCCTTTGGCTCCGCTAGCAAAAAGAGGAGAAAAAGGAAGAGAAAAAGAATTTATCTGGTGGGATCTTGGTTTTCCTCTCATCCCGTGCTTCCCAAAGCCCCGAGTCCGTTCTGGTGCTCCGGCAGGAGGGTGCAGCTCCGTCCCAGTCCCTCCCAGTTGCTCGCACCAGTTAATCCCTTAATGCTCTCCCGACACGCTCCCATTTCCTGAGTGTTTCTCTTTCCCCCCTCCTTCCCCGGAGCTATTTTTACGAGGCCTTTTGTCACTTCCTAATTGTCCAAACCACTTTTCCACATTTCTCTTGATAAAGGCAGATTTCTAAAAGCAGTTCGGCATCTCAGCCATTTCAGCCTCATCATCTGTCTCATCCCTTTTATTGTTTAGCAAATGCCCTACTTTCTCTGCAGCTTTTTTATTTCCCCCCCAAGAGAGGGTTGATCCCCCCCACCCTTTTTTTTTAAACAGCTTTTTCTACCTCTTAAATAATTCCTCTTACACTGCCTTTATTTCACTATTTTATTCCTACCCATTCCTCTGCTGGGCCAGCCTCCACTGGCTCTCCCAGCTCTGAGACTTGGGTTTATTTGTTTTATTCCCTTTTCCTCGCAAACATTTTGGGTTTTGGGGGAGGTTCAGTGCATTTCTCAAAGGAGGGGAAGCGCTGGTGCTGGGTTCCACCCACCCACCCACAGTGATGAGCTGGGGGGTGGTTGGAATCTCAGCGGCCCAACAGAGCAGGTTATTGAGGGTTTTGAATTTTCCAGCCTTTTCTTGGCCAAAAAACTTCACACTTCAACGCTTCTCTGATGCTTCCAGTTGTTGGGGGAAAATCCCAAGAGGCCTTTGGTCCCTCACTCTAGTAAAGAGGGAATTTGGTCCCTAAGTGGAGTTTTTTGAGCTGCCTGGGGACCACTCGAGCAAATTATTTCCTCTCAAGGGGAAGGAAATGGAGAGGAGAAAACTCAGCTGCAAAAGGATGTTGTTTCCAAATACTGGATTAGGGGATGTGAAGGGAAAGGGAATCTTGGCCAGAAACAAAGCCTTTCCCCTCCAGCTGAGGCAGGGGAGAAAAAAATCCTTCTGGGAGAGGATCCTGAATCCCACCCTGGATGGTTTGTGCAGGACTCACTTTGCTCTGAGCTTGACAGAATCAGAATCAGAATCAGAATCAGAATCA
The DNA here is from genome assembly GCA_018697195.1 of Certhia americana. Classification (NCBI taxonomy): domain Eukaryota; kingdom Metazoa; phylum Chordata; class Aves; order Passeriformes; family Certhiidae; genus Certhia; species Certhia americana. The sequence goes on along the minus strand of JAGMWU010000020.1, from coordinate 5,563,854 downwards.
GAATCAGAATCAGAATCAGAATCAAAATCAGAATCAGAGTCAGAATCAATTTTTTGCTGTTTAAAATATTTTTCTTACAAGGGAAACAAAAGATGTCAAGAAGATTCAAGTCTAGGTTTGAAACAAACCTTTCTGTGAAACCTCCTGAGGATCCAAACTGGTGCTTCCTCTGCTCACAACGGTGACATTCCGTGGGATTCTGGGGGGAGCAAGTGACATTTTGAGATGAAAGGGATGTACAGCACATCCCTGGGCTGCCCAGAGCTGAGTGGGAATGGCAGGACAAGCACACGGAAATGGTGTCTGCGGCCAGGAAAATTAGGGCAGCACATCCTGAGGGGCCTTGGTGGAGGATGAGGGTGGAGGGAAGGATCCAGCTGTGAGGATTGGGGTGTCCATGGGTTCCTGAGTCTGGTAAAGCTCCTGCTTCCTTCCATGAGTGTGGGACAGGGAAGGTGAGGATGGAGGAAAGGATTCAGCCAGGGAGGATCCATGAGTTCCTCGGGTCTGGGTGCATGTCCTTGTTCCACTCGTGCCACAGGAAGGGGCCAGGGAAGGTGAGGATGGAGGGAACGATCCAGTTGTGAGGATTGGGGTGTCCTTGGGTTCCTGGGTCTGGTGAAACTCCTGCTTCCTGCTGTGAGGGTGGGACAGGGAGGCTGAGGCTGGAAGGAAGGATCCAGCCAGGGAGGATCCATGAATTCCTCAAGTCTGGCTGGAGCTCCTTGTTGCAGATGTGCCACAGGAGGGGACAGGGAGGGTGAGGTGGCTGCCAAACGAAGGGAAAGGGAACTTTCCATGCTGGAGGCAAACAAAGCCTTTCCAAAGGCATGGAGCAGACACCAGAGAATCCACACAGGGATGGGCTCTCTAATAGGAAACACCTCCCTGAGCCAGGGTTGTCCCACAAACCACCCCAAAGCACTGGCAACCAGCTGTGGTTTTCTTGCTGGTGCTGGATAATGCTCCAGGAATTTCCCCAGGGACTGCTCCTAATTGCCTGGCGAATCCCTGATGTCTGGTGAAACAAAGGACGACATTCCCAGCACGGCCCTTTCCTCAGCAGGGCCATTAATTATGTCCTTCACTCCTCTGGCAGGCTGGGGATCCTCACCAAGCCTGTCAGAACATAATTCTCCTCAGATTCCCATTATTGCTGTCAAATCCGGTTCCAGTTGCTGCCTAAAGTCGAAAATGAGGAGGGCAGACACTCCGGCTGTCTCAGGCACAGGGAGGAAGACACCATAAACCTCTTTTCCTCAGGAAATCAGGCTTGCAGAAACCAAAATACTTCTTTTTATTGTTCCTCTGGAGCTCAGCACATCCATTCTGACACTGGTTTCCAGCTCTCAGCAGAATCCAGGGATCCCTCCCTCCAGGAATCTTGGAGCACTCCTGAAAAGCTGACCCAGCAGTGCCCACAAGGAATGACCTGACCTGGAGCCACAGGAAAAGCTCCTGGAGCAAACCCAGCCTTGGAAGCAGCTGGTGAGAACCACAGTGGCAGAAATCCTTCTGCCTCGGGATTTCACCCTGGGAATTCACATGGGCTTTAGCTGTAGGATAATTCCTTTTTTTTCCCACCTCTGTGGGGTGCAGAGCTTGGTGCTTTCAGGGATTGGGAGCAGCTCTATTTTGAGGGCTCAAAACCCAGTTAATCCCTTCCCTGGAATGCACCAATGTCCCTGTTCATGGACAGCCTGGCACTTGCCATCTGCAGGGAAAAAATAAAATAAAAATGACTTTACAAGGTGGAATAGTGTCCATCCTTTGTCACCCTCCCACATGTGTGAGTGCCAGGGAAAGCAGGAGCCAGCTGGGGCTGGAGGAGGGATCCTGAGATCCAGATCCATCTCAGCTCTGGAACAAACTGGAATAGAAATTAAATGGTTTTCCTCCCTTTTTAGTGTGCCTGATGCCTTTTTTAGGACTCTTATGGGAGGCAGGGAGAGTGCAGGGATGTGGGCAGAATAAAGCACCGGCTAAAGGTGGAGGAAAGGAATTCCAGGTGGGAAAAACTCCTTGCAGCAAGGCAAGGAGGGGTGACACAGGCACAGGGACCTGTGCTGGGTGGGGACATCTGGGCTCAGAACAAAACACAGCTGAGGAGCTGGAATATAAAAGGTGGGAAGAGAAAACAGGGATCCAGCAGTGGATGAGGGCTGGGAACAGGACAGGGTGGCTGAGCCAGTGTCACCTTGGCCAGCTGTGCTGGGGACAAAGATTTGGGCTGGGGTGTTCTGCAGGTACAGGGCACTCAGTGGGGAGGTGAAGGATCAGGATTCACCTTTCTGGTATGGGAGGAGAATTTTTAAGGGCTGCTCTGCCCCTTGTGACAAAGAAACTGTAAGGAAACCTCTCCCTGAGTGCTCAGCGACTTTGTTCCCTCAGCACATCCTCACTGGGATTTGAGGAATCCTCGGGATTTGAGTGAGTGGGGAAGGGATCTGGCTGGGATGAAGGTACTGAGCTCCCCTCTGCTGCCTGAGGATCCAGCCCTGAACACAGTTCCCAGAACTCCAGAAGGAGAAACCAGGAAAATCTCTCCCTTTTCTGGCTCTTCACAGCTCACAGAAGTTGGTGGTGCTGCTTCCTCCAACACAGGAAGGCAAAAAGGAGCCCTCGCTTCCTCTGGGCGGGAGGAAGGCAAGGAAGGAAATGAAATCATCCTCCTCCACAAGGCACCAGAAAGCCAAAATCAGCCAGGATCCAGCTCAGAAACACCCCCAGAGTGTTTGGGGGTTGGGTATCAGGGTGTGACACCCACGCACAGCGTGGAGGCTCTGTGTGACCAGCGCTGGATGTGGAAACATTGCTGAGTGCCACAGACCCATGGCAAGGCATCTCCCTTCCCTTTAACATCCCAAGGAGCTGGAAATGCTGTCAGTGCTGGAAATGCTGGAACTGCTGGCAGTGCTGGGAATGCTGGAACTGCTGGCAGTGCTGGGAATGCTGGAACTGCTGGCAGTGCTGGAAATGTGACTGCCAAGGTACAGGAGCCCTGCTCGGAGCTCCGTGCCTCCGAGCAGATGTTGCTCCTCCTGCTACACCAGCCCTCCTGCTCCCCAGATGTCCCTGACTAATGAGCAGCTACTTCGTGCTCCTTCCCCCTGTTCCAGGGGTCATCCCAGGTCTGAGGCATTTAAAAATATCCATGGAAACTGCAGCTCAGTACAGTCAATGTGGTTTGCTGGGCTTTGGGAAGTTCTGGTCCAGTGACTGATCAGGATTTGGTTTTAAACTCCTTTTTAAACCTGGAATGAAGCAGAAGAGTTGATGCATGATACATACTTCACTTTTCCTCCAGCAAACTCCATGGATGCTGCAGCCACAGGATTCACCCATCCTGGTGGAGGTGGGCTGGGTTTCTAAACCATCCCATGCAGGAGATGGAATCAGGGACCCCAAATCATCCCACACAGGAACTGGATGAAGAGATCCCAAATCATCCCATACAGAAGATGGAATCACAGCCCTAAAATCATCCATGCAGGATGCTCCATCTGGTCTTTTTCCAAGGGATTTTGGAAGGGGATGAGCATCCCACCCCTGACATCTCCACTGAGCCAGCCATCTTATTGGGTTGGGATTAAATAGAAACCCCTTTGCAGGTGACAATGCTGTAAAAACAAATCGGTGCTGGCGTGGTGAGGAGGAGCCTGCAGCTCCAGCACTCGTAATCTGGGGGGAAACGAGTGTGTGGATAATGAGTGGGCACTAAGAAAATAAAATACATTATTGTGGGGAAGATAAGCCTGTGAAAGTCTTGCTGCAGAGCCTGCCTGATGGATTGAGGAGTTCCCCACCTCCAGCTGCAGCTCTCCCCTGTGCTTGGCTGGTGGAGGAACCCTGGGCACAGAGGATTTCAGGCTTTCTGTACTGGCAGAGACTGATCCTCAAAATCACACTGCCCTGCACTTAAAGCCATAGAAAAGGCTTCCAAATTGGGTAATAGCACTGAGATTGTGAATGTGTAGTTAAACAGAAGTGTGTTATCTCACAGAGTGAAAAATTTAAAATTTAAGGTTTTAGAATGTAGTAATATATATGTAACAAGATAGAGAGTTTAGAAGTCCTTCTTCTTCTTCTTCTTCTTCTTCTTCTTCTTCTTCTTCTTCTTCTTCTTCTTCTTCTTCTTCTTCTTCTTCTTCTTCTTCTTCTTCTTCTTCTTCTTTCATTCTTCTTCTTCTTCTTCGTCTTCTTCTTCCTCTTTTCTCGCTTCGTCCTTCTTCTCTTCTTCTTTTTGGTTCTCCTCCTCCTCTT
>JAGMWU010000020.1:5534281-5559582 GCA_018697195.1 Certhia americana | reverse complement strand
TCTTCTTCTTCTTCTTCTTCTTCCTCTTCCTCTTCCTCCTCTTCTTCTTCTTCCTCTTCTTCCTCTTCTTCCTCTTCTTCCTCTTCTTCTTCTTCTTCTTCTTCTTCTTCTTCCTCTTCTTCTTCTCCTTCTTCTTCTTCTTTTTGTTCTCCTCCTTCTTCACAAGTTTGGGTGATTTTGTGTGATTGGTTGGAAGAATCGCAGTGCAGGACATGGGTAGCTAGTTATTGAGTTAAAGGTTAAAATAAGTTAGTTGGCATCTCATATTTGGGTAGTTTAAGCTCAAGAAGACCTTGAAGACAGAACTCTGTACTCTGATCTTGCCCTGTTGACTCAGCATGGAGAGGCACTCACGGTCAGTGAGGCTGCAAAGTAAATAAGAAATAATAAACACCCAAGTCCAAACAAAAACTCTGTCTCTCACACTTTTAATCCTGACCCTGAGAAGAAGAAGCCAAAGGGTTCTCCTCACTCACCTCTATGAACATTCCTGGCTTCTTCTCTCCCCCTGCATCCCAGCTCACCTGCATGCACATCCCTGTTGTCAGGAAAACTAATCCACAAACACCAGAGGTTTGTGTCCAAAAAGGAGACAGAGGAATCCTGTAACTTTATTTGAATAAAGGAAGAGGTCAAGGGGCATTCCCTGGGGTGTCTCACATTTTTGGAGGATGCAGCCTCCCTCTTATCCCAAATTCCCACCATTTTATCCCAATTTCCTGGCCCCATTTCCCTCTCTCTTTCCCCACTGGCTGAGGTACTTGAGAGTTACAGACTTCCAGGAATGCCTGATCCCTCAGATTCCCCTCTAATGTATAACCCTTCCTTTTTAATTTTAAATTCTTATGGAATTTATGGGTTTTCCCAATTTTTTTCCATCTTTCAATATTCAATTTCATTTATCAGCAAACCTACAGTTTGTCTGTAAAGGCAAATGCCTTTTTCTTCCATTCATCAATCAGTGGAATCTTTCCTGTTGTTTCTTTTATCTCTCAGTGTTAGTTTTATCTACCAACAGACCCACAGCTTGTTTGTAAAGACAAATCCATCATTCTTCTCACTGGCCTCTTTGCTTCCCATGCATCCCAGCTCCCCTGCATGGACACTCCTGGCCTCTTTTCCTGCTCCCCATAAGTGCCCTGCAGTGGCTTTTAGCCAGATCAAGGGAATCCACCTTGGGATGGTGATGCCTTTTCCCCTAAAAACAGATGCCAGCCGAAATTAAGAGAATAAAAAGCAGTTTATTTATATTTATTGGAGGGCATTCAGGTACATTTCAGGCAGACAAATCCCCTCCCCAGGGGCTACACCCAAACACGGGTTTTCACACTTTTGAATATTGGGGATTAATCTTCCAATTACAGCTTCAGGTTATTAAGTCATTTACCCCAAGTTTGCTCCTCCCTACACACTTTTGTTTCCATTTCTCAGGGCCTGAGGCAGTGAGGTGTCCTTGATTGCCAGGCCTGGAGAGGAATTGTTGTGTCTGACCAAAACGGGAAAGCAGCAGCTGACACTGAGTGTGGGGTTTGGAGTGATCCACTAAAGAGCTGCAGGATTACAAATACAGGAAAATTATAAAAGCTAAAATCCTAAGGGATCCATGGGAGCTGGGTGAGTTTGGGAACACAGCACCCTCAGTCCCTGAGTCCTGGTGGGGATTCCAGGCTCTGCCCCCACCCCTGCGTGGGGACAGGGTTATCCTGGAGAGAAGAGCCTCCTGCTTGCCAAATCCAGAGTTTCCATGCTCAGCTGCAGGAAGAGATGGGCTGCCAAAGCTTGGCCACCCTCCCAGCACCTCTGGGTGCTGACACCCTCTTTTTCCTTCTCCTTGCACCACCTGAACTGTCCTGAGATGCTGGAACCCATCCAGAGGTGGTGGTGAGGGGTCCTGAGGGGTCTTCAGGCCTTCATCACCCTCCTCTGCAAACACCTGGGCAGGGAATCCTCCACTCCTGTCCCTTGGGATGCCACCTCAGGTGCTGTGTCCTGCTCTAATTGCAGAGGTGTTGGAAACTCTATCCCTGCCCCATCACCCCTGGGTGTGTTGGCAAAGGGGGAAAACACTTCTGGCTGTCCCTGCTGGCTGTGAGTTTTGCTGTCACTGCTTCTCCAGAGGATGAAAGCAGCTCCTCACTCACCCTCTGGGTCATCCTTGAGCTCCAAAACAGCCCCACCCGTGCATGTGAGAGCAAAAGCTCTTCCTCCACTCCCTCAATCCCAAAGCAGCAGCAGCAGCAAGGCCCCTGTGTGCCTTGTGGGACACGTGTGTGGGCAGAGGTGGGGTCACTGTCCCCAAGCTCAGCCCCACAGCACTGAGCCCAGCGGTGCTGCCCTAATTAAAACACCCAAATTAATCAGTGCACTGCAGCTCTGAGAAGGGCCTGTGTTGTTCTGCACTGACCTGAAAGGATTTGTCAGTGGTCACTTCAGACATGGCAGGGGATGGTGTCTGCTCCCACTCCAGATTTCCCTTCTCTCTGGGCTTGACTTCCCTGGCTTTTTTCTTTTTTTCTCTCTCAAAGAAAAAGGGGTTTTGTTTGTATTTCTCCTTCAGCAGCAGGAAATTCCTAAAGGAACAGTCACTTTCAGCTGAAGTTTATCCTTTCTGAACGGGCTGGGGAGGTTTGAGGAGGTTTTCCCCATTTCTATTTGAACTTCTCCAGGATGAGACTTGGGCCAGGTGGAAATGGGGTATGGGGTCACCACCCTCAGCTCTGCGCAGGAACAGATGTGAGGGGACAAAAGGCTGTGTGACAACTGCCCAGCAGCCAGACTCCTGCCCTGTGACAGGTCCAGGGAAGTGGCTTTGGGGTCTTCCTCCCTCCACTTCAGTCTGGAGCCGTGACAGCTCAGGCTGTGCTGAGAGTTTATCACCCCAAACAGGGCAGAAGGCTCTTGTTTTCAGCTGAGGCTCAGTCCTGGGCTTTGATGGGGACACAGGGATGACAGGTGGGGACCTTTTCTCCCAGGTAACAAGAGGAAAAGGCCTCAAATTGCTCAAGGGGAGGTTTAGGTTGGGCATTAGGGAAAATGTCTTCATGGAAGGGCTGCCCAGAGCAGAGGTGGAGTCACCATCCTTGCAGGAATTTAAAAGCAGCGTGGATGTTGCACCTGGGGACATGTTTGTGGTGGCCTTGGCAGTGCCAACATTGAACTCAAGGACCTTGGAGGTCTTTTCCAACTTAAATGACCCCATAATTCCATGCCCACGGTGCCAATGTTCCACATTGGCAGGAAAAGCACCACAATCCATCCCTGTTTCTGCTTCCTGCCCTTCTCCAGACACACACCAACCCCTCAGCCCATCTGTCAGTCCCTGGAAATGGGGATGGTGAGCAGGGCACAGATCAACCCCGAGCAGAGGTGACATCTCAGCTGGAGCCTGGGATTGCCCCATCCCGCAGTGGGGAATTGCCCCTCTGTCATTGTCACAGCAAAAAAAGGAGGGATTTACTTTGGGGTGGTAGTGGAACCTTCAGCCACGGGCAAGGTGGCATTTTGGGGCATGTGAGAGCTGCTGGGCATCGTTTCCTTGCTCAGATCTGCACCAAAGGAGCTCAGGGATGTTAATTTAAAGCAGTCTGTGGTGTCCCAGCTGATCCCAGGTTTGCTCTGTCCCAGAGTGATGCTCATGGCCTCGAGGGCAAAGCTGCAGCTTCTCCTTCTCCTCCCTGGGCTTCCATCCTCAGGGAAGGCTCCTGCAGCAGAGAGGCAGCTCCAGCACAGGATTGGTGTTTGAAGAGTGAGCTCGATGTGCGTTGTGTGATTTGGGGAATTGCAGAGGGGAGGCAGCAGCAGCTCGGAATATTGGGGGTAAAAACAACATCAATAACGGAGAGAGCACGAAGGGAACCAGCCAGGGCTAACCATCAGCTCGCTGATTTAGGATTCACTTTGAAAACAGATTTCCCTTCAGGAGAAACACGTGCATGCCTGCCCGTGCACTGCCGGCAGGAGGAGTTTGGGAAGGGAAGGATTTGCGGGACCAAATCCCTTCAGGAGAGAAGCTGGGACGGTAATTCCCACTCATAAATGGAGTGTGAGTGGCCAAGCTTTGGCTTGAGGTGGTCTCTGGGAAGGGGAGGGGAACAGGCTCAACCTCAGCACAGGAATCCGGGCACATCCCTCTGGGAAGGGCTTCAAAGGCTCTCCTGCCTCCAACACCTTTCCTGCTTGCAGCCTCTGCTTTGGGTTTTTATTTTTTCAAACATCTCCTAATCACACTAATTAATACATTCTGGGATAATCCTTCCTGGCTTCCATCAAACTGAAATCAGCTTTTATCAGCATTTTGCCATGGCTGTGGTGGTTGGTCAGGTCCTTGTGGGTTATCCCACCCTGGTGCCAGGGCTTGGTGCTCCTTCCCAGCTGCTTTCTTCTCCCCAAAGGTGCCACCACAGGACGATTGGAATTGCCCTTTACAGCCAAAATTGATCGTTTTGCCCTTTGATCCTGTTCTCTTCCTCCCTCCCCTTCCCTTGTGCCAGCAGGAGTGATAAGGGATGCTAGGATGGGTCAGGACAGGCCTACAGGTGGCTTTTTCTCCCCAAAACCATCTCTTGGAGCACGCAGGAGCTCACACCCCCTCCTGCTCCATCCTTGTGGAGGCTGGGGGAGAAGGAGGGGCTCAGGTCCATCAGGTGTGGGGTGGGAGGCTGCATCCCTCTCCCTCATCTCTCACAGGGGGTAAGTGGATCTTTAACCCCAGATTTCTGTGCTGGGGAGCTGAGAACGTTTGGGGGTTACCACACGAATCGCTCCAGATTTTGGCCCTCATATTTGGGGTCAAAATCCCCCCCAGCCCCATCCCCACCCTCCGACGTGCACAGAGAAAGCAGAGCCGGTAATGGAAGAGGCTTCAGGATGTTTTTGGGCACATTTACTGATATTTCCCGGGGGAAATTCCTGCTGCAGACCCGAGCCACCCCGCTGTCCCTCCCTGCTGCCGGCAGTGGCCGTGATCGATCCCGGGTGTCGCTCCGGGCCAGCCCAGGGCTCCGCTGGGGAAGAGTCACCCACAGCATCATCACGGTCATTAATCTTAATTAGACGTGCCAGGGCGGCTCGGAGCCCATCAAGACCGGCTCGTCTCGGCTGTCAAACCCAGGCCCCGCCGGGCTGAGCCCCTCCGTGCCCAGGGAAGGGGCAGGAAGAAGGCGGAAAGGATGGAAATTTGGGGAGGGGAGGAGTGCAGACACCTGGTTTTACCAGAACACAGATATTGAAGCGTGCCCTTGCTGTCACCCTCTCCCTTCCCATCCCAATCTCCCCTTTCACGGCCTGATGCAGAAACCCCCAAAAGGACCAAAAAAGCAGCAACACCACGCCAGGATTAACAATATCTTTTCTTTTTTTTTTTTTTTTCTCTCTCTTTTCCCAGCGATTATTTGCATTGAAAATCTCAGAGATTTTTGCCTCTGGCTAACACAGCCCCCCGCCCCCCTCACACCATCTCTGCACTTCTCCTGAAAGCATTCCCAAAATACTCGGGGGGCGGGGGGTGTTTCCCAGCTGTCTGGCCATTTAGAAGGGCAAAAAAATGATCAAATTCCAGCAGCTGCTCAGTGCAGGGGACTTTGCTGCTGCATTAGCTGGATCAGCTTGGAAAATGTATCCTTCAATCAGTTTAAGCCCCTAGGCTTGATGTAATTTTACTGCTGCCTTCTCTCTGAGGTGCTTTTACGGCTGCTATCTCTGAGTATTTACAGCAAAGTGAGGAGAGGCTTGGCTCAGTTTGTCCCCGCCACGGGTGGCAGCTCCAGGATTGGAATCCTGAAAAACAGGAGGTTTTTCCAGGGATTCATCCTGCTCTGACACGAGCAAGGAGCGGCTCTCAGCACCAGCAAAACCCCCAGCCCGGGCAGGAACTGCTCCTTAAATCCTCCCATCCCCGGTTTTTCCTCCTGGGAGCTGAATTTGCGGTGGGTGCAGCCCCTCCTGGATTTGCGAGGGTGCTCTCTGATTTTTCTGCCACCCCTTCTATCCAGGTTTTCAGGGGGGAAAGCCTCCCTGGAGATGAGGAAAGCTGCAAATCAAGCGGTGATGCTGCACTCCACGTTTCCCATCAGCCTGGAACCGAGCTCGGTTTTAAATCGGGCGCAGAACAAGCGCCAGGCTTTGGGCGTGCGCTTAATCCCAACTCCGCCGGATAAAAGGACGCTGCTTAAAGTTCAGCACGGGTTTAAACCGCACTGCGAGGTGGAGCCAAATTCGCCGAATCCAGCCCAGCAGCGAGAGCTTTAAAAGGAGCTGATTGCGCTTTTGTGTGCGATGGGAGAGTCCTCGCCTCCAAAATCGCCGCCGATTAATCCTTGGGAAGGTTCCGTGGCAGCTGCGCCATCGACACCAGCGGTGCTTCCAGCTGGATTTGCACGGCGCGGTGGAATTCTGCTCGCTGGATGGGAAAAGGGATTGATTAGAGCAACCCGAGGCTGTGTTTGAGGTTCTTGGGGTAAATCCGAGTGGGACACACAGTCCCAAACCCACAAAGGAGCAGAGCAGTGGGAAAAGTGATGGGAACCCTCACTGTGACCTGCAGTGCTCCCTGCTTGTCCTGCACCCTGAATGTGGGGAGATTTCTGCATCATTTCTGCTTCCCGGGATCTTTGCCTCCATCCAGGGGATCCCTGCTGTCCCTGCTCCTGGCAGGAGCAGCAGCATCGCTCCTCTGTCACTTCTGGTGGCTCCTGGGCTGCTCAGGGTGATACCTCCAGTGGTGCTGTGGGGCAGGAGGGGTGTGACAGAGCCAGTGTCCCCACCAGGGGCTGCAGTGACAGCCAAAATTGGGATTTCTGAGGACATTTATCCCCACTGAACCCCAGGAAACAGCTGATCCCAGCTCCAAGGGCCTTCACCTCCATCCAGCTTCTCTTCCCTCTGGTGAACCCATCCTAAACCCACCTTGTGCAAGACCCTGTAAATATTTTTTTAGCCAATGTTTTTTATCCCCTACTTTTTACCCTACCCTGCAGATAATCCAAGTTAATTCACCCACATGGCCCCAGAACTACCACAGCCTCCCCCAGCACCTGCCCTTGGCCTCTGACCTGTCCCTTCCCCAGTCATTTTGAAATAATCTGGATGGAGGGAAAGGCCCTTTCTTTCCATCCTTTTTTGGGAGGGGTTGAAGGTGTCCAGGAGGGGTGGAATTAGATGGTTTTTAAGGTCCCTTCCAACACAAATTGTTCCATGACCCAGCAGATCCCTGTGGGAATCTGGGGTGGGGAGAGGGAGCTGGGGAGGATGCAGGGATTCCTCATGGAGCTGCCTCTGAATCTCCTCTTCCAGAGGGACTGGGGTGAATCCAGAGGGGTTAGGATCACCCCAGATTCGGGTGGCAGGGACAAAAAAGTTGTCCTGGGGTTTTGCAGCTGCCCTTTCATCTCACCCATGGAAGGCACCACGAGGGATGCACCCCAATCTGATTTTATTTTCTGGGACAAAGCCCATTTGTCCATCCCTCTGTCTGTCACATCTCAATTTAGCCAAGGCTGAGCCAGGCCTTGCCCGTGCAGATGAAAGTTGTTACTGTGCTAAATGAAATTCATTAATCAACGGGAAGAGAAGATCCTGAAGGGAAGGGATCTCATTCATCCACTCCCTGCCACCTCTAATGGGGTTTTTGTCTGCCTGTACCTTCATCTCACAGATGCAGAATTTCCAGGACTGAGCCGAGTTGGAAATTCCAGCAGGAGAAAGCCCAAAATCCCCCTCCCCACCTCCCTTTGCATCCTGCAGGCTGGGGAGGTTGCTAAGTGACAGCGTTTCTGCTCTCACTAACTCACGGAGAGAACCTGAGTGCTTAAAAGCAAGAAAATGGCGATTTAAGGACCTGATAACTCCTGGGCTTGGGGCCTCTCTGTTCTGGGAGGAATGGGGGGAATTTCACGCAGGAATTTGGAGGGGATGGCTGGGAATTCGACCTTGCCTGCAGAGCTGGAGCGTGCCCAGATCCACCGGCATCCCTTGGGGAGGTTTCAGCCCAGTTTGAACCGAAGGGATGCTGTGCCTCAGTTTCCCCGTTCCATGTAAGGAAGTTCACGTGTGTAGGGACAGCCACGAGCCACATCTGGATGCCCAGACCGTGTGCCAGGTGTGATGCTGAGGGATCCCAATTTTACTGCCTTGACAATCCCTTCTCTCTTCACCCAAATTCCCGAATGGATTGGGCGGATCCCGAAGCCCTGGAGCCGCACCAGCAGCAGAGCTGGGTGCAGCTCAGCCCAGCCCTTCCCCTCTCCCTGCTGCCAGGCAGCTCCATTTATTTTTTTTTATCCCGCTGTTGTTGGGATTGCTGTTCTGTGATCCCATTTAAAATCATTGATTTACCACCGAGGCCTCAATAAGCAATTTGGAGCAATTGGAGCTGTTATCTCGCTGTAGATCACTTGCTGCTGGCAGTGAGAGGGGGGAAAGGGGGAAAGGAGAGAGAAAAGAAGGAAGAGAAATGGTTGGAGCTCCCCATAGCCAGCCTGGATCCACCCCTGACTCCATTCCACGTCTCTGGAAGGCTGGAAGTGATGTGGTTTAGGGGCAGGGAGATGGTCTTGGCTCCCTTTATTGGGATTTATCCTGGATTTGCCAGTATAAAGGGCCTGCAGGACAGGGCAGACCCAAGGAGGGCCCTGAGGGTCAGAATTTGGGAATAAACTGCATTTTCCCACCACTGATTGGGCATGAGCACAATCACAGCCATGGGCACTTGTGGGAGGTGTAACACAGCCCCAGCAGCAGTGCTGGGAGCTCTTTTTCAGCTTGGCTTCAAAAGTTTCTCCTCCCTCTGCTCAGGTTTGAGGCCACATCTCCTCCAGGCTGCCTTTACCTCCTGTGTCTTCTGCAGTATCCTTGGAAAAACACCTTTTTGGGGGAGGCGGGGAAAGGAAAAGGAAATCCCAACCTGATTAGAGGGAAATCTCTGCATCAGTGAGCTCAGAAACAAACTCTCCCCCAGCTCCATCAGGCAAAAAATTCAATTTACAGGCTCGAGGGGAAGGATAAAACATTCCAGCATTGTCGTTTTTAGCAATACATTTCCAGTACCTTCACAGCCCACCTGGAAAAGAATTCAGATCTTCACAGGGCCTCAAAAAGCACAACTAGGGTGGGGTTTGGGGGTACCTGTGTCTTTTTTTTAGCTGAGAATGAAATAATAGTAATCTCTGTCCCAGAGAGGTTTTACCTCCTTCCTGGTGGATGGAGAATTGTCCTGGCCATAACCCCCAGGACAAACCCAAAATCCAAAATCTGCTCATGGAGAGAGTGAGAGGATCTGGTAAATGTGAGCACTGCAGTGATTGAAAACAAATTGTGAACGTTCTGAGAGTGGAGAGAAAAATAAATGAGCAATAAAGCAGCTACCTGAGAGCTGTGGTAATGAGAGCTTTAAAAAAACCCTCATGAAGTGATCCAGCTGCTTCCCAGAGGGTTTGGGAGCTGCTTTTGGGGGGGCAGGGATGTGCAGGGGGTACCTGTGCCCCACTTGCATTCACAGTGGGCAAAGTGGAGGCAGGGAAATACCTCAGAAATGATGATTTTTGGTGGTGAAATGATGCTGAATTTGTTGCTGCTGCTCCCAGAAATCCCTGGTTTGTGTTTTTCCCCACCCTCCAATGCTCTCTGCTGGAATGGACACCACCCTCAGTGCTTTTCATGTGTTCTCATGCTCACCAGGATGCCCAGTTTGGGTGGGACCACACACAGCACCCAGGGTGACCCCAGCCACTGGAACCAGCAAAAACCACCCAAGAAAACACCTCAGAGAAAACCCCAACCCTTCCAGGTTGTAAAGATCCCCAAATTCACTGGGTTTTTTAGGTTTTTAGGTGGTGAGTTGGAGCAGGAAGCTCTCGTACAGAGCAGGACCCTGAGCTGCCTCCCTCTGAGACCAGATCCTTAAAAGTGCCCCCAAAAGGGCTCATTTCCATGCTGGAGGGCTCATCCTGATTCTGGGCATGCTAGATTCCGTGCTGTGCACCACCCAGCCTTTTTCCAGAGGCATTTTGGCATCTCCAGCTGTTGGCAGAGCAGAGCCAAGGCCATTCCTGCCAGAGACCTCCACAAACTCAATATCTGCTTCCCAGCTATGCCAACAACAGATTTATTTGGGCTTTTTCTTCCTGCTGGTTCTGGAGTCATTCAGGAAAAAAAAAATCACTTTCCAGAGACATCATCTGTGCTCTGTCTCTGTTCCAGTCAAAATCAAAAGGGCTCAGGTTGATTTCCAGCTTTTTAAGGTAAAAAATAAATAAATGCAATCAAAGGACATGTCAGGGGGGAAGAAACTCCAGATCAAAAGATTGAGGCGGCTCACTGCGAGCCAAGGAAACATGTCAAGAGGAAATATTTTTATTTCTGAATGTGGTTTTTTCCTGTCCTTTTTCTCCAAGAGTTTTCAGCCGCAAACCATCAGGTGCAGCAGGGATAAATCCAAGGGGTTTGGAGAAATCTGGGATAGTGGGAGGGGTTGAAGGTGTCCAGGAGGGGTGGGATGAGATGGTTTTTAAGGTCCCTTCCAACCTAAATTGTTTCACAGCCCAGCAGATCCCTGTGGGGAGAGGGAGCTGGGGAGGATGCAGGGATTCCTCATGGAGCTGCCTGTGGATCTCCTGCTTCCAGAGGGATTGGGGTGAATCCAGAGGGGTTAGGATCACCAGGATGGGGGGTGAATGGGTGGGCACAGCCCTTTGGAGCCACTGGAGATCAAAGGTGGGACTCAGAGGTGCTCATGGACCTCTCCCAGTGCTTCTCCCAGCTCATGTCCCCTCTCTCCAGCTCCATAAATCCCTGACTGGGTTACACCAACCCCAAAACAGCATTTTTCTCACCTCCACTGTGGGTACAACTCAGAGAATCCTCCCCTTCCTCTAAGTAATGCCAGAACGAGCTGAGCAGCATTTTCCACTCATTTTATTCCCATGGTAAAAGTGGGAATAAACTGCATGGGGAACTGCATGTCCCCTGCCCAGCCCCAGCCCAGGAGGGTGTTTATTAATCTGCTCAGTGGGGTCCTGCCAGATAAAATGTATTTCACTGCGAGGACAGAAAGGGATGGGCTCCCAAGAAGCAGCAGGATCATTTCCATGGCATTGATCGGGGCAGAGCTGCTGCTGGCTCAGCAGTTTGAACCCCTGGATTTCATCAGTGGAGTGCTCAACCCTCGGCTAATTGGATTTGCCATCGTTAGGGTGATCTATGCCTCCTCCAAGTATTCTGAGCACGGGCCTGGCTGGGATTTTAGCAGGGACAGGGAGCCAAAAAGGCCTGAACCTGCAAGGTCGGGCAGGCAAAGGCATCCCGGGGTGTTGGGACATTGGGACATCAAACATTGGGACATTCCTCCCTGGTAAAGGCAGGGACAGAGCTGGAGCTGAAGTTTGGACTAAGGGAGGATTTTATTTTTAACTGGCACCTTGCAAAGGACAGAATCAGACCCTGCAAATCCAGGGTCAGAGAGGGTGTGAAAACCAGCTGGGATTAATTACTGAGCAGTGAATTAATGCAGCATTAATTAGGCTGCATTCCAAACTGCAGCCCTGAGCCTGCCACGGTCTAAGGGCGTACCAGTGGCAAGGTAAACTGAGGCACAGGTGGGTGAATCTTTGTCCCTGGGCCACCCAGGGGGGCTTTGGGGGGTTCTGCTTTTTATCCCTGTCATGCTGGCCCATCACAAAGATGCTGTTTCCATCCCCAGTTTGGTATTTCCTCCCCCAAATATTCATTTATGTATCTCAGTTTAAGCCACTCTTTCCTCAGTCTGGTTTCTCCCCATCCTGCGGGGCAGCTCTTTTGATTTCCAACGAAGACAGAGAGCTAAAACCAAGCCCAGCTTGGGTTTTGTTTTACCGTGTAAACTGTAAATTTGCAGGGAATTAAAATCCACTATTTGTTCTTTTTCCTGGCCGAAAAGCTTTGCTTTACCTGGGCTGGCAAAACCACTCAATCTTGGCTCCAAGGAGAGCCCAGGAGCTCAGCTGTGCCTCAAAAATCAGATATTTGAGAGGTGTTTGCCCTCACAGCCTGGTTTTCAATCATGTCCAAGAGAAGTCCTTTCCCGGGAGGGGATGCAGATAATTGGGAGACAAGCTGCTCTTCCCTGACCTTTAAATCCAGGAACTCACAAAACTGGGGCTTTTCTGCAGCCAGGCTGCCGGGACAGCATCTGCTGCCTACCCGTGCCATGGATCCAGGAATAGCAGCTGGATTTATCCCAACCATCCCTCTGTGCACTCCGGGTCCGGAGCAGAGCCGGGAGAGAGGACAGGGAATCCTGGCATGGGACCTCCAGGGACAGCTGGGTCACCCCTCCGGCAGTGTCAGGATGATCCCGGCAGGGGCAGGAGCGAACTCCGGGACGCGATTCCCGGCGGTGCTGAGCTAGGGGAATGGAAATGAGCCCGCTCCTTGACGGGAAGCTGCGGGAACTCATTGAAAATGCAGCCGTGGTTAAAGGCTCTCCTCTCCTCTGCCTCTCCCAAAGCCATCCTGATGATGATCCTGCGCCGAAACGCTGGAATGAATGCCCAGAGGTTTGGAGGAGCGGCTTCTGTCCCAAATCAGAGAATTCCTGAATGATTCGGGTTGGAAAGGATCTTAAAGCTCATCTAATTCCAATGGCATGAGCAGAGACACCTTGCCCCACACCAAAAAAACTCAGAAAGGCTGGCAAGCCCGAAGGGAGTCCTGGAGAGCAGCAAAAGTTCCCAGCAAGCCCTGAAAAAGATTCCAGAGGGTCTGCAGTCCCGCCGTCCTTGGAAAGTGCTGGGGGACTCCTAGAAAAAGGGGAGGATTCATAGCAAGACCCTTGAGAAGGCTCCGTGGTGTTCCTGGGGGATTTGGGAACCCGCAGCCAGGATATTTAGGCAGCACAGAAGGATCCTCAGCTGGGGAGGAAGGGAACGACTTCCTCGTGCAGGGGAGGAGCCCCAAAATTTTGTGTCCGATGGATTTTCCCTATTCCCGTTCCCTGGAGCCTGTGAGGAGCCGGTGCTCAGCTCCAGCTGGTGCGGAGACAGGAGCATCCCTCCTCTCTCCCTAGGGAGGGATCTTCGCAGAGCCAGGCAGGAAAAACAGCCGCGAGCCCCCAGAAATAATGGCGCAATTACCAAAGTAATTAAATCGCGGCTGCCGCGCAAATCCTGCCCCGGTAATGTCAACAGCGAGTGGGGGGGGACAGAGCTGGGTCCTGCTTTGATTAAACTTCCCCCGGACAGTCTGAGACGGCACTTCTCATCCCGGGAAAGGAATCTCGCAGGCTGTCGGGAGCATCCCCTGGGATGTGGGGCAGCTCCGGGTGCAGCACCGCCTGCCCCACAGGTCGTGGGGTCCCCGTTCCTGAACGAGTCCCACCCTGGGGACACGGCTGAGAGTGGCTGGAGGCATCCCAAAGGGAGCACAAGGGGGTGGGATTGCGGTGAAGAGCCCTGAGCGAGGTTGGGGGATGAGGGAAAACCCAAGGCATGAGGAAATGAAGGCAAGGATGGAGGAAAAGGGAAGGGGCTGACCTCAGCGCAGGATAATCCCTGGTTTTCACTCTCCTTTGATCCCTCCTCTCTCTGAGCGTGGCGACCTTGATGCTCGGCGTGGTTTGTGGGGTTTCACAAGAGTTTAAAGGATTTGTAAGGCGCAGCTGGGGGCACCAAGCATCCCCTGGTGGGGGACAGCAGGGTGCAGGTGCCCAGCTCTGCCTCCTCCTCACAGGTGGCTCCTGCAGCCTCTTAAGGCCAAATCAAAATGCAAATATGTCCGTGCCTGCTGGGAACAGATAGTGAACCACTAAACAGAGAAAAGGCAGCAGGAATAAACACAGGGAGCACGGAGGGGAGCTGGGAAAGAGCTGTTTTTTTATTATTTTACTCTTGTTTTCTTTCTGTGACACTCAGCTGTTTGGTTGGGGATTGTTTAATAGGACCTGAGGCAATCAAGGGGGAAGGTGCTGGGTTTGAGGTAGCACAAGTGGCTTTGGGGTTTGTCCCCGTGGGTGCCACCAGCCCCCAGCTCCACCCTCCATCTCCCCATCTCCAACAGCACTCTGGGTTCTGTCTTTAAAATTATATCCCAACTGGATCATTCCTATGGGAAAAAAATAAACTGGCAGTGGCAGGAGTGAAGAGGATCAGACACCATCAGAACCTTCAGAGAGTTCCCATTTTCCTCGGGTTTGTCCCTGGGTGTTTTGCATTTGCTGATGGACTTCCAGGGCACCAGGACCCTGGAAAAATTGGTGGGGAGCTGCTTTCCTGGTATTCTGAATTCCCAGAGGGGCTGGGTTGGCAGGTGAGACTCAGGGAAGGGTATTCAGGGGTGTCTGTAAGTGCACCTCTGCCCCTGAGTAAAGTCTTTATATATTACAGAATATATATATATACACACCTGCACATTAGAGATGCATATATATGTATAAAATCTAAATACATCCATATGTATGAAGTATAAATATGTCTAAAGGTACCAATAAATGGATGGAGCTGCACAGAAGGGTCTGCTGTCTGCACCCTGAGCAGGGCTCTGGTGCCTCACCCAGGAATGATTGGAATCAGGGATACTGGGATGCTGGGAATTGCCTGGAGGAGATGCCAGGGGCTGCAGGGATGCTGCAGGACACAAACTGAGGGACACACGGCCCTGAGAGCACCCTGCAAACACGGTGGGGCTGTGGGTGCTGCCTTGCCAAGGGTTCTTGGATGCTGAGCTGGATCCATCAGCTGGAATGGGAAGTGATGGGCTGGAAAACCACTGCTGATGCTTGGTGTCAGACCTTGGGCTTGGCTATGGCTGGGAGAGCAGCCAGGAGAAGTGGGAAAACCTGGCAGTGGGGACACCCCGTGCCAAGCTCCTTGATTCCCATGGATCTGGGGCTGTTGTCTCCATCTCCCACCTCCACAGCCCCAGGACACACACATGGACTGGAGTCTGGCGCTGCCAGCTCTTATTACAACTACAAAATTTTATTCCACCCTTTTCTGACCTTCCCCCCCCTCTTTTGCCTTCCTTCTTTAAATTTCCCCCCCTTCCCCCCTCCCCCAAATATTCATTTATGTTAATTGAGCGAGGAGGTTGGGCGGTTCAAGGCAGGGAAGGCAGCTGTGTTTATTTTCCTGCTCAGAGCCACAATCAGCTCCGTGGCTGGTTCAGATAAGGGGGCAGAGTAAAACCAACTCCCTGCCTGCCCTGCCTGCCCTCTGAGCACGTCTCGACCCCCCCGTATTTATATTTATATGTATATATATGTATAGAGAAAACCAGCATAGGGCTCTCGGGTAAATTTTAAGGCCATCCAGGGGAGAAACTTTCACAGACCCAAAACAGATAAAGAGTTTAAAGCCTCCTTAAAGAGGCTTTTGAAACGCCACACACCACCCTGGACCACGGCTCACCTGCCAGGGAAACTGAGGCAAAGGTGGGGCTGCTCTCTGCCCACCCAGGCTGCCCAAGAAGGGAGGATTTTGAAGGGGCAACTCTCAAAACCACAGCTTTGACCCCAAAATCACCCCCAGCAGACCCCACAGCCACCAGGGCTCACCCCCAAATGCATTGGGAACCCCCACCCCAGGTACCACAGCAGAGAGAGGGCCCATGACAGTGCCTGCTTACCCTTGCTTTTTGTTTGTTCCGTGTTTTTTAACTTATCTGTCTTTTATTTAAGAAAAAAAAAAAAAAAAAAAAAGAAAAAATGAAAACAAAAAAAAAAGAACAGACAAGTGGTTGGGTAACTTTTCGATCCAGATAATTAACCCTGCCGCCTCCCCAGATGATGCGGGGGGGTCCTGTCCCCACATGCTCGGTTGCCCATGGGGACAATTGCACGCCCAGGGTGCCCAGCCCCTGGTACCTGTTTGTCCCCTCATGCTGGGGCTGTTCCACACATGGGCTGGGGAGATGGGGTGGGCCCTGGGCTGGGGGGGGACCCCTTGGGTGAGCCAGAGGGCCACTGGGGGCCACCACACAGGGGGACCAGGATGCATCGGGTATTATGCAGTCAGAAGGCAACCACACGGCCTGAGCCTGGCCCACGGGCAACCCTTGCTGGCTGGCACGGGGGAGCTGGGCTGGCACTGAGACCACCTGGGACACACAGGCCAGTCTTGAGGGTTGCCCTGGGGCACTGGGAAAGCCCAAACCAATCCCATCCCAGAGCCACAATGCTCCAGTTTTCTGGGGAGGGGCCACAATCATGGCTGTCCCTGGAGGCCCCCCGCAGGGCGTGGGCCGGGAGGCCATGGGCCTTGGGACAGAGGGAAACAGGCAGGTGGGCAGCAAATGTCCCCCAACGTGTCCACCCAAACTGCCCACTCAGCCAGGGAGTGTGGCCACGGGGAATTTGGGGCTGCACAAAGCAGGTGACGGTGGCAGCCGTGGCCCCAATGCCCATTGGCCATTGTGCCCCTCCTCCTGCCTCCCCCCACATCCACCCAGTTTGGGCCAACACCCCAAAACCTCAGGTGACCCGCGCCTCCACCTCCAAATTGTGGCACCTAGGCGCAGCAAGCTGGAGAGGCCCTTGGAGAAGCCCTCACCCACAACCCATCCCCCTGCTGGATCCCTGGGTCACACTGGGTCCCTGTCCCCCTCTCCCAGCCCCTTCCCGGCAAGACCCACAGCCTCCTCCCTGCCAAAGGGCCACCACGCACACCTGATCTGTGACCCCTCCCCTCTGTGTAGGGCAGCTTGGGAGGGCCACGCGGTGCTGCTTGCCCCTCCCCTGGAAAACACTGGGGAAAGGTGCAGAACTGAAAACAGCCTGCCCCCCCCCCGGAGGTGCTCGTGACGGTGTGAGGAGGTGATATGTGCGGAAAAAGGAGCCGACGAGGGTGTCCGGCCCTGGGAAGCGTGGTTGACGCGGCGTGTCGCGGGTGTGCCCAGCGTGGCAGCCCCCCTCCCGCCCGTCCCCGCTTGCCCCTGCGTCTCATCTCCCCCTTTATCCTGCGGATGTAGTTGTGGAGCTCTCGTGGTCCTGCAGCCCCATGTCCCTGGTCACACCCACCCAAGTCCCTGCCTCATCGGCGCTAGGGGATAGGAGTTTTGTAGGCCATCTTCGTCCGAGGGCAGGTGGCTAAGGTGGTGGAACTTCACCGCTTTCCGTGTGGAGGTGGGTGATTGAAGCGGAGTCCTCGCTCTGGTCGCGGGTGGAGCCCCCCGATAGCCCGTCCCCCCGCGCCCGTAGCACCTGGCCCTTCTGCAAACGCTAGTCTGCGAGCGCCCGCTGCTGTGGTGGTCCCCAATGGCAATCAAAGGTCTGCACGTTTCCCAGCGGGGTTCCCCGGCCTTCTCGGGCT
Source organism: Certhia americana (assembly GCA_018697195.1). Lineage (NCBI taxonomy): Eukaryota > Metazoa > Chordata > Aves > Passeriformes > Certhiidae > Certhia > Certhia americana. The sequence goes on along the minus strand of JAGMWU010000020.1, from coordinate 5,542,309 downwards.
GGCGGGGGAGCGTGGGTCCATTGTGGTGGGAGGCCCCGCAAGGCTGCCCGTGCCCAGAATACCCAGTTGTGGGAATGGTACGTGGTTTTGCTGGCCTTCTGCGGGATGCGCTTGTGCCGTTCCTTCAGCACAACGGACAATGCAGTTTGATGAGGGAAGACCAAGATGTCCAGCAAAGACACCCAACAAGGGCGTACATCCCATCTCCAGGTCCCCCGGTCAGCCCCCCGTTGTCCACCTGCCGAAGCCCGGTGGGGGATGGTGGGGAAGTTCCCTTTCGTGGGGTGAGAACGCGCTGGACGGCCGGGCCTGTCCCTCGCTCAAGTGTCACGCTTTCCCTGTCCACGCTCGCCCGCAGGGGTGGTGCCGCCCCGCCCTCCCCGCCCCGGTCCCTGCTGTACACATTGGTCCGTATCCGTAGGGTGGGGTCCCTCCCCCCCGCGGACCCGAAAGGGTGGGAACTCGCACTGGTGGCCAAAGGCCGTGAAGAAGGGAGAACGCTTTATTAAACGCGCTTGGTCCCCCCCCTTCTGCAGCTCTCACGAGACCAGCATCCACCCGCAGCACTCCCCAGCAGCCCGCAGGCTCCCCGCCGCCCACCACCAAAGGGACGCCCGGGGTCCCCTGGTTCACCGAACACCACCTTCTTCGCCAGGCTGCTCACCACCAGGTTGTAGTCCTTGGGGGTCGTAGAGGTACAGGGGGGCCGTGGGTCCCGTCCCAGCTGTAGGAAATCACAGGCTCCGCAAGCGCTGGGACTCCCTGTGGGACCAACACAGGCCACGTTGCCCAGCCATGCTGCCAGTCCCCCAACCTGCCACTCCTTTGTCGCCTCCCCCATTCCACCTCATCCTCCCTCCGTAATCCCACACCCTGTGTTCCTGCCAATTCACGGCGTGGCCACTGTGTTGCACAGCGTGTGCAGCCCCATCCCTCCCACCCCGTCGCCGCTCCCCTGCGTTAAGCTATCTCCTGATCCGGCTGCTTTAGTTGTGAGCTCCTCGTGGTCCTAAGGCAGCCCCATGTCCCCCCCCACCTGGCACACCCCTCCAAGTCCTCCTCATTTCGGCGTGGGGATGGAGTTTAGGGCCTCCTCGTCCGAGGGCTGGTGGCGAAGGTGTGTACTCCACCCGCTTTCCTTTTTGGAGGTGGTTTATTTGAGTCGTGTCCTCGCTCTTGTCGCGGGTTGAGTCCCCCCGAGGAGCAGTCCCCGCGCCCTGTGCACCGCCTCTGCAGCTGTCTGCTATCTCCCACTTCTGTGGTGGCCCCATTAGCATCAGGTCCTGCCGTTTTTTTTTTCCAGCGGGTTCCCCCTCTCGGGCTGCTGGGAAGGTCATTGTGAAGCCCGCAAGGGCGCCCGTTGCCCAGCAAGACCCATGTTGGAGGTCGCGTGTGGTCTGGCCTTCCGCGGCAATCCTTGTGCCGTACTTTCACACAAGACGATGCAGTTGATGAAGGAAGACCAAGATTCCGTCAAATACACCCACCCAGCAGGTGCGTGACATCCCGTCTCCAGGTCGCGTCACCGCCCCTGCGTCACCTCACAAGCCGTTGTGGGATGGGGGGAAGTCCTCGGTGGGGTTGGTTACTCGCTGGACTCCGGCTGTCCCTCGATCGTTCCGCTTTCCCTGTCCACCTCCCCAGCAGGTGGTGCCGCCCGGCTCCACCCACGCCCCGGCCGTGCTGGACACCTGGGTCGATATCGTTAGGTTGGGGGTCCTCCTCATACCCAAAGTGGACACGCCCATGGCCAGGCCGTGAAGAGACGCTCTTTCGCTGGGCTTCTGGCAGCTCTTCAACAGATTACCAGCTCCAGCCCCAGCATCTCCCCAGCGCCCGTCGCTCTCCGCCCCACCAAGGGACGCCCGTTCCTGGTGCAACCGTACCCCACCTTCTCGTACCAGGCTGCTCACCACCAGGTTGTAGTCCGTGGGTCGTAGAGGGACAGGGTGTCCGTGTGCCCTCTGGGTATAAAATCCCAGGCTCAGCAGCGCTTCCTGTGGGACAAAACAGGCACCGGGTTGCCCAGCAGGGAGGCCAGTCCCCCGACCTGCACTCCTTTGTCCATCCCCCCATCCACCTCTCCATCCCCTCTGAATCCCCTTGTTTCCTGCATTCCTGTTTTTTCCCCTCACTTAGTTCTTCTCGTCTCCAACATTCCCCTTGCTGCCAGGCTCAAGCCCAATCTCAGCAGTGCCCAAATGTAAGCCACCATAGCCTGGTACAGGATAGCTGTAAAGATTCCCCCGCCCCCCCTCTGTCCCCACGGTTTGTGTCCCTTCCCCAGGCTTGGATCACATGTCTCTGTGAGTCTTTCTGGGAGCATTTTAAGGTCACAGGTGTCATGAGCATTAAGTGCTGTGAGGGCGTGAGTTGTGGGCAGGATTTGGGAGGAGGGTTGCACCCACAAGTTCCCCCTCAAGCCTGGACAATCCGCTCCGGCCTTACCTGCGTGAAGAAGCTCGGTTTCTGCACGGACGTGCGCGGGCGGATGATGGTGTGGCTGTTGCCGGGCTTGGGATGGGGGACAGAGAGAGGCGGAGACCAACCTGGGCCTTCAGGTCCGTGATGCGACTTCTCCTCTGCCACTGTCACCACTCATGGCCCAGCACCCGCCTCCACCGTGGGGACACCACCCCTGCAGGGTGACAATGTTTCCTGTCACCGCTTGCCACCCCTCAGCTGGCAGAGGGGGAAAGGTGGCCAGGTACCGTTGAGAGGTGGTGGGCCTGGCTCCCTTCCGGCCAGAGTATAGCTGTCCACGCAGTGGGCCACCCCGTGGGTCTCCACCCGCATGATTCACTGACCAGTCAGTGACCTCCACCAGCATCTGGGCCCCATCCTGTGACAACCTGGCCCGGGTAGCCTTCGCGCCCGTGTTGTGGAACTGGGTGAAGGACCTGCACGTGGATGCTGGTACTGCAGGGCACAAAGCCTCGGCTCTGCTTTCCTCTCGTCCTCATCCGCCTAAAAAAGAGAAGAAGGCTCACTGTCCCGACTCGACCTGCAGGATGGATGATAGGATTGCATGGTGGAAGTGGATGGATTGATGGATGGCTGGATGATGGATTGTGGATGGATGGATGGATTATGGATGGTATGATGATGGATGATGGTGGATGGATGGTGGGATGATGGATGGCTGCTGGATGGATGGATTATGGATGGATGATGGATGGATTATGGGATTGATTGATGTAGGATTGATTGAGAATGGATGGATGGATGGATGGATGGATGGATTGATGATGATGGATGGCTGGATGGATGATGGATGATGGATGATGGATGGATGTATGGTGGAGGATTATGATATGGGCAATTTCGAGGATGATGGATGGTTAGGATGGATGGATGATGGATGATGGATGGATGGATTGATGATGGGATGATTTATGGCTGGATTTGACGGATGGATGCTTGAGGATGGATGGATGATGGAATGGAGGTGGATGTGATGGATGATGGATGGATGGATGGATGGATGGATGGATGGATGGGGCAGTGGGTGGGAGTGCTGCCAAGCTCCCCACACCATAGCTCCTCAGCCTCCCCAGGAAAGGTGGCCAATCAGGGAAAAACACAATGTCACCAAAAAATGGTGGCTTCTGGGCAAAAGGTGCCCGTTGTCCAGGAGGGATTCAAGGGATTTAGCAGGACATGGTAATAGCAGGGACAGCAATATCTCTGCCCACTAAGCAAATGAGAGGACAAGGTATCTCTGCTTGGGATGGACACCTGGAGGTCTCTAGACATCAAAAAAGGGACTTTGGAGCTTGGCTGTTCCCACTTTCATCCAGGGAACTTTTGACCACTGCCAAGGAGGGATGTTCTCCACCAACATCACTGTGAATTTTTTTCCTTCCCCATAAAGTATGTCCATGACCTTTCCCCTTTCCACCAAAGACCCCTGAGATGCCCCTGTCTCCACTACCTTTAAAACCTCCTCATGAAGTAGCTGAGCAAGGCAATTAACCCATGACCACCACCTCCACCTTGCCTTCTCCAGGCTGGCCAGAGCAGCTTCTCAGCACCCACCTCCTGTCCGGCAGGATGGGCACCCTCCAGCCCTTGACTTGGCTCAGCCGGGCATCCGAGAGCTCAATGTGCAGGGGTAGTTTGGGCACCCACACGGTCATCTCCAGCGGGGCAGACAGGTGCTCGTAGGTGAAGGTGACCCGGGCGCTCATGGAGCCCCGCGACTCCTTCCCGCTGACGAAGACATAATCGCAGCTGCTGGAAACCTGTGGGACAAGAGAGGATGGGAATGTGTCCTGTAGGCACAGCAGAGATCCTGGCAGGAAGAGCAGAATGTCACCCAGCATGAATCCAGGTTGTGCCTGCCCCTGGAGCAGGGATGCTCCCTCCTCCTGGAGATTCCGCTCAGGGGGAGTTGCACACCCCGTGTCCACCATGCAAAGTGTCCCCTGACCCAGGTCCTCTGGCCAGCTCTCACTCTCTCCCTCCTCACCAAGAACCTCCCCTTGGTGTCCCAGTTTCTCTTTGGCCTCCACACTGAACTGTCCCTGAGCTAGAGGCACCCATGGGTGTTTCACAGAGGTTGCAACCTGGAAATTTGTCCCAAAATCTCCTCCAGAGGAGGCAGCGAGCACAGACCCCTCTTGTGCCTGTCCCCAATGGTGTCCTGTCCCTGTCCCTTCAGCTCACCCCAGAGCCAGATTCCTGTGGTCTGAGTGAATCCTCCTGTTCCTCTTCTAGCTCCTCCTCTTTGAATTCCCACTCATGCAAACGCAATTAGTGAAATTCACTATATAACAAATCCAGCCTGCAGGAACTCACTCATTACCACCTGCATGAGCCAATTAAGGAGCTCAGGGGATACCAGGGCAGCATCTCCTGGGGTTTGAGCTCAGGTCACTAGTCAACAGCTCCTTCCCAGCCAGAGTGACAGAAGACAACCAGAAGGGGAATCAAACCTCTCATCTGCAGTGGCCCCATGGCCCCACTCTGATCCCCTGTCAGGGCTTGCATCCGATTTGTTGGGTGCTGGAGAAGAACAGAACTCGTTTGCACAGCCAACAACACTGAGCACCTCAACAGCACAGAAGAGCTGATTTCCAGCAGTGGAGAATCCCTGGGTTCTCTGATGGCTGATAGAGGGTTGAGGCCAGGCTGAGGTGACAGCATCCCTGTCTCTCTCCCAGCCTATTCCTTCAGCACCTGTGGGCAACCAGATGCAGGAATTTTGCATTTCTGAGCCCACAGGAGGTTTTGATTTCTACAACAGCTCCAGCAGCCTGGTGCATGGTGTTCACGGTGGCCTGGGGCTGGTGGAGGTGGCAGAGCCCTGGACATGGGCTCCTGAGGCCATCCCTGAGCACAGGAGGGAAGGGCGATGCAGGAGGGTTTGTTCCTTGTCTTCCTATCAGAGGTACCAGCTCAGCAAGTCTGACAAGACAATCTCATCTGTGGCGAGGCAGCGCCTGAATAAAGATGAGCTCCCAGGTGAATCCTGCAGCAGAGGATCTCTGGATATTGTGCCATTTATCACAATAAACACGATGGGCTCTGCTTGCATTATCTTGGCTAATAAACCCCCCGGCACCTCCTTCTGGGCACCACTTGCTTTGCAGCCAGGAGGGGGTTGAAACTATGACAACAAAAAAATCCCTGCACACCAGGCCTGTCCTGAAGATGGAGTGACTGCAGATTAGCTCGGAAATGAAGCTTGTTTGGAGAAACTTCCCGGATTTACGGCGAGGTGTCAGCAACAGAGAGGCTGAGGGCTGCCTGGGCTCCCAGCCAAGTCACCGCTGCTTTCGCTGCTGTGGCCAGGAGTTCCCAGCTTGGCACGGGGACAGATGTGGGATGGAGGGGACACATGTTCTGCAAGGCCCCCAGGAGTGGGGAGAGCTGCCGTGGTCCTGGTGGTGGCTGTGGGTGAGCAAGGTCCCTGATTTTCAGTCCCATTGAGCTCCTGGGGGGGTTCTCCCATTGTGGGGTTCTCAGAAGGGTCACAAGCAGGTGAGGCTGAGCATCTCTCACTCCCTGTGTGTCCCTCCACGGCCCCCAAGGTCACCACCCATTTTGAAAGTAGGGGGTGATTTCCACACCACCCTGAGTGGTGATGTCCTCCTGTAGACATTTGTCACCCTGTGCCACCACAGAAGGGGATGAGCATGACAACTCCCACTCATGCTCTCTCACCACATCCTTTGGAGCCACACCGACACCAAGCCCAGGATGAATTCCACATTACACAAGAGAGCAACCACCAGGGAGCCACACCAGAGCGGGCAGAGGCAGCTCCCCAGCCCGCCCTCACGTTAAATTATTTACAGTAACAGATAGCACATCCCACTCCGTAAGCTGTGATTTATGGAGCAGGTTTAGAGCCCTGACACCGCAATCATACTCCCCGATCTCAGCAGGTAACTGAGAGCTCCCTCGGAAATGAAGCTCCAACAAAAACACCAAATAACTCAGCAAGAAATTGCACAGGGCTCCAAGTGGGATGAGAGCCGGGGCCGGAGGGCTGCTCCCTGCATTATTCATCCTGGCTCCTGGGCATGTGCCTGCTCCCCCCAGGTCCGGGGACAGTGTCAATAGATTTATGAGCAGAAAGGCAGCACATTAAACAGTTTAAGTGTCTTGGAGTCCATCCTGAAGTGTATTATTGCTCCAGTGTTTTATCACGCTGGGGAGGACTGGGCTTCATAAATTAGAGCCGGTCCTGTAAATCCCATGGATCTGAGTTTTAGTGAAGAACTGGGTAAGCACCTTGTGGCACTGGATGTCCCCCCATGGTGGGTGACACAGCCCCTTGGGACAGCAAATCCCAGCAGGGACAGAGCTCTCTCATCACCCCTGTGGCAAAGAGGAGAAGGGGGTACATCCCCCTGGAGAATCCAGACCCCTTCCCTGCCTCTGCCCAACCCAGCAGGAACATGGAAAGGGAGATCTGGCTGGGTGCATGCAGGGAGAGGGGTGGGAGGTGTTCAGGAGAAGGGAATGATGTCTGGGGGAGGATGGATGGATGGAAATGGTGGCAGAGTGACAAGGGCAGGTGGGCAGATGGATTTATTCAGGGATGGAAAAATGTATATGGATGAACTGGGCTGGTGGTGAAAAATTGGAGGGTTTGAGGATCAGGGGCTGCCTCGGTGGCTGGGGCAGGGAGCCTTTGGCATTGGCCCCATCACCACCTCTCCCCCCTGGATCTTCCCCCTCAGCTCCTCTTTTCCCTCCATCATTCCCATCTCACCAGTCCCCATCCCAGACTTGGGGAGTTGTGCACAATAAATTAGATTTGGATCAATTTGGGAATTTTTCTGTGATCCTCGTGTTCAGCAGGCACTCCGGTTGCAGAGAGTTCAATAACATCAATAAATCAGGACACTTCAAGCAGATTTAATTGCCAGAAGTGAGGTGCATTCTGACCCAATCAGGACATCAGTGTCACTCCAAGGCCTGAGTGCAGGCGCTGATGGGAATGTACAGCTCAGCCCACAGTGACAATATTTCCCCTTATCAGCACTAAGTGTTGTGATAACCCACAGTTACTGCTGCTGCCTGCTGCCAGCGTGGGAGCATCCCATGGCCTCTCCGGGGACAGTGACAAAGTGTCTTGTCCTTTTCCCAGCAGACCCCAGGGAGAAGCTTGCACAGGCTGGAGCCACCGAGCGATGACACTTCGTTTGGGTGGGGTTGTGAGCCACATCAGCTCAGCCACCAGCCCCAGCCCAGGGTGCTGTTGGGGTCAGCACTCGTGGAAGAACCACAGCCACTCATGAGGGTCACAAGACCTGCTCTGCACACACCCACCTTGATGATGTCCTCGTTGTTGGACTTGCACTCCACCATGGCCGAGACATCCACGATGACGCCGCTCAGCTCGATGGCAATGACCTTCACGGGAATGGCCACCGTGCGCCCCGTCAGGATGGCTGTGTTGATGATCTCTGTGTCCTGGGGGTGGCGTGGAAAGGGCACCATGGTGTTAGAGGGCAGCCTGTCCCATCTGGGGCAGAGAAGGACCTGGGTGTGGGTGGGATGGATGGATGGATG
>JAGMWU010000020.1:5513144-5534271 GCA_018697195.1 Certhia americana | reverse complement strand
TGGATGGATGGATGGATGGATGGATGGATGGATGGATGGATGATGGAGAGCTGCTATAGGGCAGGTGGTCAATCCCTCAGGGGGTCCCAACCCCTCAAAGCAGGTAACAACTGAGGGCAGGAACCTGCTCACCATGGCCAGGGGCACGATGGCCCTGATGTCCCTCTGGATGACCGTCAGCTCCGTGACCACCTTCTCCAGGTCGGGCGGGGGGTTGCGGCCCCGGTAGTCGATGTGCCACATGATGCGGCGCGTCACCGACTGGCTCGTGAAGTTCTCCATCTCAAAATCCAGCTGCATGATCTCAGACGAGGAGTCCCCATCCCTGGGCAGGGGGACAGGAGGAGGGGACATGGTGAGGTGGCTGCCCCAGGTCCTGGGACACCACCAGGCAATCAGAGTCCCCAGCAGGTCTCCTTGGTGTCCCCAGGCTGCCAAGGGGGACAGTGCACTGTGTGCCACCCAGACCCAGCCACCCTGACCCCCACCTCTGCACAGGCTGTTCCAATGGGATCCTGCAGATTCCCATGGTCACCTCCCCAGTGGGACAGAGAAATGTTTTTCACCATCTCTCCCAGCCAGACAAAAAAACCTCATCAGCTCTGCCAGGGCTGCTGGGTGACATCATAGAGTGGGGGTTGGCCATGGCCTCTTGGGACAGTGGTGCTGCAGGTGCTGCCCTTGTCTCCCTGACTCCATCTTCCCAGCAGTGTGGATGGATTTACTGCTTCTGCCTGGACAGATGTGTCCCACAGGTCAGACCCCGAGTGTCCTCCAGGTCATGTCCCCCACACCCAGAGCTCTCAGGAATGACAAAGAAGTGGCAATGTGTGAGTTCAGCCCAAGCTGTTGACTGTACAGCCCTTTGTAAGGGGAATCCATGGGGAAACTGAGGCACAGGAGAAAGAGTTTCAAGCCCAGACAGCAGGTGGGACAGCACTGAGTTGGGACAGGGGACAGGGCTGTCCCCCAGCCTGTGAGGGAGGGTGGGCAGAGGACAGGGGACAGAACCAGCAGGGGAGAACAGCCCTGGGACCATCAGCTCAGCACACACACAAATTAATGCCAGGGCTGAGGACAGCAGGACACGGAGCTAAAGGACAGGGAGTGACCTCTGGGGTGTCCCCGAGGCAGGACAGGGTGGAGAGGATGCCAAACTCAGCACGTGGTGCCAGACTAAGGGGACAGGTTGGTGTCCATCTGCCTCAAGGCTTGGACACAACCTCACAGCAGCAGCATAAATGACTCCTACGCCCCATCCCTACAATCAAACACCTCCTGAACTGATCCTGCCCTCCCAGCTCTGCCTCTGCCCTGCAAATCCTGTGAGTGACTCAGGGTTCAACCCTGCCCCACATCAAACTTTACTGCTCCCAAAAAATTGAACACCCCTGGAGCAAACCCCAGAGCCCCCACAAACTACAGCACTGGTAAAAGCCCCCCAGAGCCAGTGAGGAGGGGAGGAAAAGTGAAATTCCAGTGGAAGGGAAGCCAGGACTGGCTCCAATTTCATCTCAGTGCAGCAGCAATTGAGAAGGTCCCATCGATCTGGGGATGCAGGGCACAGCCGGGTTTCTCTCTGATCAATGTCTAATGAGTGACAGGGAGCAGGGAGAGAGGAAAGCAAGAAGCTGGAGCTGCTCCAGGCCACGGCAAGCCCTGATCCCTGCTCGCTTCTCCCTGATCCCACAGCAGCCGTGCTGGGCTTTGCAGTGGGGCTGATCCACAGGAGCTGGTGGAGTCATGCTCTGCCCCAAGGCAGCTCTGGGGTTTAAGGGGAATCAGCAAAGGCAGCTGGGTCTGAAAAGCAGATTTGGCTGCTCTTCCGATGCCAGGAGTATCAAACCCAGCTGGGAAGAAGCAGGTCCAAAGGCAAAGTGAGCCAGCGTGGTGCGGCAATGGGACTCCTCGCCACCGGGTGCCCCGAGGTGTCCCAGGAGCACTGCCTGTCCCAGCCCCATCCTCTGCCCTCCCCCAGCATCATCTGCTCTGAACAGAGACAAGAGCCAGGCTACCAACATTGGGGGAACAATTTAGGATGCAGCTACTGGGGTGCAAACCCTCCCCAAACCGGCCATTCTGACCCCAAAGCTCAGGGCTCACAGCCCCTCCCTGCACAGCCAAAAGCCCCCAGAGCCCCAGCGCTGCAACTCCTCTGTTTGCACAGCCCGGAGGGCAACATGGCTTGGAGTCATTCATCCTCTCCATTCCGTTAATATTTGATGGAGTTGTTTGTCTAAAGGGTGATTGTAATCACTTTAAATTCCTCCCCCGTCTCTAACCTTTGCAGGCTGATTGGAAGCGGTGCTGGCAGCGGGAGAGGGGGAAGGGGGGAGAGGATCCTGCTGCTGGCAGCTCTGCTCTGTGTGCTGTGGGGTGGGCATGCAGGGGACAGAGGCTGGTGACCCTGGGGACATTCCTGGGTCAGCCATGGGGCCTTGGGTTTGGATGCTGCGGGTGCATTTTGGAAGAAACGGGATGGGGTGGAGGAAAATCCGCCCTTCTGGTAAGAAAGGGGTTCTGCAGAGCTTTGGAGGTCACACCAGAGCAGGCAGAGCTGAGGATATCTGTTTTCCAACTGGAAAAAGTGATTTTTGCTCAGTTTTGGGGTGGGGGACAGAGATGTGGGGAGATTTCCATCACAAAGGACAGGAATGGCTTGAGCACATCAAGTTGCTTTAACCCAGCTCCTGGAGACACCTGTGTCCCTTTTCCCAAGGCACAGTGACAGAGATATCACTGTTGTTTTCCAGCACTTTGGAATCTTCCCTGCTGCTGTTTCTGACCCTGTGCCCATCCCCTGCCCTCGCCTGCCGTGTTCTGCCACTCTCACATCTCCCCTTCTTCAGGCTGGAACCCTCTGGGATCTCAACTTGGCTTTGTGTGTCCTTTCTCCTCCAGATTGTTCTCAATTCCATCTCCAGGGATTTCCTTAACTGTTCTGAGCCTTTCCCTGAGTCCCAGGAACGTGTGAGCAGGGCAGAACTGCCTGTCTCAGATGCTGACTTGGATCCTGCTCCCCATCCAATGCTCATCCATCACTTAGGGCTCAGATGGGACCTTGCCTTGTTCCCCTTCCTTCCCAGAGGAGACACCTGCATAGACAGCAAAGAGCTGCTGCTTCTCATGGCATTGAAACTTAATAAAAAATTATAATTCTTCCACCCCAGACTTAGGAATCCTCCATGGCTTCACAACTCAGCCCTGAAATCCTCAGTTTCCCCTGCCAGCCCGCACGTGGCACTGCAGCCAGCCAAACCCCAGGGGAGAAGAACTGCTCCAGGCCAAATCTCAGCACTTCCCTGGCATTCCCAGAGGTGCAGCCCTTACCTGGGCCCAGCCCCATCCACCCTGGACACGTCCACGGTGGCAGTGGAGTGTTTGCCACCTGTCAGCAGCTCCGAGCTCACCAGCCACTGCCCACTCCTCGACTTGGTGCTGAGCAGGTTCACACCTTTCTTGGCCTTCACCCTGCAGAGAGCAACAATCAGGGATGGACCCTCACCCCCAGGCACTCCTGCGTGCCCTTGGACACCCTGCCATGGCACAGGAGGATTGTTTTCCCTGATCCCTTCAGGCTGTGGGAAACATCCTCCAGGCTGGCAGCAAGAGCCCATTCCAGCTCCCTTTTTGTAGCATTTTGTCTCTCCAATCACTGCTATAGCAGGATTTTTGGACCTCCAGCCCCTGTGCCAACCCCAGGGCAGTAACACCCCTGTGGTAATGGGCATCCCTGTGGTGAAGGACAGGACAGCCTGGAACACCATATCCCCCATTCCAGGGGCTCTCTGTTGGTCTAGAGGCCACAGGGACACTTGCAAATGCCCTTTGAAGAGGTGTGGCCAGGGCTTGTGCCCCCATCTTGAGGGACACACAGTGATGGGGACACCTGCCCACACTGGGGTTCTCAGCACCTCCTGCCCATTCTGCTCCCACCTGGCTCTGGGACAGGAGGAGGGGATATGAGGGACCCCCTCACGCCACAGCAGCCCCAAGGCCATACCACACCTTGTCCCCAAAGTGTGGGGGGTTTAAGGGGAATCAGCAAAGGCAGCTGGGTCTGAAAAGCAGATTTGGCTGCTCTTCCAATGCCAGGAGTATCAAACCCCATATCAAACCCACAGTATTTGTTCCCACGGGCTGGGAACAAACCCACAGCTGTTGGCAGAATCCCAGTGCAACTGGGAATACCGGGAGAGCAAAGGCACTGGTGCACAGTGCCAGCACAGAGATGTCCTGCGTGGACAACCCTTCCCTTTCTGCAGGAAGCTCCCACTGCAAAACCACATTCCAGATACTGCTCTAGCCCCTCTTCCAGACCTGCTCCATCCTCCAGCAGCTCCCACAAACACCACACCCTCCCAGCCCACTCCCTCCCACCCACAGCCACTTTTTCACCACCGCCCCTTGGAAAAGGGAGTGGGAACAGCCCCAGGCCCTCACCGGAGGGTGAAGTGCTCCACCGTGGAGTTGGACATCAGGTAGAGGAGGATGCTCAGCACCTCTCCCGGCTTCAGGGGCTTGTCGGGCAGGCGGATGAAGACATTTCCATCCAGGTGGTGCTCCTGCAGGGTGGGCCCGGGCGGGGGCTGCAGGAGGCTGACGCTGCCGATGCGCAGCAGCGGGTGCTGGGTGGGACCCTCGGTGCGGGCACCTCCGGCCGCACGGCGAGCGGCCGTGTCCCCAAGGCACTGTCCGGCACCGTCGGGTGTGTGCAGGGTGTAGTACAGCTCGGCCTGCTGGCTCTCCCCTGGCACCACTTCCAGGCTCTCAGGGCCCTTCCTCCTGCCCAGCGGCACGGCCGAGGGGCCGAACCAGGCGTGGGGCAGCTCGGCCTGCACCAGGCACATGGCCAGGCTGCCCCGCAGCCGGCATGAGCTCTTGAGCTCACGGGCGTCACGGAAGGCGTGGAGCCGCACGCAGGGCAGCCGGTCCGTCACGTCGAAGTCGTCCCAGTCCCGGCCGGCCACGTAGAAGAGCACTTGGACCACGGGCTGGCTGGCCACCAGCCGGGGCTGGACGATGAAGGCGCGCACCTTCCAGTTGACGGTGAGGCGGTCGGGCACCTCCAAGGTGCTGGAGGGCTGCAGGTGCTCCTTGGGCAGCACCAGCCCCGTGCTGAAGGGCCCCAGGGTGACGTTGAGGACGGGCAGCTCCTTGGTCTGGAAGACGACGAAGGGCTCGGAGCGCTGCAGAGGGGCGCTGCTGTTGCCTGCCGGGCTGGCTCCCAGCTCCTTGAGGAAGAAGGCCAGGCGGGTGTTGGACAGGCGGTAGCTCACGGGCAGCAGGATGGCACCAGGGGGCTCAGCGGGCTCGGGGCTGGGGGCTGGGCCCTTGGCGTGGGCTGCAGAGGGCATGGAGAGTGCAGGTCAGCATGGGGCATCCCCCTCTGGAACAGCTCCTGAGCAGGGAACACTGAGCCAGGCAAGAGGGGAGCAAGGAGGAGTTGGAGTTTTGGCCCCCAAACCTCTGAGAAGGGCAGCAAGAGCCTGGCTGGGTCTCTGTCCCACAAACCAAAAATGCAGAAGATCCCAGGACCTTGAGCAGGACTGTGCCTCCTGATGGGTGGCAGCAGCCTCACCAAAGCCAGTTTTGGCATGGGATGGAGTGTCCAGGGTGTGCTGAAGCCACATCCAGCATCCTCTTGTCCCTGGGGAGCCCGAAGCACTGGTCACCCACCCCAGCACTGCCTGAACCAGCACAAACCCCTTCACGGAATCAGAGCTGGCTTCATCCCAGCTTCATCCCTGCTTCCCAAGACATGGATGCTGAGCTTCTCCAGGGGCTCATGATCAAAAGTTATATCCAGGTTAAGTTTTGGCTGGCAGATCCCACCATGTATTTATTACCATCAAGGCTTTCCTTCTGCTCCCAGCTCACAGATCACCATGGGAAAGTGGCTAAATCAGCCCCCAGACCTGCTCTGCCCCCACACCTGCCTTAAGGGTGGTGTCACAGCTGCTCTGCCAATTGTCACCTACCCGGGGGTGTCACCTACACTGTGATGTCCCCATGTGACAAAGCTGGCCCAGACCAAATTTTTACAGACCTGGTGGAAAGGTGACACAGATAACGTTGGTGCCACCCTGTGCAAACCCCAGCCGCACCCAGGGCCCTTCAGAAATCCCCTTTTGTCCTTCATTTTGATCGTTCTTGCCTTAAAAAATTAACTCCAGGACTGGCCGAGCAGGAAGCCCCTTCCAGCCGAGGGGCAGAGCTGCCCGAGCCGCTCAGAAGGATCCGGTTATCCCACTGCAAGCAGCAGGAAAACCCATGGAAATCTTCCCGGGAAAGGCGGCCGGTACGGACCCGGCACGGCTTGCGCCGGCAGCTGCGGGAGCCTGGAAGACATCTCAAGGTCTTTGCCTTCTCCAGCGGCTGCCAGGAATTCCCAGGAGGGCTGGATCCCCCCCGCTCCCCTCGGCTCCCCACCAGCGTCCCTCATCCCCCGCTCCCGGCGCTGATTGCAGCCGCTCCCAAGCGGCCCCCGAGCTGCAGAGCCCAAATTGCCGGTGTCAAAAGGCGAGGAAAGGTGGGGATGTGACGGCTCCGCTCCCGGGAATGACTCAGCCCCCTTCCCCACGGGGGCTTTGGAGCGTGCCAGGACCCGCAGGCTTTTCCCAGCCCTAAAGGTGCCCCCAGCTCGGGACTCGAGGGATGCAGGAACCCCCGGGCCAGCCGGGGAGGTCTCTGCTGCGGGGCACAGGGGAGGTAAGCAGCTTAGAGGGCTCATAAAAGGATTAGCACTGGATACGGGACAGGCAGAATCCGCATCCCGGGATGGAAGCTGTCCCGGAGCCAGGTAGAGAATTCCTCGATGCTGGGGATGCGCTGCCACTGTGGCACAGCCCCTGCCACCCCATCCCGCTTGCTCTGCCTGTTTTCCCATCTTGCAGAGAGCCAGGAGCTGCAGGAGAGGTGCTAAACCCTGAAAAGCACCCATGGGTGCCCCTCTGCTCAGCAATACCAGCACCGAGGAGCTTTCTGCTCTTGCCATTCATGGAAGTTGTTTTCTGCTGCAAAGGGTGAAGGTTTGCATCCTCCTGCCATCCCCAAGAAGTGCAAAAGGGGTTTTTGTGTCTTTCCAAGGCATATGTTATTTGAGGAGAAGGATCCAGGCAGCTGGCAACGACATGAGCTGGACCCACTTGGGTGAGGTACAGGGAAAGGGTCCTTGCGCAACCCCTGGCGAAACATCATCATACTTTATCCCCTTGAAGGAAGGAAGGAAGGAAGGAAGGAAGGAAGGAAGGAAGGAAGGAAGTCCCAACAACTCAAGAGATGGAAGAAGTGTGTCTGGAAGGATGGACAGACAACACAGCTCAGGAGACTGCTGTCCCCACACCACTGTCCCCAGCCCCTGCCCTGCTTCCTTGTCACCCCTGGGAGGGGAGGTGGCCTCACATCCCCCTCTGTCCGGGTCTGGGGGGACAGAAGGGTTAAGCCCTGCTGGCTGGCTCTGCTCTGCAGCCCTGCTGCCGCTGTGGTGAGCAGGATTTGCAGCACCTGACCTGCATTCCGGGTTTATTAGGCCGGCACAGAGGGGCCCATATGGCCCTTCCACCCTGGCAGCCAAAACACAGCTCTCCGTGCCTGGCCAGATCCCCCCTGGCCTGGGGGCTGAGGAGCCACCCCCAGCCCCTCAGTGGGACAGGGCAGGACTCCCGTGTGTCCCCTCCAAAAGCTGGGGTGACCTGCAGCCTGGGCAGGGAGCGGGAGATGTAAACACACAACTGGTGACCCCTTTGTGGAGCCCCACATCTGCCCCGCCAGATGTGCCCCGTGCCAGCCACAGGGCCAGATGTGCTGAGCTGCTCTGCCCACCCAGGAGGGCACATGGGGACAGTGGCAGTGCCCTCCAGCCCTGCCTTACATCCCAGACCTGGGCCAAGGGGTCTTGCTGCTGGAAAAAGCAGCACAAAAAGCCCCTGCACATGCCCCCAACATTGGGTTTAGGTCGTCATCATCATCATCATCATCATCATCATCCCCTCATCATCCCTGCTCCTGATGCAGGGGATGCAGGGCTTGGCCAGACTGGTGACCACCTGGGAGAGGAGGCTGATGGACAGACTGGACTGAGCCACCAGCTCAACCACCTTCCCCTCTTGCCCTGAATGCCCAGAAAATGGGGCACAGGCAGAGCCTCTCCATCCCTGCTGCCACTTGCTCTCCGGAGGCTGGAGACCTTCCTCCTCCTCCTCCTCCTGTTCCCCTGCTCCAGAATCGACAGCAGAGCTGAGCTCCAGCTTAGCCCAGCCCCAGCTGTCGGCCATAGGGATCACTGCAGCCACGCTCCAGGGGGGATCTTTATCCTGGCTTATCCTGTGGGACACAGCAGGGGCTCCTGGGGCTATAGCCCCACTTATGGTGGGAAAAACACACAGGGAAAGCCTTAGAGAGGAGGGAGGGGAAGTCTGAGTGGAGCCCAGGAGGGTTCAAACCTCTGTGGATGTTAATGGGTGGCACTGGGGGCTCGGATCGATAGATTGATCGCGGCTCCAAGGAATGCAGAACACCAGTCCCAGTGCTCACAGCTCCTGCCAGGCTCTCATGGCAGTCCCAGCCTGGAAGAAGGCAGGAGAGTTGTCCCTCGAGCTATCACAGTGAAAAACCCACCCCAAAAACCCAGGGAGGGATGGGATAGGGTGTCACTGTCCCTTCCAGAGGGCTCCACCCTGGCTCTCAGTCCAGGTCAGGGCTCCTGTGGAGGGGTTTTGGTGCCCACCAGTCCCCAGGGCCACCCATGCTCCCTCCCCCCAGATCCAGTGCCATTCCAGGGTGGCAAGGTGATGGTCATTGATGATCCAGCCCTGAGGAGGGTGATGATGGCAGGACATGTCCAGAGGAGTCAGGAGGGTGATGGATCCCCTCAAAACCCTGAGAATCAGGAGACCCTAAAGAGGACATCCAGCCTGGATATTTCCCAATGGAAATGGATCTCTCACTTCTCTCTGCTTCCACCCCATTCCCATGAGCATCCTGCGGATCCCAGGCCAAACCCCAAAATCTGCTGGTTCAGGTTTTGCCACCCCAGCCATCAGGACCAAGCACAAAGGGGAAACAGGGGTGGCAGCATGCCAAACACCTGGGATGTGCCACATCTGGAGCTTCTAGAGGTGCCCCACACCTGAAGCTCCCACAGCTGGAGGTGGTCCCAGGGAAGGGTCAGGCTCAGACATCTCCCTACATGTCCTGGGAATCCCTTCCTTCCTTCCTCATCCCACAGCACCGACCCCTGCCACCCTACACTCCCACCCCAGTGGGGTCAGCACCTCCAAACACCCTAAAAACCAACAAAAAAGGAGACAAGAAGCCTCCAGGCCTCCACCCAAAACTCAGCCAGCCCCAACATGTGTCCTGCTCCACTCCACAGTCCCAGGGTAAAAAAACCAGGCCAGGAATTAAATACAAGCCAAAAGCAGAAAATACAGGAGACCCCTCATGGAAATCTCCAAAAGGTTCCCTGCAGGCAGAGCCTTGGAAATTGGTTTTGGTGACATAAATGACAACAAGCTCCCCCTTCCCTCTGATGCATCCAGAGCCTCCATCTCCAGTCCCAGCTAATTGGAACTCAATTAAGTGAATAATTGTTACAAATGTGGAATCACCTTCCCCTGGCGTGTGGCAGGGAGAGCGTGGGAAGAGCGGGATGCAGGGATGCTCCTGGATCTGTCCATGGCCACGGCAGGGATGAACTGGGAATTCCCATGGCACTGAGGTTAAACTGGTGCAAACTTCCCAAATTCAGCCTGAGGTAGGAACTGAGTGGGAGCTGGATGGGATATGGGGTCCTGGGAGCAGAAAGAGTGGATTCTCTAACACAGGGTTGTGCCCGGTGAGCTCCTTTCTTGTAGATCCCTGAGATTTCTCCCTCTCCTAAAAGTCCAGCCTGGCTTTTCCATCAGCAGGAGCAATAAAATCCGATAACACTGGTGGGACATATCCTGGGAGTTTTTTTGGGGGTAGAAACAGCACTGAACAAAAGGGAACCATCCCAGCAGTGCTGAGGGCTGTGCTTCCCCCAGGAAATTAGTAAGAGGGAATAAACAAAACAGGGGAAAAAAAATAATGCCAGGGACCTAAAGGAATAAATAAATATGGCCTAAATGGGATGTGCCGTGCAGAGACACAGCCTGCCATAAATTCCTGGAGCCAGCAAGGCTTTTACACAGCAGCTACTTTAGAGCAATTTCCACAAATCACGGCAAGGGACAGGCTGGGGGACAGGGAGGAGAAGGCCTTACCAGAGGAGGGAGAAAAATGAAGAAATTAATTAAAAATGGGGGATAAAAAAAGGACAGGGAAGTGGCTGACTATGAATGTCCAAAAAGAAATGGGAGGGGAGATACTCTGGGATAAACGGGGCAGCCCCAGAATGTTCCAGGAGCAGCCCAGGTGGGCACACATGGCTCCTCCATAAATCCCCTCTGGGGAGACAGAAATGGGAATCAGGGACAGCTCCTGAGGGACAAGCCCCCAGCACCCCAATGTGGGGACAGAGGCAATGCAGGGACACCCCCAAAGCCATGTGTCCTGCTCAGATCACCCCATCCCCTCTCCAACGCTTCCTGGCATGGCCAGGAGCAGGAACATCCTCCCTGCACCCTCTGAACACTGAATTTACCCCCCAGGCTGCCCTCCCCAGCACCTCCAGGCTGTGCCCAGCAACACCTTCCAGAACGATTCCATGCCAATTAATTCCTTTCCCTCTGGTGACGCGTGGTGGAGCCAGATTCTATTCCAGAGGCACCCAGGGGAAGCCAGCCCCACATCTCAGGTTTGGGGTGCAACGTCAACCCCAGACCCCCAAAAGAAGGGCTGGGAACCGGTACCACCTCAAACACAGCTGGAATTCATCCTCTTCCCTTGCTCCAGGAGGGGAGCTGATCCCGCAGCCGCACCGAGCTGGCAGCAGCAGGGATTGCATTTCCAACCTGATTCATCTTCCAGAGCAAAAACACAGCTTTTACTTAAAGGAAAATAAATGAAAAAATAATTTGTTCTCAAGTTTTGCCAGTCTTGGGGAAGAGCTCAGGGCAAACCTAATCTCCTGCAGGGGACAGGAGGTGACAGCACTACGTGAGGTGGCAAAGCCACCCCAGCAGCACCTGCTTGGGCTTTTAGGGAAAATCCAGGATGGCAAATATTATCCAGGTGGTGGGAAAATGCTCGCCAGAAGGTGACAGTGGCTTCATCAGGAGATTGAATTTGCCTTGGAGGTGGTGTCCTCCCCAAGGCCAGAGCAGAGGTGAGGACAAGGGACATGGGACAGGCCAGGAGCAGCAACAGGTCAGGGAAGAGGTCAAGGAAAAGGAAGGGAGAGGCACATCCTGAGGAACAACCTCTGCATCCCAGCCCTGGGGTGCTGGTGGAACAGGTGACAGCCCAGAAATCCCCCAGCCCAGCTGGTGCCTCCCTAGGGTGGGGATGGCTGGGCCACCACCAAACTGGTGGCTGGAGGACCCCAGACCTCCCAATTTCCCCCTGGGTGAGCTCCAGCCTCCTTTTCCCTGGGAAATGGGCAGCAGGACTAACCTCACTGCACCCCACTGAACCATTTCTCCCTCTGCCACCACAACTTCCAGGGGAGATCTCATCCCCACAGCCACCTCTGGGGTCCCCAACCCCATGCCAGTGTGTCCCACCCCAGGAGCAGCCACCCCCCTGCCTGCCTGCCCCGGCGGGCCGCTCGTTAGCAAAGCCATGTATTTAATAATAAAAGATTCTGATGAGATTAGCAAGAGTGATCTTTTCCAGAAGGATGGGACGCTCCTGTGGTGGCACTGACAGGACACACACTCAAAACTGTTTTGGCCAGGCAATGCAGGAGCTAAAAAAATCCAGTTGTGTTGTCTCAGCAGCCCTTCCCTCACCCATCATCCCCCAGGAGGATGTCACATCTCCCTAATTCCCCAACAAGAGGGACTGGAGCTGGGAGGTGCAGATGGAACGTTGGGGATGCTCTGCAGGGATCCTCAGTGTTTCCTTTTTCCATTTTTTGTAGGATGCAGAGGAGCTGGGAGAGGGACCTCAGCAGCTGGAGTGATTTAAAGAGTAGGTCCTCAAAAAAAAAAAAAAAAAAAAAAAAAAAAATTCTCAAGGAAATAGCCAGGTTTCTAAAAATTCCTGAGCAATCCCCAGCCAGGGGGTGGTGCCACCCCATCCCCTGCCTCAGTTTCTCCCAAAAGGACAGGTCTGGGTGAGGATCAAACCCTGTGGCTGATGCTCCATGAAATCATCACTCAGAGGGTCTCCCTCAGCCTTTTCCCGTCCCTCAAAAACACCAAGAAGGCAAAAGGCATAGAAAAAAAGAGAATTTCCCAGGGGGTGCCCAACTTCACACCCTTAAATCCCAGTGTCGGGCTGGGATTTAAAGTATTGGGGTTTGGGGGAGGTGGAGCGGGCCTTGGGGTCACACAAGGGCATTCCAGAGCCAAAATCCAAGGGGAATATCCCTGCACATCCCCCTTTCCTGTGGCACCAAAGGTAAAACTTGTGCCAGGTTTAACCCTGCTCAGAGGCCGGGTCCTCTCCCTTCACCTGCCTGCCAAAAATCCCACTGCCCCTTCCATCTGGGAATGCTGAGCTGCTCCATCCCAATAACCGAGCTGGGGGTTGTTAAACCAGCAAACCCCGGCGGTGTTCCCGGGGCTCATTCCCGGTGTTCAGTGAGCACAGCCGGTGTAGGTTCCCAGTTCCCGGCAAGTTATGGCACATCTCCACCTGCTGGCCTGAAAACCCCGCAGCTGGGAGACGCGGAGAGGGACGGGGGTGGGGGCTGGGGTGTGTCCCCCGCTGCCTTTGGGGGGTCCGGGCTGGAGATCCCAGCAGGGATAGAGCCCTGGACCACCATCCCTCAGTCCCAGTCCCGTTTTCCTGGGGTGTGATGGGAGCCAGGGTTGGGATAGGCGGGGAGAGCTGCACAGCCCGGCAGTGGGATGGGATGTGGGATCCAGCACAGGATCCCAGACCTGCCCGGAATGCTGGGACGGGATGACCCCAGCAGATCTGGAGCACTGCAGAGCCTCCAGGCTCCTGTGGGAGCAGGGAAACTGAGGCACGCTGCAGGGAGCTGAGGGAAGATGCAGAGCCCAGGTTCAACCCTGCAGACAGCTCAAATCATCCCATAAACCCAAAAAAATCCCCTCGTGCTGCATCCCAACAGGTCCCAACATAACTGTGCTGAGCAGACACCACCAGCATCCCCCACACTCCACGCGTCCATCTGTCCATCTGTCCATCCTGCAAGCTCTCGGGGCCATCCCGGGGCCATCCCACACCGGAGATGCCAAAAAAAAAACCCCAAAAAAACTGGAAGCAGCTGATCTGGGGCCTCGGCCAAGCAGCTCCCGGGGAGCGCAGCAGGAGCAAGGTTGGCACGGAGGGCTGCTCTTAAATAAAAAACAAGGGAAAAGGGAAAAGGCAACGAAATCCTCCAAGCAGGAGAGCAGGGCACTGCTTCACCACGGGCTGACCCCGCCGCCAGCCCGAGCCATTTGTAAGGAACGCTGGAGAATCAGGAGCTCTCCGCGTCTTTTTTCCGGCTCCCTCTGAGACCTTTATTCGTCCACGAAAGGCCAGCGAGGGCAGCTGCACATCCTGAAAGGAGCCTGGAAACTCCTGGCAGAGGTTTCCCTTCCCGTGGGCACAGGCAGCACGGCGAGCCCTGGCACAGGCCACCCTCGCCCACCTCACGGTGACAAGGCTGCCAGGGGACCCCCAGTGATGGGGACACGGCATCCCCCAGCCCAGGGGACAGTCCTAAAGCCCAGGCCTGATTTGTGGGGTGCCAGCAGCAGTGGGGGGCTCAGAAAGCCCCAAGAGGGAATGGGGAGCAGGGGCTATATCCAGCCCTTGCAGCAGAGGCCGTTCCCCGATGGATCAGCATTCCCACAGGGATGCTTCCCACAGCCGCCAGCCGCCCCCGGCAGCACACCCGACCCAGACAGCTGGATCTGAGCCAGGGAGATCGGGCAGTGGGAGATCCTGCTTCCCTGCAGACTGCCAGGCCCCTGCTCTGGTGCTCCCAAAGAGCTCTGCCCGGGGAGCACCCCAGGAAGCAGTCCCGGGGTAGGAACAGGGGTACCTCTGTCACCCCTAAGGGTGCCACGGAAAGTTGTGGCTAGACAGCCTGGAGCATCCCTACTCTTCCACCAGGGTCTGAATTTCCAGGGTGGAAAACCTCTTCCAGCCCCCTTCAATGCTCCCAGTGTCCCCCCTCCTCCTTATTTCACCCCTCCTCAAGCACCCCAAGACCCTCGGGTGCTGCAGATGCTGGGAGAGCCCTGCCTGAGCCCCCAAAGTGCCTCGGCCGTGACAGAACCGGGCACGGTCCAGGGATCCCTCCAGCTCCTGGAGGGATCACTTGAGCCAGTCAGTGTCCCCAGGACACCCCGAACCCGAGGCCAGAGTCAGGTGCCCCCCCCCAGACTGCAAACAGCCCCCACTTTCTGCTTGGCCAGGCCGGGGAAAGCGGCTTCGGCCGGGGCTCGATTTTAAATGGAAAGCATCCACAAAAATCATTCATGGAAACCAGCCCCGTGTCCCTCAGGGTGCGTGACCCCTCTCTGGCCTCGCTGGCCAATAACAGCCCCAGCAGCAGGTGCTGGCAGCCCCAGGGCTGTCACCGCGGCAGGCCGGGATGTCACCGCAGCCCGGTCATGGCACGGCAGCGACTGGGACGCGACACAGGGCAAGGGGGTGCAGGCCCCCCAAACCCCACGAGTGGGAAAAAGAGGGAGAGGGCTGGCAGGGGCTGCACCCCCATCCCAAAATGCTGACACCCGGGCAGAGCTTGCCCAGCAACTCGGCACAGCCCGGGGAAGTGTCTGGGTGCGGGTCTGGGGGATCAGCGAGTGGATAATAGCGGATAAACCCCTGATCCTGCCGCTAAAGCAGCTCTGCATTAAGGAGACAAGAGTCGGGGGGGGGGGGGGGCTGGGGGACACCCCCTCGCCCCGTGTGTCCCCCTGCCACCCTGCTCACAGCCCAGGCTCAGCCCAGCCCGCTGCCAGCGCTCGCAAGCACAAGCTGTCATTTTATTAAGCCAGGAATAAACTCTAATCTTCACCCATTTCGATCTGGGGGGAGGGCACGGAGAGAGCCAGGGAGGGGATGGCCACGGGAGGGGGGTCCCAGGTGGGCACAGAGGGGCAGGGGGTGCCCTGGGGTGGAGGGGGGGGCAGATGGGGCAAAGCCCCGTATTGCAGACATATATAATAGAGAGATATGTTTATAAATATTGTCACCCCCCCCCCAATCTCCCCCGGTGCCAGTACTTACCGGGGAGCAGCAGGGAGCAGAGGCAGCAGAGCAGAGCAGCCGGTCCGGGCAGCATCTTCTCCGGAGAGGCCATTGCAAGGTGGGGGACAGCCAGAAAAACCGGCGGGGTGGGGGGGAGTGGGTGGGTGAAAAACCCGAGGCACCCCCGCGGCGAAAAAATAAATTAAAAAAAAAAAAAAACCAAACCCAAAATCGGTAATAAAAGGAATCCAAACCAAGCACCAAAAAAACCCCGCAGAAATCCCCCTAAATCCAACCACGTGCGAGCCGGGAGCAGCAGCCAACGGCGGAATTTGGGGAGGGGGGGGGAACCGGGTCAGGTTAGGGGGGGCTCGGCATTGCCCCCCCCCAGCTCAGCGAGCAGAGCACCCCATCTCCGGTCCCCCACCCCTCCCCAGCCCGCACCCCAAAGCTGCCGCAACCCCCCCCAGTGCCTGCAGGGCGGCTGGGGGAGCGCCCAGCCGGCGGGGGAGGGTCCCCCTCCTCTTCCTCCTCCTCCTCTTCCTCCTCAGGAGCTGCGAGCGGGGGGAGCAGAGCACGTGGAACCCCCTCCCGGAGGCAAAACCAGCCCCGATGTGCCGATGGAGGATGATGCTGCAGGGTGCGGGTCGCCAGCCCCCCCCCGCCCCTGCACGAGAAGAAAAATCAGAATTCCAAGCGCTGTTCTTCCAAAGAGGAAAAAAAATAAATTGGGGGGGTGTGGGGGAAGCAAAAAGAAAAGCGGAATTAGCGCGCTCCCTCCGAGGAAAAAGATAAACACGGAAAAAAAAAAAAAAAAAAAAAAGAAAACAACAAGAACGTAACAAAAAAACCCCCACAACCCAGAGCCGGGTGAATAATTAATCCCAGGCAGATGCGATTAATCGGCGGCAGGAGCAGCTCGGCGGCGGAGTCCCCGCATCCGAAGGCAAAGTTTGGGGTGGGGGGGGCTCAGCGCTGGCAGCGGGGGGACCCCACCAGGAGCGGTCCAAGGAGGGGGTCCCCTCCTCCTCCTCCGCGTTCAAGAGGGGATGCCCCCCCTCCTGCTGGCAGATGGATGCAGGCAGCGGCTGCCGGAGGCTCGGGCAGATGAGGGGGGCTCTGCCGTGGGCCCCCCCCGTCTGTGCCGGGCCGGGCTGGGCTCTCCGGTGCCCGCTCGCCCGGCCCGAGCCGCATCGGGCTCCGCTGGGTGCCAGCGAGAGGAGGGCGGCAGGGGGAGGCGCCTTCCTCCTCCTCCTCCTCCTCTTCTTCCTCCTCCTCCTTCTCTTCGCAGCCCCCACCTCCCGCTCCCCGAGCCCCCCCCGAGCCTGCCCTGGGGAGGTGAAAATCGGGGGGTTCAGAGCCCTCCCGGGCAAGGGTGAGTGCGGAGAGGAGCAGCGGGGTTTGGTCACTTGTGGCCACCCCCTGCCACACCTGCAGGGTGTCCCCTGCGTCCCTTCTGTGCCACCCGTGGGGATCAGCCTTGTCACCCCCTCCCTGCTGGCTGTGCTGGGGGTATTGGGGACCCCCTGTGCCCCCCTGGGGTCCGAGATCTGTCATCCCTCCCCTCCCTGGTCCTCTTCACACCTCGACACATCCCGGGATCGTCTCCTACAGGGCCTGGAGATGCTTCCAGCAAGGCTGGGGAGACATTCCCTTATCCCATGGGAGAGTTGGGGTTTGGGGCAGCAGCGCCCCTGGGAATGCCACACTCCCCTCAACTGCCCAAGGGGAATGTGAGAGCATCTGGGGGCTGAGACCCCAGTGCCAGCTATCCCAGGTATTCCCACCGCGGCTGGCTGGGCTTTCCTGCCCACACCAAGCCCGGGTGCCTTCCCTCTCCCTGCTCTGCTTCCATCCATTCCCCCATCTCCCTTTCCCAGGAAACTCGGCCAGCACGCTCCTCCTGGCAGCCTCATTCACAGTGGAAGTGCACAAGACATCTCCATTAACGCCAAAATAATTCACGGCAATTAATGGGATTGACCTTGAGCGGTGACAGGAGCCGAAGATGTCCCAGGAAGAGGCGGCCCCGCAGCGCTGAGGGGGAGGATGGATCTCCCCGAGGGTCCCAAGCACCTTTGGGCGCTGCTGGGAGGGCTTCAGAAACAACGCCATGGAATGGCAGGAGCAGGGTGAGGAAGAGGAGGGAGATGGGATGTGCCACAAACCCCGCCACCTGGAATTCTGCAGGAAGGGCTCTGAACGGCCCCGCCACCTCCCAGGCGCTCGCTGCTTGTTTCCATAAAAATCCCATGATTAATAAACCCATCTCCCAATTGCTCCAGGAGGGGAGGGCTGACTCCCGGCATGAATCCCCAGGGATGGCACTGCCTCAGATGTGGGGAGGCAATGCCCAACCCATGATTTCCTCCTCCCCAACCCGCCCAGGTGGGGCAAAGCCTCTGTTTCCCCACCCCAGGACGAGCCCTGGCATTGGGAAACGCGGGCACGGCCACGCCCCATCCTTCTCCACCTTGGGATCCTTTTCCCACTGATGGATGAGGGCTTTTAAAGAGGGATGTTTGGGTGCAATCCCTCCTGCGCTCCCGCGGCGCCTCTGGCAGGTTCTTGGCATCACCGCTGGGAGGTTTTTCAGCCGTTCCAGAAAGGAGTATTTTTACCCCAGATGGATTTTATTTATGACTCCGGAGGGGGTTGGAGTGGGCAGGAGCTGGGCTGGGATCTCTTTCCCGAGTGAGGAGCAAAGCCAGGGGACATGCCGGAGATAAATCCCGTTTATTCAGCAGGAACTGAGGCAGGGAAGGGCAAAATTTCGCCCCAAAACAAAGTCAGTCCCACGTGTCCTTGTGGGGACCCACCCGAGCAACTTCTGGAAGGATTTTCCAAGGAGTTATGTCAAAAAGCACTGAGGGATGTGCAGGCAGGATTGGCTCTGGCTTCCCAAATCCCCACTGGGCATCTCGGGGTCGGCAGCTCCGTCCCACTCACTCCCCAAAACACCACAAGCACCCCATCGCGCCAGGCCCTTTACAGAGCAGGATTTGGAGGGCTGGAGGCACTTCCCACGTGGATAAATTCCGCTTGTGGGAGCCAACGGCACAGATTCGCTGCCAGGTCGGGCAGAGAGCACCGCCGGCCTCTCCCGGTAATCCCCGGCCGGCGTTTCACCTGCCCTAATCCCGGGGCAGCACTAATCGCTGGGATAACAGGGCGCTGATCACCCGAGCCGGCCCTAATCCCTGTGGGAGCCGCTCTGGAGGTGTCGCCGTTGCCAGGGGACCCCCGGAGATGGCACCGGGAGGGAGCCACTTTCCCTTTTCCTGGAGAAACTGAGGCACGCACACCCTTTCTCCAGCTCTGCTGTTTCCAAGGGTTTGCTGGGATGATCGGATGGAACCATGAAAAGCAGGGAGAGCTCCTGGCGTGCAAATCCCTCCTGTGCATGCAGGAAAAGGAGAACACATCCCAAACCCCATTTTGGGGGGGGATTTACTAAAAAGCCAAGAGCTTTGCACCTGGAGTTGTTAGTTTCCACACCCAGGACCCGCCAAAGAAGATAAATCCCTTCTAAACCAGGAAGAATTAATCCAAACCAGCCCTGGGGACACCCAGGAGAGTGAAAGCCTCACTCCAAGCCTCCAGTTTTCCCATTATTTTCCAGTAATGCAGGCAGGGAAATTCCTTGGTGGTGGTTGGAGCATCCCGGCCCCACAGCTCATCCTGGGTGGGAGCTGAGTGGCTGATCCTGAAACGTGATTAAAAATACACCTCAATTCCCTCCCTTCCAGAGCACTGCCCCAAAATCTGTTTGTATCCTCAGCCCTTCCTTCTATAGTTCTGATAATGACAGAAGCAGAGAAATCCCATAATTGCCATAAATTCATTTTATGTGATTATTTCTAAGGACATGAGGGGGGGGAAAAAAAAGCCTTTTATTGGAATTAATTGTCCAGCTGGATTCATGGTTTGTTCTGTGGATCCATGGTTCTGTCACTGGTCCCAGAGGCCATCCCAAGGTTCTCCATCCTCCCAGGAAAACGTGTGGGAAAAACAGAAAGAAAAGGGCTGAAATATTTCACTCCCGAGCTGCTGCAGGTCCTGAGCACATCCCAGCAAATTGGTCTGACTTTTGGGTGCCCCGAAGAGTGCAAAGGCACATTAGGTATTGAATGCAATATTTATAATATTAAAATGAATATTTTAATAGCCCCATAAAAGGAGCGGAAGGAAGAAGCGAAGCAGTGGCACCAAAGCCGCTCCTTCCTGCGAGATAAAAATGTTTCATTTCGGTTTTACTGCTCGGATTCATCCCTGCCTCGACTTTTACTTTCTATTAAAATATTAATTCCGGGGTAGAATGCAGAAATTTAATATTTTAGCTGATTTAACAAGTCAATATTATCAAAGTTGGGGCTTTGGGGAGGTCTCAGAGGAGAACATCTCAACAGACCTTTTCCTCAATTTCCCTTTTCCTTCCAAAAATTTTTGTCCCATGGGGGTATTTCTCCATTATTTTGCTTTTACCTCTACTTTGAAAGGAAAAAAACCACCAAAGATGGGTTCTCCAATGTTTAAATCATTATGTCCAGGGGCTGGGCTGTGTTTTGTGTGCATCCAGAACTCACTGATGGAAACAGAGCATCCCAACATCCTCAAAATCCAGGGAATTGATGAATACCCCCTTCTTCCAGCACCAGGGAATCAAAGCACCTAATTACAGCAGCTCATTAGGAGGGTTGGTTATCTTGGCAGCCAGAGAGGCCAGCAAGAGAGTTGCTTTTCTTGGCTTGCTGTATGTTTTGGTTTTTTTTTTTTTTAAAAGAAAAAATAAAAATGTGGGGGTTTGGACTTGGATTTAAGCACTGGGTGAGTTCAAAAGCAGCTCCTCTGACAGCAGGGCTGGGCTGGCCATGGACATTTGGGGATGGGAGCAGTGGGGTGAGGACCAGAACATCATCTTATCCTCATTTTGGAAGGGCTGAGGGGGATTTACAGCACTGTGAGACCAGCCCCCATAATTTTATCCTCATTTTTGAAGCGTTGAGGAGGGATTTGCAGCATGGTGAAGACCAGCCCATCATTTTATTCTCAATTTGGAGGGGCTGAGGGCATTTGCAGCACCTAAATCAGGTTCTTGAAGTGAGCAAGGCCTTGCAGATGCTGGTAAATCCCAAAAGCAACAGGTCCTGCCTTAAACAAAGCCCATTTCCCTCCTGACCCTAGGTTTTCATGAGGGCAGGAGCCCAAATATATAAACACATAAACATTGAAGAATCTTTTCTTTTCCCTGTGCAGGTTGGGAGCAGGAGGGCACCTGGAGGTGTCCCCAGCAGCATCAAGGGACACTTTGACTGTCCCCACTCCACCCCCAGCCCTTCTGGCCCAGATGGGAACACAGAGAGGGAAAAGCACTTCAGAGGAGCCTCCATTTGCTTTGGTTTCCCAGTTGTCCCCTCACTTGGCTCTTCCAGGCAGATTTTCCTGAGGCTTTTAGGATCAAGGACCCTTAATGGTGCTTTGGGGACAAGGTCACCACGGGGCACAGCCCTGGTGGCCCCTCAGGACACCAAAGAGCTCCTGGCCAGTCCCCTTCCAGTGAGAGCTCCAAGCCACCTGCTCCAAGCCACCAGCTCCCCAGCTGGGATGCTCTGGGCTCGAGCAGATTCCAGGGAATTCTGGGCAGTTCTGGAGAGGTGGAGCTGGAGATTTTCATGGTGAGGGGAAGGACATGGGAAGGTTCTGGCAAGGTGTGCTCAGGGGTTGGCAGCAAGATCCTGGAACTCCTTCCCAGGGAAGGGCTGGGCACCTCCTGGATGGAATCACCTGGGAATTGCATCAAACATTCAGTTTGGCTGCTGGCTCTGTGCTCACTGCATCCATCCATCCATCCATCCATCCATCCATCCATCCATCCATCCAT
>JAGMWU010000020.1:5474661-5504652 GCA_018697195.1 Certhia americana | reverse complement strand
AGCAAACTCGTCGGGACAGCAGGAAGGTCCTTCCCCACGGCCAGCCCAGGAAATATTTGTGAAAGAATTTTGGGGAAATTTCCAAAATGGGGGGAGGAGGGTCTACACCGGGGCTGCTGCGTGGGCTGCACCCATCCCACCTGCTCGGAGTGATGCCAGGGGAAGGATTCTCAGGAAAAAAAAAAAAAAAAAACGGGGTGGGCCTGGAGGAAATGAATTCATCTCCCCTGAGGTGTCTTCTCCTGCCTGGTCAGGCGGTGGCAGAAAATACGTGTGAAAAAGGTCACCGAGGCCACAAAGGCAGATCGGAGCTGCTGATAGCCGGGAAAACACCGCGGGAACACAGGGCTAGCTCAGGGAGGGGGATTCAGGTGGGGTGAAACAGAATTCCCCAAATCCTGGTGATGTTGCTCCCCGTTACCCATCGCCACCTCCCTGCACCCCATGGGTGCTGGAGAAAATCCAGCGAGCCCAGCAAGTCCCCAGTGTGGATTTTTTTGGGTTAGTTTTGATCCCAGCACTTGGATGCAGAGGATTTTATGAGCATCTTCCTTGCAGTTTTGGGATTTATCCTTCTTTTGCTTGTTCTGTGCCTTTCAGGTTCCTGGGAAATCATGAGGAAAATGGAAACTGCAGGAATCGGGGTGCAGATCAGGAATCGGGGTGCAGATTGGGAGTCAGAGGACGCTTTGGGTTTATTTCAATTCCAAACTCGAGGTTTTCAAAGGCCAGGGTTGGGAAGAGCTCGCTCAGCCCGAGCAGCCCAGCAGCCCTGATCGCAATCTCAGGCAGAGGAGTTTGGTGTGAAATCAGCGTTTGAGCCGGGGCCGTCCCCGTGCGGGGGCAGCCAGGATGCCGGGGGCCAAAGGACACGGGAAATGAGTCAGTGAGCACTCGGAGATGTGTGGAGAAAGGAGGAGAGTTCAGCTCGGGACAGCTGAGAGAGGATGAAATACCCAGGGACAGCGAGACAGCCACAGAATCCCTGCCCTGTGCCCAGGGACAACCACAAAACCCCTTCCTTGTGCCCAGGGACAGCCACAGAATCCCTGCCCTGTGCCCAGGGACAACGGGACAACCCCAAAACCCCTTCCTTGTGCCCAGGGACAACCACAGAATCCCTGCCCTGTGCCCAGGGACAACGGGACAACCCCAAAACCCCTTCCTTGTGCCCAGGGACAGCCACAGAATCCCTGCCCTGTGCCCAGGGACAACGGGACAACCACAAAACCCCTTCCCTCAAGAGATGGGGACAGGGATTGTCATCCCAAATGACAGCTTTTCACCTTTGGGACCAGCTCTCTGAGCTCCCCACCACTGCTTTGGGCTCAAATTCCTTCCCTTTGGGACTCCTCTCCCTCTGGGGATGTGGGGAGCTCCAAAATCAAGAGGGGAACCCAAACCCCCAGAGATGTGCCCCAAAGTCACACAATGCCATGTTTTTCACGGTGTTTCCACTTCCCACAGGTGGGAATATTGCTCCCAACCTTCCCCTGAGCCTGA
This sequence comes from Certhia americana, assembly GCA_018697195.1. Taxonomy (NCBI): domain Eukaryota; kingdom Metazoa; phylum Chordata; class Aves; order Passeriformes; family Certhiidae; genus Certhia; species Certhia americana. The sequence continues at coordinate 5,503,149 of JAGMWU010000020.1, read as the reverse complement.
ATTAGGGAGGTGAGGGTGACATGGGCATGGACCAGCTTCTTCCAGCAACACCTGTGGCACGCTCAGCATTCCTCCCACAGGATGGACATGTCTGAAACTGGATTTAGCCATGATTTTCCGGGTGAAATCTCCCCTGGAAAAGGATGGCAGCACTCATTCCATCTTACTTCCACAGCAGGAAGGAGTCTCAGGGCAGCCGGGTGCCAGGCAACGCCTTGGACCAAAAAAAAAAAAAAAAAAAACAACCCTGAAATATCTCTGCTTTTTGGGAGCAGAATCCAGCTGGGCTTTGCAGAGATTTGGGTGGCAAAGGGGACACTGTGAGCCACCTTTGCTTGGGGACCGTTTTTGGGTGACCCATCCGGATAGAAACCATCTCTGCAGCAGCTGGGGAAGTCCTGGGTGGCTGGGGCCGGACAAGGACTTTAAAAAAGGAAACGGCACAAACGGGTGTGAATTCTGTGGTTACCTCAGCGTCAGCCCCGGCCAGGAGACGGAAAAGCTGACCCGAGCGCCCTCGAAAAGGAAGAAAAAGATCAAACAAAGGGAGAAGGAGAAATCAAACAAATCCTTGCTAGAAACAGCCCCCACCTGGCAAAGCCGCTTGGCTGCCGGGTGTGACTTTGGCTGCCCCAGCCGCCCCCGGCGGCATCGATCGGCTCAGAGGGAAATGCCGCAGCATCGATAAAGCACCGGCTGGAAAGGAACTCTGCCCTGGCGGCGAGCGACATTCCCGGGCTGTTCCGGGCTATCCCGCTGTGTCTTAGGCTGTCTCGGGCTGTCCCAGGCTGTCCTGGTGTGTCCGAAGCTGTCCCAGGCTATCCCAGGCTATCCTGAGCTGTCCCAGGCTGCCCCGAGCTGTCCCGGGCTATCCCGAGCAATCCCGAGCTGTCCCAGGCTATCCCAGGCTGTCCTGAGCTGTCCCAGGCTATCCCAGGCTGTCCCAGGCTGTCCCGAGCTATCCCAGGCTATCCCAGGCTGTCCCAGGCTATCCCAGGCTGTCCCAGTCTGTCCCGAGCTGTCCCGGGCTGTCCCAAGCAATCCCGAGCTGTCCCAGGCTATCCCAGGCTATCCCAGGCTGTCCCAGGCTATCCCGCAGTGAGACCAGGCTGGGGCTGCTTCGGAGCGCAGTGTGGGATCCCAAAGGTGGGACCAGCACCATCATTCCCGACAAGGATTTCCCCAGGAATTCTCTGCTTTCTCCAGGAATGCCTGGTCGGGACTGCAGCGGACCCCAGGACATCCCGATCCCCCCGGAATGGGAGGTTTGGGGCCCCCGCAGGTATTTTGGGAGCAGATATTTTGGGAGCGGGACCTGTCTCGCCTGTCCCAGGCTGGAGCCAGAGCTGTGAGAGCAGCTTCCCCCATGAAACAGGAGAAGGAAGGAAGGGAAGGAAAAGGTGTTTTCCAGCCCAGATAATTTGGGGGATCAGAGGATTTTGTGGGGCCGCCCCAGAGCAGAGACTCTGTCCATGGCTCTGCCCATGTGCCCTTGTCTGCCTCAAACACGAGGGGTTGATGAACTGGGAGTTTGGGAATGTCATTCCAGGCCTTCTTTGCCTGCTCCATCCCAGTATTTTACCTCGGAGTCTTCAAAAGGAGTTTTCCCAGGCCGGTAAAGCCTGTTTTGTTTTCCTTTCCTTTGTTTTCCTGGGAATGTTTTCTGCCCTTAGAGGGTCGTGTTTGCCCCAGGAGCCCCCGGGGCCGTGGGGGTAGGAGGAGGGATGAGGGGAAGGATGGATCCAGCCAAGGAAAGGCGAGCCAGGGGCTGAGCCAGAGCATAGCCGGAGACATCTCTGCTCCCGAGGGGGGATAAATTGGGAATTCGGGTGATGACAAAAGGTGCTGGGCTCTGCCAGACAGACACAACCCCCCCTGGGACATCACCTGGCACCTCCCTGGCATCCCACAGGCACAAACTGAGGCTGAAATCCGGGAAATGGCTTTGGAGAAGAGCAAACGGAGGCGCTCTCCATTCCCATCAGGGCAGGGCCCTTCCAGGAACAGCACCCCAAGGCAGGGCTGTGTCCCAAACACCCCAGGGTGCCCTCGGCATTCCCAGCCCCGCGGCTCCAGCACAGCCTCTGCCTCTCCCCGCTGCTTCCCACCACCGCCAGCTGCCTGCAGCTGGGAAGCGCCCTGGGATTTGTAGGGCTGGGGGGAGAAGGGGCTTTTTTTGACAGCTGCAGCCAGGCAAAACCCACGAGGGAAGCCCCTCGCTGGCCTCTGCCTTTCCCAGCCCAGCATGGCCAGGAACATGAGCTGCTGCCTTGGCAGGGAGTGCAGGGAGTGGAGCCACCTGCCCGTCCTCCTCAGCCCCTTGGGCCCCAAACACCCCCAAAACCTGCCCAGAGTTTATGTGTCTGATGCAACCAAGCAGAAGCTGTTTCTCTGTGTTTTGGGAATTTTCTCTATAGCTTTATTTTGTCTGTGGCTGGTTGAGGTTTTTTGGGGGGGGGAGTTTGTAAAGGAGTTTTTGGCTGGTGGTCCCCAGGGCCAGGATACAAAACTGTGGGGCAGGGGGAGGGCGTGGACCATGGGAGACCCTGCAGGATGCTGTGCCTGTCCCTTGACCTGTCCCAAACCCTCTCACCTACCCTGGGGCTCCTTCCACAAGGTCTGGACACAGCCTGCCCAGGGAATCAGGGTGCAGAGCCAAACTTTGGGAACAGCCTGTCCATCAACCCTAATGCTGGAGGCCGGAGCTCAGGAAAAATCCCAAGCCCATCGGTGCCAGAAGCTCGGCCTGGGAATACATTTTTTCTTTCCCAGGGCTGGGGAGGGGATGAGGGGATGAGTATCACTTACCCTCTGTGCTTTGGGACATGGCAGGGGACCAGGCCCTCCCCCTGGCCCTGGGGGAAGCTCCCCCATAAAAGCAGCCGGGGCAGCCTGGCCCCAGCACAGGCAGCTCAGCCACAGCCCAGCATGGGGACAGAAACCAGGGTGGTCTGTGCCCTCCTCATCCTCTCCACGCTGTGCTGGCACAGCCTGGCTCAGAGTGAGCATTGCCCCCACCCCAGGGGATGGGGACAGAGCCCAGGGCAGGGGGATGGGGACAGAACACAGGGCTGGGGGGTCAGGTTTGCTTCATGCTGCTTCATGGGGTGCAGGGGGATGCCCCCAAAGAGCTGCCATCACCATGGCAGAAGGGCTGAGGAGGGGCTGGGGGTCTCCAGCCTAAGCCAGGCTCGTGCTGTCCCCCAGGAGCTCCAGCCATGCCAGACAAGTGCTGCTTCAATTTCCAGACGAGAAGGATCAAGAGGGACAACGTGGTGGCCTGTTACCCCACCAGCCCCGAGTGCCCGCACCAGGCTGTGATGTGAGTACCCAAAATCCCCCCCTGGATCCTGCCACACCCCTTGCCTTGCTCTGGTGGGTCCAATCCCCATCCCCTGTGCCCCTGAGCCCCTCAGAATGTCAGTGTTGGGGTCCCCACTGAACCCAGCTTCTCTGTGCCCCAGCTTCAGGGTGAGGAATGGGAAGGAGATCTGCACCCAGGCCAGCAGGGCGTGGGTCAAGAGGTACCAGCAGAGCTTCCAGGTCAGCTCCTTCTCCATCCCCAGCTAGCGGGGTGGCCAGGGACAGCGGGGACTGCTCCCCATGGGGGACACCGCCAAGGCAGAGGGGACACTTTTGGATGGAGCAGCTCACAAGGGACATCCTCCCCATCACGATGACCCTCATCACCTCCCTGAAGGCAAAGGGCCTTTGCTAACCCACCAGGATGGAGTGTCCAGACCCTCTGTGGTCCGTGGAGAGGCTGCAGCAGGCGGGGATGAAGGGGGAGCAGCTCCACTGTTGGTTTTTTTGTAGACACTGTACAGAATTAAACGTGATTCTCACATGCAAACATCTGTCTGTGCGAGTCTCTTGGGACTAGGAAGATCCTGCTGCTGGCTTTCCTGCCCAGGTGTTGGGATCAGCAAGGAGCCAGGAAGAGCTGGAGCCTCAGGCAGGGCTCTGTGGGGATGTCCAGGGGTGAATGGGGCCAAACCAAATCCATGAGGGCTTTGGGGAAGAACCACAGGGACAACGTGACTGGGAGGAGGGAGCTTCCTGTGCTCCTCATCCACCATCCTAATTAAACCCAAATCCCATTAGAGTGGGATCTCAGGGATGCCTGTGACAGCCCAAAATCCCAGGATACCACCAGGAAATGTGACAGTGGCAGAGCCACCACGATGAGCAGCCAGCAATGGGTGATGGAGAAACACCCAGGGACAAACCCAGCCACCACCAAGCCACCCACCTCAGAGCAAGAAGAGGCCTCAAAGCCAATGGCAAGGGGTGATTTTTGCACAGGAACTCGCAAGTGTGAGCATCATCCTGTGTTGTTTGCTGGTGGCCACAACCCAACCCAAAATAGACTCCCAGCCCCAGCACCACCAGCTGCTCCCACGCTTTCCAGCAGCCCTCGGGTGTGTCATGGTGGCCAAAGGGGCTGCCAGAAGGAATTTCCCTTCACCACTCACCTTATGGAGAGATCCCAGTGGTTCTTTCCACAGGGGTGGCCCAGAGCTGTCATGGAAAGGCTGGCAGGGGTTGTTATATATCACCCAGGCTGCAGGCAGGAGGGCAGGCAGGTGGCCTGAGCAGGATCAGAGCTGCTGGTGCTGACAGAGCCTCGGGTTGGACATGAAGATCTCCTTGGCCCTGCTCATCCTGCTGCTGGCAGCTGCCTGGACTGGAAGCCAGGGGAGGTCCTGTAAGTACCAGCAGGGAGATTTTCCCCTCTGAGCTGTCCCAGCTCCCCCTCTAATGGGATTTGGGGCTGGGGTAGGGGAGGAGAGCTCAGCTCCTGATGGGGTTCATCACCTGAGCATGGGGCTGTCCTGGGTTTGTTCAAAATGAGTAAAAATAGGGTTGGTTCAGCCTCAGAGTCCCAGCTGGGGAGCTCTGTGGGCAGGGAAACGGGGGCTCCTACTCTGGGGTAGAACTTCACCCCTGGGGCTGCAAGATGTTCCCTTTGTGGGATGAGGGAGCAGAAGCAGGACCCACACCCCCCGTGCCAGGAGTGGGAGAGCACTGAAGCCCCTCCTGCTCTCAGTCCGCAGCTCCAGAGTCAAGTGCTGCTCCGAGGAAATGTTCTCCCGCAGGAAAATCTCTGAGTTCAGGATCCAGGGCTACCACTACACGGCTCCCACCTGCACCCACAGGGCTGTTCTGTGAGTAACCCCAGCTCCCCGAGCTCACCCACAAGCTGCTCTGCTTTTGAGGACTCCCCAAAAACGGGTCACCCTGCCCAGGGTGCTGTGGGTGGGGCTCACCTGGATCTTCCCACTCACCTCCCTCCCTGCTTAACCCCAACAATCCCAAATCGCCCCATTTCTGCTGTCAGCAGGCCAGGAGTCAGCACTTGCAGGGAAAGTGGGGGGCAGGATGCTGCAGGAATCCCTGCTGGGATCCTCCACTCCCAGCCTGACTCAGGATATTCTTTCCCCTAAGCGTGAAGCTGCTGAAGGGGCTGGTCTGTGTGGACCCAGAGGAGAGGTGGTTCCAGGAGTACCTGAGGAAGCAGAAGAAGTCAAACCACACCTCCACGTGAAGCTGCTTTCCCCAGAAGCTCTATTTATTTATCCCAAAATTCTCTGTGTGCTTTCACATCACTCATTAACTCATGGAGCTGGCTCCATCCCCTGCCCTGCCTACCCCCCCAGGCACTCAATAAACAATCTGGTGTTCACCTGTACTGGAATGAGATGTCAGTCCTGGGGAGAAAACGGGTCACAACCAGGCTCAGCCTTCCCAGGAATAGTCCAGGAGCCCCTGGGAGGACAGGGAACCCAAAGGGCCCAGCTGCCCTCCGTGGTGAAACAGCCCCTGCCCAGGTGTGGGGTTTAAGGGTGCCCAGGGCAGCTGCCCATGGGATGGAGATGGAGAACAAGGCTGGCAGTGGGAGAAAGAGTCCTTTTGGGGTGTCTGAGGCTGTTTGAAGCTTGGGTGGGCTCTGTCCCTAGGGAACACCACTGGTGATGCTGCAGCAGACCTCTTGTTGGGGTAGAAATGAGCCCAGACACAAACATTGAACAGGGTGAAAAGGGTGCAGTTTATTGTTCTTTACAGCTCTCTTCCACGCTGACTCTGATCACAGCAAGCTCCTGCTGCAGGGTCCAGCTGCAGACTCTGACTCTGGTTATTTCCTGCTGGACTCTGACTGCAAATACCAGTTTGAACACAGGCCTCCACCAGTTCCACTGGGACTGCAGGCTCCAACTTCACCAGACCCAGACTGACCCCACAGCTGATCTTTTACAGCAGCAACTCTCTTCCTTATTTCATTCTCCTCTGTGTCTCTCCGGAGCTTTCCTTCTCCCTCAGGGCTCCTCCATCTGCTCTTCCTCCAATTCCTCTTCCTCAAAAGGCTCCCTTACCCAGCCACCCCACCCCTTTTATCACCCCTATCGTTATTAGTCACAGCTGTGATCCATTAAGAGCAAGGCTGTTCCTCTTCTTTGGTAATTAGTACAACTGTGACTTATCAGGGGCAAGGTCAGCTGGATCCCTTCTTTCACACCACAGGGTGACAGTCCCTCCCCACCAGTCCCTGGGCCATCAGCCAGTTTGTCACCCGAACAGGGCACCCCTCCTGGCCATGGGCAGCCAGCTTCTCCAGAAAAACGCTGCATTAGCCACTTCCCTGCTAGTTTGTGACTCTCTTGATTCATCTTTTTGATGAGCTTGGATATGCCTCACTCTTAAAGATACCTTTACACACATTGCCAGATTTGTTGCCATTTATCTGCCCCCCTTTAGGGCATTTTTGGTGCAAATCAATGACCTCAGGCCAATGAATCTGCCACAGTGCCCACAGCACTGCAACACCTGGAACTGGTCTGGAATTGGAAGGAATGTTCCTGCCTAGGGCTGTGTAACTGCAATTCTTAATCAAAGCATTTTTTGCAGAGAAAATGAGAGTAAACAAGATTTTCCTGTTGCTCTTTGGTGCTGGGAATCCCAGAATATTGGGATGTGTGGAGTATAGGGCAGGAACGGGTTCTCTAAATCATAGAAGCATTAAGGAAAAGACCTTTAAGGACAAGACCAACCATTAACCCAGCACCAAGCCACATCCCCAGGTGACACATCTTTGGAACACCTCCAGGGGTGGGGATCCCACTCCAAGGGCCACATTCACCCACAGCATCCTCAGAGATGGAGCCCACACAGAGGGGCCAGGTGATGAAAGAACTGAGAGACCTGGAGGTGCAAGATTGCCAAGCTGGGGCAGAAGGCCACAAAGTCAGTATCCCGGTGGCTCTGGGAGTGCTGGGTGGCAGGAGGGTGCTAAATCACCCCCCTGTTGCTGGACATCATCCCCCACTAATCCCTTTGGGATTTTCTGGAATGCCAGGTGTGCTGCAGCCTCCTGCCTGGGAGAGGTTGTTCTTTTCCTTACACCATTCTTCCTCTCAGCCTGGTCTCTGACCACTCTGTCTTTGATGCAGGACCACAGAAAACCTGTCCTGGGTTGGAGGGGGTCTTACCACAGGATCCTCAGGGAAGGAACACTAGGAAATTTGAATTACAAATTGCTGGTGAATTTGTAATTTGTAATTCCAATTTCCTGGTGTAGGCACTCTGCTTTGAATGCAGAATTACTCCCTCAAACCCACACACACGAGGGTCATGGCCAGTTCATGAGGCTGCCCTGTGCTCTCCCCGGAGCCTTGAATCATTTTTATCAATGAGTGTCACTTCCCAGAGGGATGTTGCATAACCCCAGTGGCTTCCTTTGCCCCTGCACGGGATCGAGGTGCTGGCAGTGACTTTCATTTCTTCCTGCTGTGGGTTCCTGCCTTGGGCTGGGGCCTGGGGAAGGCAGAGATTGCTTTGATCCCTTTGGTGCTGCAAAGTGTGGGACCCCTCTCCTGAAAGGGGTGCCCAGAGCATCCCTGTGCCTCATGGTCAGCAGTTGGACTTGTTTGTCCTTGTGGATCCCTTCCAGCTCAAGAATCTTCTGTGATTCTCCTCTCATCCCGTATTTCTGGGATAAGAGCCCTAAGGGAGAAGTTCCTCACCTCAGGACTGAGGAATTTTGGGGTCTGCTCCGGCCTCACACTGTCCCTGCTGCTCCTGGCCGCATCCTGCCCTCAGTCAGGGATGGTCCCTCTGCACAGCCCCAGGGGGTGAGGGAGTTTTAGACTTAATTCCCTCCTTTTCTTTGGGATACTCATGCAAGGCAGTGCCAAAATCACCAGATCATGTGAGACCAGCGCCGTGTTTGCTCTCCCAATCCCTGTGAGTTTGTCCTGGTGGTGAGGTGGCCACAGGCTGGCTCAGGAGGAATTTATGAGAATCTTTGTAGCCTTTTTGGTTTTGCTGCACCTTCCTCAACTGCCTCCTCCTTCCTTATTTGTTCTCTTTTCCCTTTTCTCTCCTGGGTGCACAAAATTTTGGTTGTATTGAGTACTCGACCGTATCCAGACCAGCCAAAGAGAAGTGGCATCTTTGGCTCTTTACTCCCCTCCTAACTAATGGGCTTTTTCTTTCTGCAGTTTTTCGAATTTGCACTTGTAAAGCTGAAGCTTCTCTTTCCTGTGTTTCCTCCCCCCCAGATTTGTGTCCCTCTGCTGTGTTCAAACGTCACCTGCTCACAAGAGTCTTTCCATGGCGGGAGAAATAAAACCACAAGTCACTTCTTTACTCTCCCTTTATATCAGTTCCTGATATCTAATTCCTTAAACAGAATTAAACACAAACTCCCAGCTCTTGCTGAGCTGCACTTTTGTGCAATTCGCCGTAATATCCTCGATTCCAGTCACAATGGAAAGTATTTCATCAGCATCCAGTAAGAAGTCCCATCCGGCCCTCAGCTGAATGGAGAACTGAAAGCTTGGCCAGTCACTTCTGCAGCAAAGAGGAAATATTTTTGTCTTTTCCATCAGAAATAATCTATTAATTGTGAGATTTTTCTGTGGTACCTGCCGGATGACAAGTCATCCTCTGGAAACTGCAGTGCCCACAGTGCCCTGATCTCAGTTTCCAGGGTTTTCTGGCTGTGGAGTGTTCCTTACCACACTCCTGGTGTTTGTTGTCCCCCAGAGCTGCTCTCTTGCCTGTCCTGCCCCTTTTCCCTCTGTTTGGGCAACCACCAAGCCAAGCTCAGCCCATCCCTGGCTCAGGGCTTCTCTCTCCATAAAAAATCCCAGCCCAGGGTTTGGATAGCTCAGGATCTCCTTCCTGTGGTTGGCCCAGACAGCAATTCCTGGTTTCCTTCATCCTGTCTGTCCCCAGTCCCACTTGTCCCTCCTGCACAAACAAGGCTGGCCCTGGTGAGGGCAGGAGAGGGGCCAGAATTCCAGGGGTGGCTGGAGGACAGAGGTGTGGGGAAATCTCTGTGGGACATGTGGGGTTTACAGGCACAGAGGGTCATGAAAACACAAAAACTTCCCCTGGCTGGCCCTGAATTTGGGATTCCTCTGCACACAGAGGAGCTCTAGAGAAACCTCTCAGTGTCTCTGCAATCAGCAGGGCAGGAAATCAGAATAAACTCATGCAGATCTGCATTGCTCTGGGGAATCGAGTCCCTTCTTTCTGTCTTTGTGTTCCAAGGACATGTGACAAGCAGGAGCATTTGCAGCAGGTGAATTTTCCAAGCCTTCCTGAGCCACCACAGATGGACACCCTGGTTATTGTTAAATCCAAAGGGTTTATTCATTCATTCCTTTGTAGCTCCATGCACAGAGTGGCTGAAACAGAAAGAGCTGAAAATTGGGAGCTAGAGAAAGAGCTGGAACAGCTGGACCAGCTGGAATTGTTCTTCCACCACTCCAAGGGCAGATCAGCACTTCCCAGCTCCTCCTGACCAACTCCAGGAGATGATGGACTTTGCACCATTCCCATCTCTGTCCCACAGATGCTCACACCAGGCACTGGGGAAGCTTTGCTGGACAAGATGTGGGGCTGGTGGCACAGGCACTGCCATGGCTCAGCATTTTGGGCATTTTCCTTTGAATCAGTCAGGAATTAGTCATACCCGAGGCAGGGTCAGCAGCAAGGCCAGGGGAAGCTGGGTTTTGCATGGTAACTGCAAACCATCTGTGGCAGCATCAGGAAAAGGCTGGAAAAAGCAAAAAGATTGGAGGAAGGAGTGATTTTGGCAGCTCACTCTGTCTGGGTGTGCAGCAGAGGGGGGGTGTTTGGGAATTTCCCTCTGGCATTGCAAATGCTGCCCTTTTTCAGTCACTCTCCAGTTTCCTGGAGATTTTATCTGCAGTGAGCTGATCCCAGTGGGCACCAGCAGGATCCTCTCCTCCCTCTGGCTCCTCTTCTTAATGCTGTCCCTGACAGAGAGGGTTTTGCTTTTGGGGTTAAATCAGGAGAGATTAAATTGCATTAAATGATCCTGCTCGGGAAGAAGCGGGCGAGCAGTTATTGCAACAACTTGAGCGTGGAGAGGCTGCAGCCAAAACTGAAACCCTTAGAGAGGTGTAAATTCAGCCAGGGGACAGGGAGGGTGGCAGGGCAGGCTGCTGGCCTGGGTCAGAGCACCAGAGTGCAGGCCCTGCACCTGTAAGAACTCTATGTCTCTGCAGCCTTTCCAGTAATCATTCTTTTGACCAATCACCAGCAAAAAGAGACAAATGTTGGACCCACAGTGACTTCCAGCTCAATACCACCTCCTTCCCTCCTCATTTGCCCTGTCCAAGCAGGAGCTGGTGCTATCAGTGGAGGTGAATGTGTGTGCAGTGGTTGGGGATGCCCCTCTGGATCCCCATGGTGGAGCAGGGTGGGAAGTGGCATTTGTGGCAAACCCAGGGAGAAGTTGGCATCTTTCTCCTGGCAGTGGTTTTCCGCCAGCAGCAATGGCTGGGGGTGTTCATGCTGGGGTTATGCCACCCCCAGAGCTGCTGCACAGCCCTGACACAGTTTGGGACCACCAGGCCACCCAGGAGCATCTCGAGAGCCGCAGCCTCGTGGCCAGCACTTCCCCTTCTGCGGTTTCCTCGCCTTTTCCAGCTCAGCGAAACGGGGGGATCCTGACACAATTTCCATGGTATGATGCTCTCACTTTGTTTCTTTGAAACCCTGCACCCACCCCTCGGGTGGGGATAAAAGGGGAGCACAGCCCCAGGGGCCACAGAGAGAATCCTGCAGCCTCCCCAGCTCCAGTTCCTCTCACAGAGCCTCAGCACACAGCACCATGAAGGTCCTGGCAGCCACCCTGGTCACTCTGCTCCTCCTGGCCACCTGCTCCCCATCTGAGGGTCACCTCGGTGAGTCCAGCATTGCTGTGTCCTCTCTGGAGAGTGCCATTCCTGTCAGGGACACCCGGGTGGCTGTGGGGAAGGTTGGGGGGTCTGTGTCACACTGTGGAGTGCAGGTTTGGAGCTGGGGGGAGTTCCTGGAGGGGGTTCTGCCAGGGGATGCAGCACGAGATAGCAAATCCCTGGAGGGGGCAGAGGCTGTGCTGCAGCTGGGGTCTCACCAGGGCCATGTGTGTGTCCCCTGCCCTCACAGATGGTGTCCCCAGCACCTGCTGCTTCAGCTACCAGAGGCAGCCCATCCCTCGGCGCCGCGTCAGCTCCGTCTTTGTCACCAGCAGCTCCTGCACCCAGCCGGGAGTGATGTGAGTACCCAGCACTGGGGCAGTGCCCAGGGCTGCCAGGGGGGACATGGGGACACACTCGGGGTGCTGCTGGTGGGACTCAGGTCCCACTGCCTCAGCCCAGCCCCTCAAGGCAGGTTTTGTTCTGGCAGTGTGGTCACCAAGAAGGAGAAGCAGGTGTGTGCAGACCCACGGGCAGCATGGGTGCAAGAGCTCCTGAAGCACTTCCAGAGCCAGAAAAACTGAGCCTTCCCTGCTGACAGCCACAATCCCACCCTCGCACAGCTTCCAGCCTCGGGCACAACAGAGAGGATTTGACCCCCAGCCTTCTTCAATTATTTTATTTAACTTATTTAAGTTAAACTAAATACTCTTTTTCTAAGCACAAACATTTATTTAAACTATGTCAGAATAGTACACTAAAATAAAGATTATTTCAATCCTATCCACGTGTCTGTTAATTAAGGGTTTTGATGCCTTCTTGAACCACGGTGGGAGAAGGGACCACAGGGACCCCTGGGTTTGCTGCTTCCCAGCTCTGGTGCCACCCAGATTGTCCCCACAGGTGACAACAGTGTCTCACCTGGGGCTGCCTGTGGTGGCTCTTGTTTGGGGAATGGCCTGGAAGCACCTGTGATGCCACAGAGAGTATGATGTTCTATGGGATGGAATATCCTCTGGTCAGCTTGGATCACCTGTCCTGACTCTGCCCCCTCACAGCAGCTCTTGAGTCCTTGATGGAGGAAAACACCACCTGAAATATCAGTGTGCATTACTCTCATGTTGAATCCATCAGCAAATATCTTTGAAAAAAATAAAATTTGAATAAATTTTAAAAAATAATAATAATAAAATTGAGCCTTCCCCAGCTCTGTTGTCCCACACCACTGGTGACATCACCAGCCAGTTTGTCACCCAGCAAACAGGGCACCCACCCAGGACACAAGACATGGAGACATCAGACAGAATTTCTGTGCCACCCAACTCTTCGTTAACAGGCACATTGATATAATTGAAGCTAGTTTTGTTTGAACTTATTATCCTGACATATTTGAAATACCACACCTAATAAGGCAGCTGCCTTTTGGAAGTTCAGAGATATTTGTGGTGAAGGAAATGCAGATTTCACTCATCTGGGCTTCAGGAAGACACTTGAATTAAGGCCAGATAGTGAATTATGAGCAAAGACAGAGAAGATGTGACTGGCATATGAAAAGTAAATTTGGTCAAGAGCTGCCTGAAAGGGGCCTGGTAATTGCTTCAGCTGAAAGGGCTGTGTCACACTGAGAGGGGCTTACCCACACAGTTCCTGGAGTTTCTGCCTCAAAAAAGATCCTGCTTGACATTTGCATTAATGACCTTGGCACACAAAGCAGGAGAAGGCAGAGGAAATGTGCTGATGAGGCAAAACGAGATGGGATCATCAATCTAGAGCAGGCCAGGACATCACACAAAAGGCTTCTAACGACCTTGAGGGATGGAGGAGAGCTCCAAGGCAGCAGAGCAGAGGAGGATCCTGCTGGTGGGGACAGGGATGACAGGAACAGCCACTCCAGTTTGGGAGCTGGGAATGTCTGGGGCAGGGAAAATCCCATGGCACACATCACAAGACTGGTGTTATCATGAAAAGATGGGCAGAAAAATGAGGGACTGATCCATGTGAAGGCACCAGGGGCTGGAAGGGGGTGCAGAGGGCACTGCTGGTGTGAGGACAGGCTGGGAACTGCCTGGGAATACCAACAGAGGGGAAACCAGCTTGGCACAGGGAGGTTGTAAGGATCTCATGAAGGTTTCTGAGCCAAGATAAAAACCAAGCACTGTTCCTATGGACACCAGTGCCATCAGCACCTTCCACAAACCATCCAGACTGCAGCTGAGATTCCTTCCCAGGGGGGACTGGCTTGTCTTTGCAAGGAGATGTTCCCAGAGCCCTGTTTCCCAAGATGCCCCTAAAAGCAGTGCTGCTGTGTGTTGGGGAAGATGAAACAGGAAAGCCTTATAAATATGATTGCCTGGCAAAAGATTTTGAGAGTATGGAAACTACAAACAAGATTGAAATGAAAGCAAGCTTTGACATAGCAAGCCTTATTTATGGAACAACTGGAAAACATAAGTATGGCTGGCTGAAGGCAATTTCTTTTTGATTAGACAATCCCCTCTGCTTGCAGACAGCTCCAAGGGGCAGAGCAGACCCTACTAGCTTGGCAGAAGGGGTCCAAAGAGTAGTTTTTGGGGTTTAAAATGTTACACAGTATGGGAATGTAAGGATTCTTATAGTCTGTATGTACTGGATTGGTTAGTGAGAATTAGAATATTCAGCACAGAAGATTTATTGTATTGTAACAGAAACTTCACTCTCTTACTCGCTCTTGCTCTAACTCTTACTCTTTCTCTCACTCCTTCTCTTGGGATCTTGGCTCTCTTCGGGGCCTGCTCCCAAAACAGCTCCAAGCAGGGCCCCTGCACCCTTTGCAATAAACCCCAAGTTCCAAGCCCTGGCTGCAGAGATCTCTCATCTCTGTCCTACCCCCGTTGTTCCTACAGCTGTGGAATCCAACATTCTCCAAGGCTGTCCTGCTCTCCCCTTCCCAGGAAAAGCACCAGATTTACCCTCCAGGCCTGCAGGTGGTTTTGGTATGAGCTGCCTCACCCTGAAGCTCACCCCTTCAATCTGGAACCACAGAATAATAGCACTGATGCCAAATTTCCTCCAGAATATCCTTTTGGGACACTCCCACCTCTAACACCCCTCTTTCTGTGCCCTGAGGGAGCAGAGCTGAGGCAGCCTCTGGTGCTGCAGACACCCCCATTTCCCAAGCTGATCCCTTGCTGTTTCAGCTCCCCAGGGCCGAATTAATTTTGTGGTTCCAACCTTTTTCTCTCCACATTCCCTGTGTGTGCCCATCCCAGGTCACTGGCCTTGCTGCCACATCCCCACGGATGTGCCACAATCACTGCAGTTCTCCGGCACACCAAATCTCCTTTGGGACCATCACGGGTTTCTATTTCTTTATTTCTCTCCTTTCAGTTTCCTCCACATCCTCATCTCTGATCAAATTCCTCAGAACTTCCTGGGCCACCTCACTACTGAGCTGAAAGATTTTTATAGCACTATTTTAAATTTTCAGGCTTTTTCTATCGACTTCCTCTTTCTCTGGAATTTCTCTTTCGATTTACTGGGACAAGACTAATCCTGGGGTCTGCTTGGATCCCTTTCCTTTTCAACCACAGGATGTGGGACTGACTCACATTTTGGGGAGAATTACTTAACAGTCCCTTACTTCTATCCCCCCTGCCCTGTGAATCCCAGCACCCCTCCACTCCCAAATCCCAGCTAAAGCTGTCTCTCTGGATGTTCTCTCCTGCTTTTCTCCTGAATTTTCCCTCTGTGAATTCCCCAGCAGGACACGCTGTCAAACCTTCACTTTGCTTTTAGGACCAAGCCAGGAGTAATGGCAACCATCAGCCCTTTCCCATCCTTTTCAGAGCCACTTTTTCCCTGCAGCCTCCATGCCTGGACCCTGCTGGGTGTAATTCAGCATGACAAAGCCTCCTCCTCCCAGGAGAGGCATCACTCCTGACTCAAAGTGCTTTTTGGTGTGAAAACTGCTTTTTACCCTGGGCTGAATGCCTCAGTGCAGCGCCAGGGTGGGCTCCCCTGTGTGCCCACAGCCCCTCCATGGAGCTGACTCTGCTACCCCCAAAAATGCCTTGCAGGAAGGTGGGGAAGAGTCCAGACAGTGCAGAGGACCAGAAATAACAAAACACAGCTGAGCTTTGCCTCCAGACCTGCCTTTTGCCTGTAGAGCTGAGTGAAAAAACTGACTTTTCAGTTTTTTCTGTGTCCCCATCACCAAGAGCAGCTCAGGTGACAATGACAAATTACAGGTGCCAGCCTGGAGCTCCATGCACACTCCTGAGGTTGGGACACAAGTGCCAGGGATGCTCTGGGAAGAACACAGCCTCCAGCAAATACCTCAGGCACAAAAGCCAGCAGACCTTGGTGGCTCAGAGGGCACAAGAAGGAGAAGCAGAGAAACAGCCTGGACACAGGGATGGCTGCAAGGAGAAAGAGGAAGGAGTTTGCTCTTTGTGTGATTCTGCATCAGGCAAGATGTGAACTCCTCCTGCTGCTGGTAAATGGGCTCCAGAGCAGCAGCAGGGGCAGGAAAGGATCAGGATGACCCAGGGGTCAGCCACAGGTGTGGTGGTGCCCAAATTCCAGGGCCAGGTCAACCCTGGATTATCCAGGAGGTGAAAATCATCTGGATTTTGAGAGATAGGTCCCAGCAGACGATGTGCTGTCTGCAAGGATTGAAAAGGATTTTCTGCACCCTGAGGAGCTTCCCATCTGCACAGTTCCCATCTAAGGGTGGCTGAGGGAAGGGAGAGCCCCTTGGGGTTAGAACACATGGTTTTTCAGAGAAACAGAGAAAGTAGGGCTGGAGAGACTCAACTTCCACTCACTGTGTCACTCTAGGAACAGACCTCCTGTTCTCTCCAGGTGATCTCCCAGCACCTTCTCACTGCTGCAGGATTTTTTCTCCCATTTTTTCGTTGTTTGAGATCAGAACATGGTGTCCTTTCCAGCAGGAAAACAAAGGATGAAATTGTTCAGTGACCCCTGTGACCTGTTCTCAGGCTTCTCTCACCCTCTTTGCACTGTACACCACAATTCTTCCACGCTCTGCAAATTTAACAAATCCGTGCTTGTTTCAAGCAGCATTAATAAAAATATCACATAGCACCAGAGCTGTGGGGTCCCACACACTCCTGGCAGTCAGGGGTGAAATCCACCCAGGCCATTTCCACAGGCTGACAGTGACAATGAGGTGTCAGAAGCATTAGGGGATTTTTTTTTTTTTTTCCAATTTGGGGAGCTGGCTCATCCCCACAGGACTGAGCTGCTCAGGCAATAATCCCTTCCCAGAGCACATCGCTCGCAGATTTTGAATCCCTGTCAAAAATGATGTCAGGTTAAACTCCAGGAAAAGAACAGGAGCGAGTGCCTGCTAGTGTGGGAACACTAGGACTTGGCAGAGATTCCCAAGGAGGATTTCCCAGCCAGGTCTTCCCGAGCTGTTGCAGAGCAGCATTGCAGCACCATCTGCTGCCTGCTGCTCCCCAGCTCCTCCACAGGCAGCTGAGAAATCCCTCACTCCTCAGGGTGACAAATCCTGCAGCCACCGATTGGAACATGGATCTGTCTTCCCTTCCTGGGGGAAATCAGGGCTCAGGCTCCTCAGACCCCCTTCAGCTGAAGCACAGTCTCAGATCCTGTGGTCAAAACTGCAGGACAGAGTGAGCAGCAGAAGCACCAACTTACAAAATTTAAGTGCTGCAAATATTTACTCAGGGTTTAAGCAAATTAACACCCTGCTGGCACTTCTCTTCCAAGTGGCCTCCCTGTGAGGGCACAGCACTACTCATCCACGTGTGGTTGATCATTTCTCAAGCTGATCCCAGCTCTTCTGAAAGAGTCACAAGAGATCCCAGCTCCTCCTTCTGCCCCATCTAAAAGGCTCACAGCAGATCCCAGCTCCTCTTTCTCTATCTAAAAGGCTCACAGCAGATCCCAGCTCCTCTTTCTCCATCTAAAAGGCTCACAGCAGATCCCAGCTCCTTCTGCCCCATCTGAAAGAGCCACAGGAGACCCCAGCTCCTCCTGACCCTTCTGAAAGCTTCCAACACCCATCCCAGCCTGCAGGAATGTGGTGCTGCATAGGAGCAATGCACAGCAAGGACACAGCAGGCTGACAACAGCTTGTAAAGGCAGATTTTGTATTTGAGCTGGCAGGAGCATGACCTTGTCCTTTTCTTCACTGGGATTTACACGAGTAAGTCCAAAGAAAGAAATCAAAGGTGCACATGGAGAAGGTCTCTTCCTCTGAGCCCCACTCAGACACAAGAGCAGAAGGAAGGCCCTGCACGTGTGAAGGATGAGGGCACCAGCTCAGTTGGCTGTGGTAAGACACATGCCAGAAAAAAAAGAGGGAACAGGAAAAGAAGAACCAGGGGAATCCCAGTATTTCTCCTCACCCTCAAATCTGAGAATGTCACATTCAAAGCTGCTGCAGCATTTCCTGGCTGTTCCAGGAGATGCTTCACCGTCCCAAACCCTGGCCAATGCCCTCTCTCCAGCCTTGGGACCATGACAGCACCTGCCTCATCATTCTGGCATCTCCAACAGCTTCTCCCTCTCACACACCAGGCTTCTGCAGACAGCTCAGAAATTGTGTGTTAACAGCCAATATCCTGCAAACATCTCGTGCCAGATTGAGCTGGGAGAGAATCAACACAGCCCAAGCCACCCAGCCATGACAGCAATTGTTCCCAGAGCTGGGAGCAGATGGGGCAGCCCTGCAGAGCATTGCTGTCCCCCTCCACAGACAGCCCTGCAGGGCACTGCTGTCCCCCTCCACAGACAGCCCTGCTGTCCCCCTCCTTGGGTAGCTGCCACCCCTCTCTGTGCTCAGCCTGCTGCAGATGTGTACAAGAGGAGATCTGGGTGTTTGTTCTCCAAATCTGCCTCGTTAATGCTGGGGGAATATTGACACAACACTCCCTTCAGAGCAAATGGAAATTGAAGCGTTTTATTGAACCTGGTTTTTTCTTTAATCTTAGCTTTTAGAACAAGACATTTAACAACATTACCATTCATTTTTACATCACATGTCACAAGTTCAGCTGGGCTCCCGCTTTAGCTGCAGCTGAATGTTGTCTGCTTCCCCAGAAGTCCTCAGAGTGAAGATTTATGGAGAAGCAGACACTTAAATACACACAAAACCAGAAAATGCAAGTGGGTTTTACTAATGAGGCAGGCACTTTGCTGCAGGAACCTCTCCAGCAGAAACAAGTCCTTCTTTAGCAGACACCAACAGCATCTTTTGTCTTTGTCTAACTTGGGAGCTGTGTTGCACAGAAGTGGGAAGGCAGTTAATGTATGCAAAGTTTGCTCGAGCAGAAAATGCTTGATCTGGTCAGGGACTGGAAGAACAGAAGCTTTGCATTCCAAACAAAGGATTCCCCCAGGAATAGGAGGTATTTGAAGATGTCCATTTCTGCATCTGGAATTAAAAGCTGAGATTTCTCACAGAGAAATGCAAATCAATTAAGTGAACCAAGAAATGTTTGGGGAGGAGAAGGAAAATATTTGGCAGGCAAACACTAAAACGTCGAGCAGCTCTGTGGGAGTCATGTCCCAGGGACTGGACCAAAAACATAATTAGTCTGCTGTGGAGATAAACACCAAGCTTGTGTTCTATTTTCTCATCCCAAACACCTCCTGGGCACTTGCTGCCTCACATCCTTCCTCCAGCAGCAGAGCTCCAGGTGTGTGAAACACCTGAGGGAGGAAGGGTTTTAGCAAAGTGTGAAGTGTTCCTTCCAAAGTGCACAAGTAGTAAACAACATTTCCTCTGGATTGCACTGCTCCCAGTCACACTGGGGGCATGTGTGGCATTCCCAGCTAATGTCACCTGCCTGGGAGCTGGATGGCTGCTCTGCCTCCACAGTGTCTTGTCTCTCACACCTGGCAGAAGTCAGAGCTGCTCGAGTGTCCCCACAGAGGTAAAAAGGCCACCAGTCCCAGCAGGCTGGCAAGGAAACGAGGGGCTTCAAATGTAGATCACATCTGAGTCATGCTGCTGAACCTGCAGGCAAATCAAAGAGGGACAATTAGTGCTGGCTTAAAGTAACTCCCTTTGGTCTGGGTCTTCCTTTCCTCCACCTCTGAAGCGTTTTGCAAGATGCTCTGCAACAGCTTTTCCTTCCTTCTCTAAACAAATGTATTCCTTCTTTAAACACTGAGTTTAGTCTTAAAAGTTGCTTCTGCTGCCTCAGAAAGAGCTGCTCCCTCAGCTGTTGCTGCACTCAGCTGTGGCCTTTAGCACACCACCCCTGAAGGAGGTATTGAGTGTTATCTTCAGGAGCTTTTAATTGATCCTAAACCCCCTCCAGCTTTGTTCAGATAAACCACAGCAGATCCATCAGGCTCTCCCCATTCTCCAATACCTTGCCCAATTAGCATGGCCTACAGAGAATTTCCTTCCCACTGTTCCAAACCACATTTCCTTCTCCATTCTCCAGCCCAGTGAGATTTCAAAGCAGGTTGTTTTCTCCTGACACCCAGGTCATTGCTCTTCAAGCCTCTTTGACAGGGAGCACATGGAAGAGAACTGAGCTGTTGGAAGCCTGGGTATTTATTGGACTCTTCCTCCCTGCCTTTTAAAAACAGAAGACAGGCACAGTATGTTTTAAGCTCTCTATACCTGGGAGCACATTTCTCATTTCCAAGCCTGGCTGGTACAAATAAAATTTAACACAGATCCTCCTACTGTGTGCAGACATCTCTGCTTCATTTACCAAGGCTTACAGCTCTGCACTCCAGTTTAGATCAGAAGTGAGAAAAAACAGGCAGCCTCGAGTTATAAACATTCCCAAATGATGTGCCAGCACCAGGGGCTCCAAAATCCTGCAAAAGCCTTGTCAGCTGTGAGGCTGGGACAGAGCAGGACAAACCAGACCCCTACAGGCAGCCACCCTCTCTGAACTTTCAACTTTTAGGCA
Source organism: Certhia americana (assembly GCA_018697195.1). NCBI lineage: Eukaryota > Metazoa > Chordata > Aves > Passeriformes > Certhiidae > Certhia > Certhia americana. The sequence continues at coordinate 5,483,030 of JAGMWU010000020.1, read as the reverse complement.
ACATTTAGGACTTCACTTATGAATCTGATTACCTTTATAATCTGTTTTCTGGTTCCTGTGCCCACACTGCTGGCAGCCAAGGAATTGGCTTGGGAAGATGACTTTTCCACTGGCACAGTGTGCTGATTTTTGTTGGTGCAGGGCCAGCTGCTTGCAGTGTTTAACAAGTAAGCAGGGAAACGTCTCTGAAGATTTACATCCAATGAATCTCCAGTTTCGAAGGTTTTCATCCATGATGGGGCCTTTAAAAGAACAGAGCACATGGAAATTTAATGCCCTCTCTATATCAACAGTCATGAAGCCAAAAAGAACATCAGATGAGTAGTCAGAAAATAAAGGCTATCTTTCATCATCATTTTTCAAGCCTCCCTTCTGTCTCTAAAAAACCATTGACTCAGAGTCATTTTTGCTACATGAGGAACAACCTGCAGACGAAGCCAGCCCTTATCCTGCCCTGCTTCAGGAAGAAGCTGAAGAGTTTATTAAAATTACAAGTAACTTATGACAAAAATCTCTGTCTAGTTCCTCATTGTCTTCAAAAAAAAAGAAAATACACCAAGGCCTTTATGACTTTCAGCAACCACAAAGCACATGAATGAGAATGTGATGCAAACTGTAAAAAACCACATTCAAATGAGTTAGTCACAACAATTTAATTTGCTCCAAGACCTTAAACCCTGACTGTGATTTCGTAATCATAAAATAAAGATGAACATTTTTTGCTGATGGCCCTGGTATTCAGTGCAGGAAAAAAGCCTTAAGATTTTGTTTTGACATGAATTTGCCTCTAAAAGTGTTCATGCTTCTAGTATTTTATCATCAAAGGTACTAAAGACTTGGACTGGAATGCAGCAGCTCCCTTTGGCACACCCACACTGTTCCATTTTTAGGGTTCATGCTGGAGAAAGGGGCAGGGATTTAGGGTTCTTACACTTCCTAAGGAGCAATCCAAGGAGCCCAGGACTTCATTCCAGTGACTGTAAAGCCCAGCCTGTTTTTCTTCCAGTTTCAGAGCATGAATTTCAGACTTCAGTTCTTTCAGGCGATCTTCAAATTTCCTGCTCTTTTCTAAGTAGTCCAGCCTGGGCCCACACATTGGAGACAAAAAGTTTAGGGTGGCACAATTTAACTCAAGAACAGGTGCTTGTGGAGGGAGGAGAGTAGGGTTTTGTTTAATTTTATATTTTATAGGTAAAATGAACTCTGGCAATGCCAGCCTGGCTCCCCTGACCCAGTGAAAGGGGGTTCATTCCCTTCCTTTTTGCTTCCTAACTTGTTACCAAGCATTTCCTTCCAGAATGAGGGATGTCTGATGGATCAGCTCCCAGCAATTCCACACTTTAGCCCTAGAAGGGAACTTCCATCCTCTCATACACTGTTAGTTCAGCAAAGTACTTTGTCCCTTCCCAGGACAGAAGGTTCTGGATTTACCATGGCTTGATGCCACCAAAAAAACCCTTCCCCTGTGTGAAAAGCCAGTCTGGCACAAACATCACCCACACCAGCTCAGTAAAAGACCTCCAGCCATAAGCACATCCCCAAATTATTAAAAGATGAACAGTGATTCCCAAAGATTTCATTGGATCTCTCATTCATTTGTACCACAAGTATACTGATACCTCTCTCTCTCTATCTCAAAGGAGAGTCTCTTGAGGTCGATGTCCTTCAAATCCAGCTTGATGAATCCTTTGTCAAAGTTGGCATCTCTGCTGTCAGCTGGGGAGTACTGAGGGTACTTGGCCATGTGCTGGGAGAGGCAACACAAGCACTGTCAGTCAGATCTGATGGATTGATTTGGGATTTATCTCTTCAGTTCTGCAAGAATGCCATGTTGAGCTATTTCTCCAGTTTCTGAGACATACAGATGCCCCTGCAGCCCTTCCCCTGCACCCAGCTGATCCAAGAGCAGAGATTTATCCTGGCTGCAGTGTTTCTATTTCAGCAGAGAATGGAAACCCAGCCTCAGCAGGGCTGGCAGAGAAGAGGGAGTTGGGGCACAGAACTTCAGCAGTGTTTTCTTGCTGGGGACAACTTCACCTGCTTTGTCTAAAGCCAGATGGACGTGCCAGGATGACACAGCTGGCTCTGGGTCAACACAACCACGTCCACAAAAACTGCCTGGCTGAAATGGCACCAGGAGTTAGGCATGAAGACAAGACAGCCTCTGCTCCCTAAGCCCATCACCAGTTCTGGCTTTAATTTTTGCCTTGACTTTCTTACCATCCTGAACAAACCCACCTCCCCTCCTTGCTACACTGCTTTTGTCCCCCAGCTGGATGCAGCCATGCCTCTACTCAGCTTGATGGGGGCTATAGAAATGTCACCAACACCTGACTATCCTTGCAGATGAAGTGGTGCCCAGTGGAGCAGAACTCACAGGATAATTAAGCCTGGTTATGTCCAAGAGCTTCTGCTTTGCTTTGCGCTCGGCCTCCCGTGCTTCGTGCAGGTCTTGTTTCAGGTGCTCTGCTTCCTTGGCTCTGGAAGAGAAACATCCTGAGGGGAATGGCTGATGCTTTCCAACCCAACACACGGATTCTAGAGCTCACTAACTTCCAGAGAACAAATCCATTACTGTGTTATCTTTACACCAAGGCACTTCTCACATGGAGAACTGTCTGGGCACGGCAGGACAGACACCCCTGCACAAAGTGGCTGAATTAACATGATTTTCAAACTCCTATTTTCCATGGCCCCAGTTACAACCTGAGATACAGATTCTCTCTAGGCCATCAGAGATCCTCCCTGAGGTGGGGAGAGGTTGCTCTTTATTTTGGCAAGCTTCTTGGCAGTATCCTAAAATAAGTAGAAGGATTTCTTAATAACAGGGTTAAAAATCCTCTGTCAACACTGGCGTGCTCTGCATGCTTAGGGAACAGGCAAACACTCAGAGTGGCTTATATTCCACATGAGTTTACCTAGTTTTACACTTCTGAAAGATCTAAAAGGGAAAAAAGAGACCATTCACTTGCTACTAATGAATGAGAACAACCTCATATCTCACAGGGTACAAAGAGTAAATTTAGATAGGTGCTCATTTAATAACACTAAATAGAAGATGCTTCTGCATTCTGGATCTTTCTTACTAAACATCTCTACAGCTTTGCATCTGATCCTCTGTAAACTTGACCTACAATACAACAACAGCAGCCAGGTGGAACAAACCAGGCACAAAGAGGCTTAGCTCCTCTGAAGTGTCACTTCAGGACCAATTCCCTCTCCTGAGCTCGGCTCTGAGGAAAGCAGCGCTCTCTGCAGCCCAGCTGGGAGCACACAGTGTCCGGGGAGTAAACCCCACCTCCTGTCCGACTCCTTCACCAGCTTCACGGCGATCAGCTCCGCCTCCCGCATCTTCTGCTCCATCAGCCGCTTCTCCTCCTTGCTTTTCAGAGCTGTGAGCTCCAGCCTCTGGCGCTCCTGCTCAGCCTCTGCAGCATTCTGGGCCAGCAGCTTGGCCTCCTCTTCTGCAATCTGGGCTTTCTCAGCCAGCAGCTCTGCTGCTTCCTGGGACCGGAGCTGAGGAGAAAGAATTTTTCTTAGTTCCTTGTCTAGAATCTACAAAATCACCCGTGCAGGCAGAAAATATCTTTTGCCAAGAGATCAAGTGATAAAATATTACTTCTTAAATAAAAACCAGACACAATGTCAGGGTCTAATGTTCCCCCTCTGCTCCAGAATTTCCTGTGTCTCACCTTTACAAAGCAAGGAGAAAAATCTTAGAGCTGGACAAAGCTGAAATCAGCCCCTGCAGTTGCCTCTTTCTCCCAGTTTCAGCTCCAAGATTTTTCAAGTTTCCTTTCCTCCCACCCCAGCCTGAAGAGAGCACTGTGAGCCAAGTGAGGGGAGGGAATGGCTCACTGATTATGCCACTTTAGGGTTTTCCCAGGGATTCTTGCATGCTCTTTCCACCAGTGATCAGAAACTCTCCAGCCTTGTCTGAGCTACAATTCCTGGTGGCAAAAAAAATCTTGCTTCCAAAGCAAGAAAGCCTATCAAGCACAAAAATATTCAGTGGAACTCACCAGGGCCTCGTTGGCCTGCCTGGCTTCATCTTCCAGCTGGAAAAGGCGCCTTTCCAGCTCTTCTTTGGCTCTCTCAGCTTCTTCTCGGAGCTGCTTCTCCCTGGCCAGCCTCTGGTTCTCCATCTGGAATTAGGACGAGCAGTAGTTGGTGGGATTGCAGCAGAATCTCACCTGGGCCTGAGTGAAATGCATTAAATGAAGAAGGGGCTGCTTTCCAGCTGGAATGCCCAGCAGAGATGCTGAAGGTGCCTGAAATTTGCAGCACTGAACTCCTCAGGCAGGAACTCCTGGTTCTTTCAGGCTGCTGGGAGAGCCCTTGGATTGATCTGCCCTGAATCTTTGGGATCACCTCTCCACACAAACACCTCTGACCTCCTCAGATGCCCCAGAGCTGTTCCCACATTCAATCCTGCTGCACTTCTTGCCCTCCCACACAGACATTGATGGAATACAGGAGCAGCAAGGGCATCAGCTGAAATAATAATCACTGTCTTCAACAACACAGGAGCAAGAAGAATCTACCTTTTTTCTGGCTTTTTCTTCCCTGGCTTGTGCTTTCATTTGCTGGATCTCTATGGAGTCTACTTTTCTCCTCCTCATAAACAGGTCGTGGTTTCCAATGCACAACTGGAAAATCTGGAAAGGAAAGGCAAAGAAAATGGGGTTTTGATGGACTTGTGCCCCTGCCAGAGGGCCAAAGAGGCCCACACTGGCCTCACAGGACAATTCTGACTAAGTGCTGGCAGCTCCAAGAAAACCATCCCCCAGGGTAGGCTCACAGCCAGGCACACAACAGTTCAGGTAAGTCTGTAACAGGATGAGAGATTCCTCCTGTCCTCCATCTCCCTCTGATCCCATTTTCCTGAATTACACAGGCTGATCTAGGCTGAGATCCCAAGGTGACAATTTTGTTTACAAACAATATTTCTCACTCAGGCGGAGCTTTAAAGCAGGAAAGCAGCTCACTCACCAGTTTGTTCACTTTGAGTTGAGAGGAAAAAAACTTGAAGACTTCTGCTTTCTTGTCAAGGGGTTTAATAGTTAACTACATAGGAAAAAGGAAAAAAAAAAAAAAAAAAAAAGGAAGCCCAGTGAAGAGGAAAGTTAAGTTGAAATTATTAAAACCAATGCAAACTTGAGCTCATCTCCACTTCTCTCTGGAGAAGCAGTGATTTATGCCACAAATAGGGGCAGAGTGATGTAAAACTGTTTTTCTTCATAGAATCTGGAGGATAAACCCCCAGGTCCAGTGTGGGTGGGGGTTTTCCTGATGCCACCTGTGCACTGCCCACTGTCCCCAGAGCTCTGCAACAAGCCCTGGGGAGAACAGGACACAGCAGCAAACCCTAGAAGCCTTAAAGCCAGGGAAATGTCAAACACCTCTCAGAACAGCAACAATTGAAAGGATAAACAAATGTCTCAAGGGCCTAAGGACTTGTTCTTCAGAGCAGCAGGTGACAGTCCTGGAGACTTCCTCACTTTTTCAGTCCCAAGCTGTTCCCCAGAGGCCAGGCAGGGTTTTCCTGCTGCCAGCTCAGTGCTTCACTCCATACCTCAGGTGCAGAACAAAATATGGCCCCTTTTTTTCTTTTAAGGCCCTGTTTTTTGTGTCCTACAGGTTCCCTGGCACTCAATTCCTCTAATTCACTTGCAATGTAATTCCTGTATAACTCTTGGGCATCTGAGTCACCAGGATCATAATGCCCTAGAGCTCCTTTCACCCTCTAGGTAATGACTGGCTGCCTTTTGAGGAGCAAGGCTGGGATGTGTCACTGAAAAAAAGTGAAGTTTAAACACAGGGCTGCTCAATTTCCCCCCCCAGCAGGGAGCCAGAGAAGTTTATTCACAGATCTCTGGGGAAGTTTGATGATATCAGGGACCAAAACTCTTTTGGAGGCAGCAAACCTGTAGTCCCCTCTGATTTAATGGGCATGAATCTAAAATCTCATCTCAGTTTTCTGTGGGCCGTTTTCCAAAAGACCCACAGAAAATGGAACAGGCTGTGCTGCCCTTTGGATGACAAATTCCACATGTACCAGTACCACTGTAGTTTTCCTGGAGATTTTTTTTTTTTTCTGATTATAGCCTTCCATGCAGCCCGTGATTTGGACTAAGAATAAATTTTCCCCACTCCTTCACTTTCTAGAAGCAAAAGCTGGGCTTCACAGTGAAATTGCAGTGGTGGGGAGTGAAATCATGTCCCAGCAAAGTGAGAAGTGAGGCAGAAAACCATTAATATCTCCCTGCATGTCTCCTCTTGCCACCGGGCTCCAAGCCTCAGCTTCTGCGTGTGCAAACAGCATTAAGGTTTTATGGATCATGGAATTCCTGCTGGGATAACTGAGGAAGCCAGGCACGGTGGCATTCATAATATCTGTCTTTTTCAGAGATCAACACGTTTGTTTTGCAAAGGCCAAGCAGCAGGGAAGGAACCAGAACAGAGTCAGAGCTCAGAGCAGCCTCGGGGAACCAAGGTTTTGAGCTCATCTGCAAGGCAGGGCTGTTATTTTTAGCTTTGTAACAAAGCTCCCCAGGATTTTCCCCTTCTCCCCCAAAATTATTTCAACAGAGGAAGCTTTCAGCCGGTTCCAAGAATCCCAGTCCACACCCATGCCCATGGAAAAAGAATAATACATCAAAGCCATCATACCTCTTTCTCACTACAGGAAATGTTTCTGATAGAGCTCCACTCAAAGGATTTATTGGGGGAGAACCTGTTATTAATGCTGTAGATATGAATCCCTTTGGCATCAACTCCAAGCAGGAGATCTGTGTGGTTTTTATTTTGCTAAAAAACAAGAGAGATCAGTAAATGGCATTTTGGGTGACACTAAACAACCACAGACAATAAGCACGTATTTTAATATATTGAAATTGGTGTTTATATAAAATATTATGAAAGCTGTCACTGGTAATAATAAACTCAGTCCTCTAGGCTGCTTATAGCAGCTCAAACTATTTCTCCTTCCTATTCCCCACCTGGAGTTACTCAAAACTTTTGTCATGTTGTAAAATATTAATCTTAACTGTTTTATTCACCTGCTCATTTAGCAGGCAAGAAAACCAAGTTAGAACAAAACCAACAGCAGGGAAAAGCAGAAGTCAGGAGTCCCAGTTCCAAACTCCCTGGAGGATTTGAAAAGGACAGCACCATTACCTGCAGCAAGTAAAAACTGCTAAAATAAGGCACTTACAGCAATTGGGAAATAATTGACACCATACATTTCCAAGTCTTGGGCAATTTTCAGGTAGTTCATCTCAGCTTCATCCCTGGAGAATAAAGCCATGATTATGAAATGCCTTTCTAGCCCCTCTCTCCTGGCTGATTCTCCATTTCCCACTTAGAAAGAACAGGCAATCTGGCCCTTTGTACAAACTTACTTTAGTTTTGCCATCTTGCCCCCAATAATAGGAAAAAAGGAGAATAAAAAGAGCATCTGGACAGAATAAAGGCAGTAAAGTTGCACCTATTTCAAAAGATGACTCATGGATAGTGTAATCTTCATTAAAATTCATTAAAAGCCTTATCCTTGTGTTAGTTTTGCCACTCCATGTCTTGGAAAATCACCCTTCCATTGTTTTCCATGAATAGATTTCCTTCAGGAAATAGAGTTCATTGAGGATTGAGTCTTGGACAGAGCTTTTGGCCAAGGTCAAAGAAGAGTAAGAATCTCCCCACCCACTTTTCTTCTCCCTTCAAGGTAAATCAGGAAATCTTGAGGAAAATGTTCAATAAAAATAATGCTAAGAAGCCTCCAGAACAGAGAGAAACAGAACCCAAGTATTAGGAAAAGCTGCCTCTGGGTGCTAACAGATCTTATTTCTTGTTTAATTGGGTTTCCAGATGGGCTGAATGACGCTGAAGAAAACAAATCCCATAAATAAATGTAGGGGGTTGCCAAGAAATGCAAAGGTTTCCCACCTGGCAATCCCCCTGTGCTCAGCATACCAAGCAGTGATCTTCTCTTCCCACATCTCTGCTGTCAGCTGGTACTGCCTGAGCACCTGCAGGGAAAGGAAGGAGATTGGATCCTTGTGAAGATCCAAATCCAAGTTCTGCCTCTCCCAAGCAAAGTGAATGCAGAGGTGCAGTTCACAGCTTGGTTATTTTGCAGAGTTTTTAATGCTGTGATTAATCCCCAGCAATATCTGCACTGCCAAGAGGAGATTCAAACACTCTGCACTGCCAAGGGGAGACTGAAAGATTGGGTTTTGTATAAAATTAAGACTCACCCTTTTGGGTAACAGCTCATCATGGGCTAGAAAGCCTGGCTCATGGAAATTTGGGTCGTAGTCACCATACTGTCCCAAAAAAGAAAAGTTATTTCAGTTTGTTAGAGGCAGAAC